>CP139504.1:64725535-64911446 GCA_021014915.2 Artemisia tridentata subsp. tridentata | reverse complement strand
CTACCTAATCATGTATGTTGATGACATATAGATAATGGGAAACAATACACCTATTTCTGTAATTGTTAAAAAAAGATCTTCCTAAACCGTTTTGTGTGTATTGTCCCATAATTTGAAGGAGTTTGTGATATTGTTCCATTAGAGGCCTTGAATCAATCATTCTATAGTTGTTAAAAATAATGACAATAAACTTCTTACTAGAAGAATCTTCTGCCATGTATTTTGATTCAAATTGATCTCATAACTCCGTGGCTGATTCCACGTTTTGGTATATATCAAATAAGGCATCCGACATACCGATCAAGATGTGCCCTCGACATATGTAATTGTTATTATCCCACTTGCATCGTCTCCTTGTCTAGTCCAACGTCTCATCCTCAACATACTATGGCATGGGGGTACTTATCACATACACAACCTTTAAAGTTGTGAGAAGGAAGTACATCTTCTTTTGCCAGCACCTAAATCACTGCCCTCAAACTTGTCTAACTTTTCAAACTTTGTCTTAATATCCTTGCCAAATCTTTCATGATTAAAACCATCTTTGTTAGAATTTGGGTGTTTGTGTGAGTGATAATAATCATTAATCATAATATATTCCCTGAATCGTGTAAAGATCATTTTCAGATTAATGTATTTCGACCCTATAAGCCTCGAGTATTGTGAAATCCTTAATTGGATAAGTCTCAGAATCACACTTTGTTTTTAAGGCATGCGAGAGAAAAATGATACACATAAAGTTGTTATGTGTGTTCTATTTGAAAGAGATCAATTCTGTCATATAAAACATTAGCAAAAGTTAGTTAAATTCGGTTAAAAATGGTTGGCAGGAAGAGTCGCAACTGTTGTGAAAAGTTGTGACTTTTTGGTGGGAAAAACCAGTTGGAGGGAAAAATGGGTAATACCCGAATCACAAAAATCGTTTAGGTTTTGGGGCGGTGCTACTCGACCCCTGCCCACTCACTTGGTTATGGGACCCCAACAAGGGGCTCTATCCATTGATTCCACAATGGGTGTTACCGCTTGACTTAGAAGGGGTGCGACTCCTTTGACCCCACACTTAGTTGTGGCGGCATCAAGTTAACTAGAATAAGTGTGCACTCCGAATCTCCTGATTCGACTATAAACTAAACCTGACAAAATCCTTGATCTCAAGTAAATTACAACTACACAAAATATAAGTGATGACTCTAAAATCACCAACATTACTATAAATCTATATATGAGGGTCGATTATCAAGGTTGCAAAAAGCATGAATCGGTAGTCGGTCGGTCGGCCCTCTTATAGCTTATAATCGGTCTATGCGGGATTAATCGGATTGACATTTCCAGAAGTTTTTGGTATATCCAAAGAGTTTTGGGTATTTCCAATGAGTTTTAGTTATATATGACAAGATTTTACTTATACCAACAACTTGTAATAGATATAAAGAGCGACTATAAGTGATAAAAACAAGTTTTCAGCGTATTTATGGTATTTCTAGCAAGATTTGCAAGTTTTCAATAAGTTTGATTATCGTTGACCGTCATTGACCACCGTTAACCACGCGTTGACCGATTTACACAAATCAAAAAAGTTGGTGGCCGATTAGCGCCTACGTGACGATTAATCGGCCTTGTAGATTTTTTTCAACACTGTTAATTATTACTACCACCGTCTCAAAATAAGTGTCAAATTTTGCTTTTTGTACTCTTTTTTTTCAACTTTGATCTTAACTAATTTTTGGTTATATAATACTTGTTGCAGAATATATGAAATGATTGAGTTTTAAATGTATTTTTATTGATTTAACTTAATCAAGTATTATATAACACAAATAAAAATATTTAAAAATCAAAGTTTAAAAAATAAGACTTCAAAAATCTAACTGAACATTTATTTTAAGATGGGAGAAATATAATTTTTTTTTACTTCTATAAAACATTACATGGGAGTACTTGTTATAATTGATGATTGAGGACCGAACACGTAGGCTTGCCCATGGAAATTGGCAGAATGTAAGGAGATATTGTCGATAAAAGACCAAGTTCAGCCAATCTCTGTGAAAACTCTTAACTAAAGCAATTTTTATTGAGATTTTATTCATATATATATATATACGGGGTATTTTTATTTAAATATGTTTAGGGGGTAAACATACATATCAGCTTTTCATTGATGTATATATACAAAGATATCACAGCTAGGTTTATTCCATGTATCTTCTGATTCCTTTAGGACATCAAATTTTTGTAACTCTAACATGATTTTTTAGGTTATATAATATTTACAGTATACGATTTAAAAAACTTCATCCAAGTTTATGGTACATAAATGGCGAAATCTTTCATAACTAACACATATTGCCATGTCATTGAGATTAACTAAACATGCTAAAGAGCTTTGTATCACCTACTAATTCCTAATTAAACAAATATATTTATTTTTTTTAAACTTAGATAAATAAATACTGTCAAATTGAGTGTCACTGCTGAAAATAAACCACTAACAACTAACAAGCCGTTCTAAATTTAAAAAAAAAAAAAAAGAAAAAAAAAAAAGAAAAGAAAGAACTGTTGAACTTCATGTGTTGTGGTTGACATGTTTAGTTTTTAGACCTTTAATTCTAAAATTGTAGTAATTAGTACATTTGCTGAATTGTCCCGCAATAATTAGCTATCCATGATTCCATAAATACTTCTATCGATTTTATGAAGGATAGAGATCCTCTAATGTTGAGTTCAACATGATTAGTCATGTTGTCTCACATAAGAGATAATGGTCCCCACAGATGACTCACTTTGAATTCAAATTAAAGGACCCACTAAATTTTTATTTGAGACAACATGACTAGTCATGTTGAACTCAACATTAGAGGATCTCAATCCTTTTATGAATTACTTGGTTTAGAACTAGAAATACAGGCAATGTGTGCTTGAGTTACATAACATCTAAAGTGTCACAAAATTCTTAACTCAGTTAGTACTGTTTAGTGTCAGGATAAAGCAGTCAAGAAAGTCTTGTAGTGACACAATGCAGTGTTGATAATGGGTTCGGATTTTGGACACATTATTTTTTTAAAAGCTGTCAGTAAATAAATTACTAATACTTTTTACTCAAACTTTCAAAAAAGTGGGGATAAACTTTTTACCACTCTTCGAAGTAGTATTGTGCTATGAATAGGATGTAGTGACACTCTTAGACATGTCACAATAAGTGTGTCAGTCTTTGCTAAATTTAGGTTACCGACATATTAAATAGGCCTCTATTATCCACACCCCCTATTATGTGAGGTCCGGCTACTTTTGATAGATTGTACAATCCGACAAAACAGACAGTACAAGCAGCGGCAGCAGGGGAAAAAGTGAACACCCCTAAAAGGGGTTTGGATAAGATGAGCCATTAAATAAGGTAAATTAAACGTGAACGCATCTGATGTCGGAGAAAATCTTGAAAAACATCTATGAACCAATCATTATATGCCACTTGTCACATATAAAGTACATTGACAACTGTAGTTATAAAAGATTAAATGAACTTAAAATCAATGAATATATACTTCAATTGTTCTTTTGATCATGTCATCGTGCACTACCGTGTACTTGATCATGAGGAATTTAATTTGGTTCAGTTGACACAAATACAAGATTATAAGTAGATGCAAATCAATGTATACAACTATACATGCTTATCTTGATACTCCGAAACATATACAGCTTGAATTATGTCTTAACCAACTACTGTCTATTTCGGGTTTTGTTTTTTTTTTTTTTTTTTTTTTTTTTTTGGTTGTTGTTGTTGTTGTTAAAAGGGTTGCTTATTACCCCTAGTAAATATACTAATCAAAAAACATAATCAAAAAACATTTACGTAAATAAATGTCACAGAGTACCACATTAATAAACGCACTACAATGCGTATCAACTTACTTCATGTTACGACTTGTTAGTACACATGAACCACTAGAGAAACATAGACATCATAAAATACGTACAAAGCATCATACCTATGCCACCAACAGAAAATTACGGTTGGGGTGGGGGAAATTTGAGTTTTTGGTGGGAGGTAGTTTCGAAAAAATGTCAAAATTAAAAAAAATTTACAATAAAATCTCAATTTTTTCGGCTAGCCATGGGGGGCACCAGCCCCCACACTTCCTACATAGATTCGTCCCTGCTTGCGACCTAGGTTTTAACCTATCTTTTTCATGTATAGAATGTTCATTATTCATGAGGTTCATTGACATCTTTTGTTGTATATTATAAGGTTAATACACTCCATCCGTCCCAAAATATAAGTTCATGTTTGACTTTTCAAATCATTTTTTTTTCTGACTTTGACCATAATTACTTTTGTTGGTGCTATATGATAATTGATGAAAAGTATACAAATGAAAATACATTTGAAACAAAAATACATTTATATATTTTGCATCAAATATTATATAACACGAAAAAAAATAATTACGGTCAAAATCTGAAGAAAAGGACTTTGAAAAGTCAAAAGTGAACTTATATTTTAGGATGGAGGGAGTATTAAAAATGTATCTTACTTGTCATAAATTCTAGGTGTGTCTAATAAATTTATATTTTTGCAAATTCGTATACTAAACTTTCAAATTTCGTTACTCTGGTGTATTTTCAGACCATTTTACCCTTCAATTTATTAAGACTTCTTTTATTGGGAAGGGTAAAATGGTCCAAAAATACACTAGAGTGACGAAATTTAAAATTTATTACATGAATTTGCACAAAAAAAAAATTGTTATACGCACTGGATTTTATGACAAGTAAGAGACATTTTAAATAAATTAGCCTTATATTATATTATACCACAAAATAACGTTTAATGCTGTAAAAAAGATAGTGATACCAGCAAGGATTAAGTTGTAGGGTATATGAGGAGACAAAACACCGCTTCATATTAGTATATTGTTTATTACGAGTATAAGATTCTTTTTAAGATTTGAAAACTGAATATAAGGTTGGTTGAAGAGGCCACCAACGTTTCAATATTTAGTTTAACCCTCAACCATACGTCCATCCTTTAGGTTCATGTTAAATGATATTCAAACATTTATATCCAATAAACAACTGATAGTAATACATATATTGTTGAGAAAAACTTCCCACGTTCTCTCCCTTATTCCATAGTACTTAAGTACTTGTTACGATCCATTGTCAGAATTGAGATTAGTTACACCAATTATTCCATATTGATTGGTCTAATTTATTTCTTTAATATCTTGTAAGATCTTACTTTCGATGTTAAACAGACACAATATTCTTTTCGGTTGAAACACATTAAATAAATGCACGACTTCTTATTTATGCACGAATTCAGCATACATGCATGTTTAGTTTTCATTGCTATTCGACAATATATTTGCAATTTTTTTTTTTTTTCTTTTAATTTATGCCCTGAGTAATTACTATTACGGAGTAACAAAACTTCAAGAGCTATATATATACACTAGCGGGGTACCCGCGCGATGCGGCGGCGGATACCCTCCGCCGTGACTAAATTTTCTGGCAATGTTATGTTAGTTGTCCGTACTTTTTTTAACAATTAATTTACGAATAACAATAACTTTAGTTAAGATAGTAGTGTAATTGCAAGTAATTAAAATGTTATCTGATTGTTAATAGTTTATAGATGGTTTAAATGGGTTGTGTTAATTTAGAGGGCTATTACAAGTTTTGGAATTTAATACACTTAATTTTCTAGATGTAACGTTTATTTGTATGTATGCAAAAAACTATTAAAATTTCCGTAATTGACAAGTGTGTAGGCTTTAAATAGTAATATAGATATAAGGGAATGACCTAAATGCTTTACATAGTTGTATAGATATAAGCATATTATAAATCCTTATACAAAACATAAACTGATGATTGATGACTTGAGTAGATTATATGTGTTAAAATTAACTATTAATTAATGCTGATCATAATTTTTATAACTTAATGTTGATAATCTTATCTACTAAAGAAACAGGTGAGATCGATGCAAAACAAGTATCACTTAAAAAAACAAATAAATCAATCTCAATCATCCATCCACCTTTCATCTAATGGCTAAGATCAAATCAAAAAATAAAAAAGGGAGGGCAAAATTGACATTTTAGCTCATTTAATATAAAAACCCACTTTCCACCTTTTTTTTAAAACAACATATCTTGCAAACGGTAAATCTTCAAGCTACAAAAAATACACCATCGCGACGAGAAAAAAATTATCTTTCTATAGATATGCATTGTTATATACTTTCGACGAACTTTTTTTTCAAAATTCCGTCCAGAAAAATCCCACAGGATTCGTAAAAAATCCCATGGGATTCGTAAAAAGACGATTTTTTTTTCAAAATTTCCGTCCAAAAAAATCCTACGGGATTCGTAAAAATCCCATGGGATTCGTAAAAAGACGAATTTTTTTTTTTTTTTTTTCAAAATTTCCGTCCAGAAAAATCCCACGGGATTCGTAAAGAAATCCCACAGGATTCGTAAAAAGATTATTTTTTTTTTCAAAATTTTCGTCCAGAAATATCCCATGGGATTCGTAAAAGTCCCATGGGATTCGTAAAAATACGATTTTTTTTTTCTTCAAAATTTTCGTCCAGAAAAATCCCACTGTATTCGTAAAAGGACGATAAATCACAAAGGATTCAGTATGAATCCCATGGGATTCTTTGGTGAATCACATGGGATGCACCAAAATCCCATGGGATTTTTAAAAGTTTAAACTTGCTGTACCTAACCTCTAATACTGGTTCACGTATATCACACACAAAACAAAACAATACAATCCGGGCAATAGCAGAAAAATAGAATGGATTTGATTGATAGATCTAAATTAAATATTTCTACTAAACATATTTTATCACACTATTTCAATATTCGAGTCTTAAATGAGTTGTGGAATAGCAGCACCCAACAAAAATACTTTTACCCAATGAGAAAGTAAAATATCATCATCTT
The DNA here is from genome assembly GCA_021014915.2 of Artemisia tridentata subsp. tridentata. Taxonomy (NCBI): domain Eukaryota; kingdom Viridiplantae; phylum Streptophyta; class Magnoliopsida; order Asterales; family Asteraceae; genus Artemisia; species Artemisia tridentata. The sequence continues at coordinate 64,904,490 of CP139504.1, read as the reverse complement.
CTATTTCCGATTGTTTTCTATCTTTTTGTTCATTTCTTCCTATATAAATCGTAGATAACGTGGGCCATCGACTGCCGTTATCACCTTCTCTCCTATGAGGTTTGCTACTCTCACCACCAGAATATCTTTCAAGAATTCACAAAGATCTTCAAGATCGGTCAAACCATAGTAATAATAGTCCACTTCTTCCTCAAACTCATGCTTGTAAAAATTCTCAAAATAACTGAACATGATTATACCACCAAACGTATTGAGTAATTCTTTAACATGAAGCTATGTTTTATCGCTAAAGTAAATGAGAAAATTGGTGGTTTGGGGATCTGAGATAATTAAGGATGTGAAAGAGAGATGAGAGAGACGAGTGTGAGTGGGAGTGTGTGTATAATGTGTGTGTGTTTAGGGGGTTAGGTAGAAAGTATGGAATGACTAAAATGGCCCTCAGTATATTTGTTCATTTTAATCTAAACCATTGGATGGAAGAAGGATGGATGGTTGAGATCTTGTTATTTGTTCTTTAGATAAATGTTGTTTCGTATTGAACTTTTGTCTTATCTACTAAATAAACAATTCCAATTTGAAATATAATCATTTTACGTCTGTTGATGTTAACAATATGTTAAGATTAGATGGTTTGCAAAACTCTTTCACTATTAGCCATAGGAAAACAGTTTATGGTGGTTGCAAATGTTGATGCACAAAATCATGCATGAAACATAGAAACATGAAATGCTTTTAATTTTTTCAATGTTTATAACCCGGGGTTGACCGAGAACCGGAAGTTGGTTTTGAGGAAAAAATCGGTTAAACCACCAGTTTTGCCAGTTGAACCGGGACAACTCGAACGGTTAAAAAAACGGTTTTTAAGATATTGTTGTTTTTTTATTATTTATTTATTTATTTATTTCTTATTATTATTATTTTCTTAAAGTATAAACAAGTTCAACTTATCAATTGTCGACAAGACCACACTTATAATCAAGTTTTAAAATCTATACTCCTTACTTTCAAATGTAGAAATTTACATGTAATTTATCATGACTCAGTTTGTCTTTTATACAAGTTCATATCTTTTTTCGTCCATGTAAATATGTTCAAACAATATGAAGATTTAATATGTGACAGTGTATCAATTTAAAAAAATGACATGTTCTTCTAACTATAAATTTATGACATGATTCTTCAAGTTTGTAAAATTCTTTGGACCTTACTTATTAGGCATAGCACTTCTGGGAAAGACATTAACCATTAGCTTTAGCTAAATATATGGTGGGATTTTATGGTGTATGTATGTTATCCCAGTTTATAAATGACAAAACTATTGGGTCCCACTAGTAGCTGCATTTTGTCTGGTAGTTGGGCCCACAGTAGACTCTTAGTTTCTATTGTAAAATAGATCAATCTCTAATTAATGAAGTCAATATCAGAACATTCTTTGACAACTCTTGAAAATGGTATAAATACGTTCCTCATCTTCTTCATTCTCAAGCACATTCAAACACCATTTGTTGTACATTACATATTCTCTCACTAGAGAGATCCATATAAGTTTTCCCACAAATTAGAAGTACACAAAAAAAAATGGAGTCTTATGGAAATGTTTTTAATGAAGAATGGATGAATCTAAGCTCAATGTTCTCTTGTGATCAGAATTCAGATCATTTCATGGGCCATGAATTGTGCTCGAATGAGTATGAACATGGTTTAAATCCTTCTATTCTATGGCAAAGTTCCAATGAATTTAATAGCTCTAATTCGAGTGTTGTTGATGATCAGATTAATTTAGCCTATCCTTCTGATCATGATCTTAAATCTATTTTCCATAATTATTTTTCTCAAGAAAGTAGCAACTCTACAGACTCTCCTCCCTACCCACCCAACGATATTTTCCAATTTTCCGCCCCTTCTAATACACTTCCGGATAATATGTCTAATCTGTCTAATGATGTATGTGTCGTGGAAGTTGACTATAGCAACTTTTCGTTGCTAGCTCAAGTATTTTCTGATGAAGCAATGGATGATATACTATGTTTAAAACAAGATGAGGTTGCTGAGAGGGGTAAAAAGGAAAATTCTGCTGGTCAGCATGTGCCTAATATTGGTGATGTGGGCAAGGAAACTTTTCCCAAGAGGAAGTATGAAATGTTCGAACTTCCCATTCTATTGGAAGAAGGAAACACCAGGAGAATGGATGAGAACCCCAATAAGAAAATCTGGGTTTCAAGAGATAATGTAAGTATATCTTGCAATGCATCCTTTTATTTTGAGAATATGCAATTACTTTGTATTCCATCTTAAGCATGTTAGGCACGTAAATGGATTGTGATGATGAAAATCTTACATAGTGTAACTCAACATCCTTTTAACAGAAAAACACGAAAAAATCGCCACCAAAGAAGAATCAGAAGATGATCACTACTATTAATAGAAATGAAGATGATGGCGTCAAAGAGAGTGATCAAATTAATAGCAATGGAAGAGGGGATGTGCAAAGTTCTAGTTCTTGCAGCTCTGAGGATGATTCAAATGTTTCTCAAAAATTGCAGGAAGAGACAAATAACTCAAGTGCGAAAACAAGAGCTAGTAGAGGCGCTGCAACCGACCCCCAAAGCATCTATGCCAGGGTAAATTAGTCACTTACATATTTCAACAAACTGATGTGTGTTTAGTACTTGAGTTTATAAGCTAATATGGGTTTCGGTTTCACTTTTACAGAAAAGAAGAGAAAGAATTAATGAAAGACTAAAAACTCTTCAAACCCTTGTGCCAAATGGTACAAAAGTTGACATTAGCACAATGCTTGAAGAAGCAGTTCATTATGTGAAGTTCTTGCAGCTTCAAATCAAGGTAAGATTAGTAAGGACTAAGATTATATATCATTTCATGTCATTAACAATGAAAAAGCCTATACATGTTACCAGTGTCTAATTATCTTCATTAAATCTTGCAGTTACTGAGTTCTGATGATAAGTGGATGTATGCTCCGATAGCATACAACGGGATGGACATGGGTCTCTACCAGAATATTTCACAAAACGTATAAATATCTTGGGAACTTATTATTTATCACCCAATCAAGCATTAAATCAACATACAAAGCGAGATATATAATCGTCTGACTTGTAATTATAATGCTATTACAAAATCCATTTTTCCGGATCATGATATGGAACTCTTGAGGTTTAATAACATTTAATCTGATCTTGTATTAATTGGCATGTTACATAATTAGACAAATGGTAGCTTATATTCCAAAGCTATGATCAAGATCCATGGAACATTACAATTAATCATATACACTTTGACAAATTATATGATTCACTAAATTTATTAGTTTGTGTTCTCTTCCAATAATTGAGATCGTCAAGGAAATAACAAACATATATAATACCATTATCCTAGTTTGCATGTTTGTACGTGTTCCTAAATCTTGTGTTAATAGAATTAAAACAACAAATATGGCGTGTTGACCTCACGTGTTAGCGTACAGGTCCAGCACGTTGGACTTGGTTTTTGTCTCTTGTTAATTATATATGTTGCCTCTTATTAAACCCTATATGTGATCTTCTGTTTTAACCTTCCCATGGCAATTCATAGCCACATATGAGTATATGCTTGCACCAACTCAAATATCCAAATGATTAAAACCATGAAAAGGAGCTTTGTTAGGTTTGAAAAAGAAAGCATATAAGATGCTTATCACATTACAGTGATTTTGAAATCCAAATATCTTGTTTACTTGCATCCTTTAATTATCTAAAAGATTAAACCATGTAAAAGGTTTTGTTTGATTTGAGAAAGAAAGCATGCAACATTTGATTATAACAAATATTAAGCTGTAAAGAGGCTTTGTGCCGTATGGTTTGAGAAATAAAGCATGCAACATTTGATTATCCACAATATTAAGTAATGCATGTAAAGGGAATTATTTTGAATTTCAAATATCTTGCTTTTACACAAAATGCAATTAGGTTACGAATGCAGACTCTCCTAGTTTCACAATTTGCCTTAATTAGTTGCTAAGTGTTAGATGAAACAAACCAAGCCAAGTTTTTCCCACATTTAGCAAACTATAAATCATAAATGAAAAATATTTGAACTAAGGTAAACTTGTTTTCTTCCCCAAAATGGAAGATTCTCATCTAGCAATTAATTAAGCCTGGAGATTACTTTAGTTAACTGCATTTGATCATTTTATAAAACATAAACTTGTGTTAATTTTAAGTGTTAAAACTTTTTTTATAAAATGTTTTGAGTTGCAGTTAATAAAAACAAGACTCGGTATTCTGACACAAGCTCTCTAAATCTGAAACCCATAATGATAATGATAATGTATTGAAAGATCAAACGATGTCGGACTTGCATACTATTGACTTGAAAGACTTGTGAAACTCATAATGATAACCTCAGGTCCGGTGCGCTGGGTTGGCACGCGGGGGGGGGGGGGGGGGGGGGGGTGGGTGTTTCAGCTCATACACAGGATTCAGCTCAAACCACATTCAGCTCATACATTGAGGGACATTAAACCAGTTTCTCACACAAGAGGAAGTTTCAACATAAATTCACAATCTTGCATTTTACATTACGTTTGAAAATGTCTAAGGCTATGTTTGGCAAAAGTAGCTGTGAGCAGTAGCAGTGAGCTGTGAGCAGTAGCCACAGCTCACTGCTCACCGCTCACAGCTTCTTAAAGAAGCATTGGAAAAATGAGCTTTCCTAAAAAATAGCAAAGCTCACCGCTCTTTTGCCAAACGAACACTAAAATCAAAAAGCACATTGCTCACCGCTCTTCGCCTCAAAAAGCTCCAAAAAGCTCTGGCCAAACATAGCCTAAGAAAAATTGTACTTTAAGCTAATTTTTTGTAACGAGTTCGCTTTTTACACTTTCTTGATCATAGACGTTATCAATGGTAGGGGAATTTTGTGAAAAATTATAGGGGGTTGAATAACCATAGAATTGAATAAAGGCCTATCTCCAACCAAATATGGAGGTCGAGCACGTTGGAAGCATTTTTCTAGCAATCTTGCTATGATGGTTAAATCACTTAAATTAAATGGCAAGATTTCAAGTTGAACCAAATGAATTATGGTGCAAAGTAAAGAAATCAATTTGTGCTGAAATTGGAGGCCTTTGTGCTAATCCAAGTGTAAGAAATTTTTCCGGCCGACCTACCAATGGAAAAAAAATCACTAAATTTCATGAGGTTTCTGTGAAGCTACAAATGAGTTCAACAAACGTATTAGGTTAAAAAAAACTGATTAGGACAATATAAGGTCAATAAACTAAGCGATTTAATGAAGAAAAACAAAGGAAACAGTTGATTTAGAGAAGGAACCTATTAGGGTTTTGTTGTTCTTCAAAAGTCGCCGAGGGGAGAGGAAAGAAGGGTCGATAATTCAGTTTCCACAAATGTTTTACATCCTTGTTTCTAATATGACTGTAAATATTTACCGTAAAAAATTACACATTTGAAGTCATATATTATAAATCGTCAAACACATTTAGTTTCTGGTTTTTGGAAGCGTTCTTAAGCATTCCAAAAACCACGAAACTAAATGTGTTTGACGATTTATAATATATGACTTCAAATGTGTACTTTTTTACGGTAAATATTTACAGTCATATTAGAGTATTTTTGGACCATTTTACCCTTCCCAATAAAAGAAGTCTTAATAAATTGAAGGGTAAAATAGTCAAAAAATACACCAAGAGTAACGAAATTTGAAAGTTTAGTATATGAATTTGTAAAAATATAAATTTATTATACACACATAGAATTTATGACAAGTAAGATACATTTTGAATATATTAACCTTATAGTATAGGGCAAATGACAAAAAAATGCATCATTGCTCACCGCTCTTTGCCTCAAAAAGCTCATACACAGGATTTCAGCTCATACACAGGATTCAGCTCAAACCACATTCAGCTCATACATTGAGGGACATTAAACCAGTTTCTCACACAAGAGGAAGTTTCAACATAAATTCACAATCTTGCATTTTACATTACGTTTGAAAATGTCTAAGGCTATGTTTGGCAAAAGTAGCTGTGAGCAGTAGCAGTGAGCTGTGAGCAGTAGCCACAGCTCACTGCTCACCGCTCACAGCTTCTTAAAGAAGCATTGGAAAAATGAGCTTTCCTAAAAAATAGCAAAGCTCACCGCTCTTTTGCCAAACGAACAGTAAAATCAAAAAGCACATTGCTCACTGCTCTTCGCCTCAAAAAGCTCCAAAAAGCTCTGCGCCAAACATAGCCTAAGAAAAATTGTACTTTAAGCTAATTTGTTGTAACGAGTTCGCTTTTTACACTTTCTTGATCATAGACGTTAGCAATGGTAGGGGAATTTTGTGAAAAATTATAGGGGGTTGAATAACCATAGAATTGAATAAAGGCCTATCTCCAACCAAATATGGAGGTCGAGCACGTTGGAAGCATTTTTCTAGCAATCTTGCTATGATGGTTAAATCACTTAAATGGCAAGATTTCAAGTTGAACCAAATGAATTATGGTGCAAAGTAAAGAAATCAATTTGTGCTGAAATTGGAGGCCTTTGTGCTAATCCAAGCGTAAGAAATTTTTCCGGCCGACCTACCAATGGAAAAAAAAATCACTAAATTTCATGAGGTTTCTGTGAAGCTACAAATGAGTTCAACAAACGTATTAGGTTAAAAAAAACTGATTAGGACAATATAAGGTCAATAAACTAAGCGATTTAATGAAGAAAAACAAAGGAAACAGTCGATTTAGAGCAGGAACCTATTAGGGTTTTGTTGTTCTTCAAAAGTCGCCGAGGGGAGAGGAAAGAAGGGTCGATAATTTAGTTTCCACAAATGTTTTACATCCTTGTTTCTAATATGACTGTAAATATTTACCGTAAAAAATTACACATTTGAAGTCATATATTATAAATCGTCAAACACATTTAGTTTCGTGGTTTTTGGAAGCGTTCTTAAGCATTCCAAAAACCACGAAACTAAATGTGTTTGACGATTTATAATATATGACTTCAAATGTGTACTTTTTTACGGTAAATATTTACAGTCATATTAGAGTATTTTTGGACCATTTTACCCTTCCCAATAAAAGAAGTCTTAATAAATTGAAGGGTAAAATAGTCAAAAAATACACCAAAAGTAACGAAATTTGAAAGTTTAGTATATGAATTTGTAAAAATATAAATTTATTATACACACATAGAATTTATGACAAGTAAGATACATTTTGAATATATTAACCTTATAATATAGGGCAAATGACAAAAAAATGCATCATTGCTCACCGTTCTTCGCCTCAAAAAGCTCATACACAGGATTTCAGCTCATACACAGGATTCAGCTCAAACCACATTCAGCTCATACATTGAGGGACATTAAACCAGTTTCTCACACAAGAGGAAGTTTCAACATAAATTCACAATCTTGCATTTTACATTACGTTTGAAAATGTCTAAGGCTATGTTTGGCAAAAGTAGCTGTGAGCAGTAGCAGTGAGCTGTGAGCTGTAGCCACAGCTCACTGCTCACCGCTCACAGCTTCTTAAAGAAGCATTGGAAAAATGAGCTTTCCTAAAAAATAGCAAAGCTCACCGCACTTTTGCCAAACGAACAGTAAAATCAAAAAGCACATTGCTCACCGCTCTTCGCCTCAAAAAGCTCCAAAAAGCTCTGCGCCAAACATAGCCTAAGAAAAATTGTACTTTAAGCTAATTTGTTGTAACGAGTTCGCTTTTTACACTTTCTTGATCATAGACGTTAGCAATGGTAGGGGAATTTTGTGAAAAATTATAGGGGGTTGAATAACCATAGAATTGAATAAAGGCCTATCTCCAACCAAATATGGAGGTCGAGCACGTTGGAAGCATTTTTTCTAGCAATCTTGCTATGATGGTTTAAATCATTTAAATGGCAAGATTTCAAGTTGAACCAAATGAATTATGGTGCAAAGTAAAGAAATCAATTTGTGCTGAAATTGGAGACCTTTGTGCTAATCCAAGCGTAAGAAATTTTTCCGGCCGACCTACCAATGGAAAAAAAATCACTAAATTTCATGAGGTTTCTGTGAAGCTACAAATGAGTTCAACAAACGTATTAGGTTAAAAAAAACTGATTAGGACAATATAAGGTCAATAAACTAAGCGATTTAATGAAGAAAAACAAAGGAAACAGTCGATTTAGAGCAGGAACCTATTAGGGTTTTGTTGTTCTTCAAAAGTCGCCGAGGGGAGAGGAAAGAAGGGTCGATAATTCGTTTCCACAAATGTTTTACATCCTTGTTTCTAATATGACTGTAAATATTTACCGTAAAAAATTACACATTTGAAGTCATATATTATAAATCGTCAAACACATTTAGTTTCGTGGTTTTTGGAAGCGTTCTTAAGCATTCCAAAAACCACGAAACTAAATGTGTTTGACGATTTATAATATATGACTTCAAATGTGTACTTTTTTACGGTAAATATTTACAGTCATATTAGAGTATTTTTGGACCATTTTACCCTTCCCAATAAAAGAAGTCTTAATAAATTGAAGGGTAAAATAGTCAAAAAATACACCAAGAGTAACGAAATTTGAAAGTTTAGTATATGAATTTGTAAAAATATAAATTTATTATACACACATAGAATTTATGACAAGTAAGATACATTTTGAATATATTAACCTTATAATATAGGGCAAATGACAAAAAAATGCATCATTGCTCACCGCTTCTTCGCCTCAAAAAGCTCATACACAGGATTTCAGCTCATACACAGGATTCAGCTCAAACCACATTCAGCTCATACATTGAGGGACATTAAACCAGTTTCTCACACAAGAGGAAGTTTCAACATAAATTCACAATCTTGCATTTTACATTACGTTTGAAAATGTCTAAGGCTATGTTTGGCAAAAGTAGCTGTGAGCAGTAGCAGTGAGCTGTGAGCTGTAGCCACAGCTCACTGCTCACCGCTCACAGCTTCTTAAAGAAGCATTGGAAAAATGAGCTTTCCTAAAAAAATAGCAAAGCTCACCGCACTTTTGCCAAACGAACAGTAAAATCAAAAAGCACATTGCTCACCGCTCTTCGCCTCAAAAAGCTCCAAAAAGCTCTGCGCCAAACATAGCCTAAGAAAAATTGTACTTTAAGCTAATTTGTTGTAACGAGTTACGCTTTTTACACTTTCTTGATCATAGACCTTAGCAATGGTAGGGGAATTTTGTGAAAAATTATAGGGGGTTGAATAACCATAGAATTGAATAAAGGCCTATCTCCAACCAAATATGGAGGTCGAGCACGTTGGAAGCATTTTTTCTAGCAATCTTGCTATGATGGTTAAATCATTAAATGGCAAGATTTCAAGTTGAACCAAATGAATTATGGTGCAAAGTAAAGAAATCAATTTGTGCTGAAATTGGATGCCTTTGTGCTAATCCAAGCGTAAGAAATTTTTCCGGCCGACCTACCAATGGAAAAAAAATCACTAAATTTCATGAGGTTTCTGTGAAGCTACAAATGAGTTCAACAAACGTATTAGGTTAAAAAAAACTGATTAGGACAATATAAGGTCAATAAACTAAGCGATTTAATGAAGAAAAACAAAGGAAACAGTCGATTTAGAGCAGGAACCTATTAGGGTTTTGTTGTTCTTCAAAAGTCGCCGAGGGGAGAGGAAAGAAGGGTCGATAATTCAGTTTCCACAAATGTTTTACATCCTTGTTTCTAATATGACTGTAAATATTTACCGTAAAAAATTACACATTTGAAGTCATATATTATAAATCGTCAAACACATTTAGTTTCGTGGTTTTTGGAAGCGTTCTTAAGCATTCCAAAAACCACGAAACTAAATGTGTTTGACGATTTATAATATATGACTTCAAATGTGTACTTTTTTACGGTAAATATTTACAGTCATATTAGAGTATTTTTGGACCATTTTACCCTTCCCAATAAAAGAAGTCTTAATAAATTGAAGGGTAAAATAGTCAAAAAATACACCAAGAGTAACGAAATTTGAAAGTTTAGTATATGAATTTGTAAAAATATAAATTTATTATACACACATAGAATTTATGACAAGATACATTTTGAATATATTAACCTTATAATATAGGGCAAATGACAAAAAAATGCATCATTGCTCACCGCTCTTCGCCTCAAAAAGCTCATACACAGGATTTCAGCTCATACACAGGATTCAGCTCAAACCACATTCAACTCATACATTGAGGGACATTAAACCAGTTTCTCACACAAGAGGAAGTTTCAACATAAATTCACAATCTTGCATTTTACATTACGTTTGAAAATGTCTAAGGCTATGTTTGGCAAAAGTAGCTGTGAGCAGTAGCAGTGAGCTGTGAGCTGTAGCCACAGCTCACTGCTCAACCGCTCACAGCTTCTTAAAGAAGCATTGGAAAAATGAGCTTTCCTAAAAAATAGCAAAGCTCACCGCTCTTTTGCCAAACGAACACTAAAATCAAAAAGCACATTGCTCACCGCTCTTCGCCTCAAAAAGCTCTGCGCCAAACATAGCCTAAGAAAAATTGTACTTTAAGCTAATTTGTTGTAACGAGTTCGCTTTTTACACTTTCTTGATCATAGACGTTAGCAATGGTAGGGGAATTTTGTGAAAAATTATAGGGGGTTGAATAACCATAGAATTGAATAAAGCCTATCTCCAACCAAATATGGAGGTCGAACACGTTGGATGCATTTTTCTAGCAATCTTGCTATGATGGTTAAATCACTTAAATGGCAAGATTTCAAGTTGAACCAAATGAATTATGGTGCAAAGTAAAGAAATCAATTTGTGCTGAAATTGGAGGCCTTTATGCTAATCCAAGCGTAAGAAATTTTTCCGGCCGACCTACCAATGGAAAAAAAATCACTAAATTTCATGAGGTTTCTGTGAAGCTACAAATGAGTTCAACAAACGTATTAGGTTAAAAAAACTGATTAGGACAATATAAGGTCAATAAACTAAGCGATTTAATGAAGAAAAACAAAGGAAACAGTCGATTTAGAGCAGGAACCTATTAGGGTTTTGTTGTTCTTCAAAAGTCGCCGAGGGGAGAGGAAAGAAGGGTCGATAATTCAGTTTCCACAAATGTTTTACATCCTTGTTTCTAATATGACTGTAAATATTTACCGTAAAAAATTACACATTTGAAGTCATATATTATAAATCGTCAAACACATTTAGTTTCGTGGTTTTTGGAAGCGTTCTTAAGCATTCCAAAAACCACGAAACTAAATGTGTTTGACGATTTATAATATATGACTTCAAATGTGTACTTTTTTACGGTAAATATTTACAGTCATATTAGAGTATTTTTGGACCATTTTACCCTTACCAATAAAAGAAGTCTTAATAAATTGAAGGGTAAAATAGTCAAAAAATACACCAAGAGTAACGAAATTTGAAAGTTTAGTATATGAATTTGTAAAAATATAAATTTATTATACACACATAGAATTTATGACAAGTAAGATACATTTTGAATATATTAACCTTATAATATAGGGCAAATGACAAAAAAATGCATCATTGCTCACCGCTCTTCGCCTCAAAAAGCTCATACACAGGATTTCAGCTCATACACAGGATTCAGCTCAAACCACATTCAGCTCATACATTGAGGGACATTAAACCAGTTTCTCACACAAGAGGAAGTTTCAACATAAATTCACAATCTTGCATTTTACATTACGTTTGAAAATGTCTAAGGCTATGTTTGGCAAAAGTAGCTGTGAGCAGTAGCAGTGAGCTGTGAGCTGTAGCCACAGCCTCACTGCTCACCGCTCACAGCTTCTTAAAGAAGCATTGGAAAAATGAGCTTTCCTAAAAAATAGCAAAGCTCACCGCACTTTTGCCAAACGAACAGTAAAATCAAAAAGCACATTGCTCACCGCTCTTCGCCTCAAAAAGCTCCAAAAAGCTCTGCGCCAAACATAGCCTAAGAAAAATTGTACTTTAAGCTAATTTGTTGTAACGAGTACGCTTTTTACACTTTCTTGATCATAGACGTTAGCAATGGTAGGGGAATTTTGTGAAAAATTATAGGGGGTTGAATAACCATAGAATTGAATAAAGGCCTATCTCCAACCAAATATGGAGGTCGAGCACGTTGGAAGCACTTTTCTAGCAATCTTGCTATGATGGTTAAATCAATTAAATGGCAAGATTTCAAGTTGAACCAAATGAATTATGGTGCAAAGTAAAGAAATCAATTTGTGCTGAAATTGGAGGCCTTTGTGCTAATCCAAGCGTAAGAAATTTTTCCGGCCGACCTACCAATGGAAAAAAAATCACTAAATTTCATGAGGTTTCTGTGAAGCTACAAATGAGTTCAACAAACGTATTAGGTTAAAAAAACTGATTAGGACAATATAAGGTCAATAAACTAAGCGATTTAATGAAGAAAAACAAAGGAAACAGTCGATTTAGAGCAGGAACCTATTAGGGTTTTGTTGTTCTTCAAAAGTCGCCGAGGGGAGAGGAAAGAAGGGTCGATAATTCAGTTTCCACAAATGTTTTACATCCTTGTTTCTAATATGACTGTAAATATTTACCGTAAAAAATTACACATTTGAAGTCATATATTATAAATCGTCAAACACATTTAGTTTCGTGGTTTTTGGAAGCGTTCTTAAGCATTCCAAAAACCACGAAACTAAATGTGTTTGACGATTTATAATATATGACTTCAAATGTGTACTTTTTTACGGTAAATATTTACAGTCATATTAGAGTATTTTTGGACCATTTTACCCTTCCCAATAAAAGAAGTCTAATAAATTGAAGGGTAAAATAGTCAAAAAATACACCAAGAGTAACGAAATTTGAAAGTTTAGTATATGAATTTGTAAAAATATAAATTTATTATACACACATAGAATTTATGACAAGTAAGATACATTTTGAATATATTAACCTTATAATATAGGGCAAATGACAAAAAAATGCATCATTGCTCACCGCTCTTCGCCTCAAAAAGCTCATACACAGGATTTCAGCTCATACACAGGATTCAGCTCAAACCACATTCAGCTCATACATTGAGGGACATTAAACCAGTTTCTCACACAAGAGGAAGTTTCAACATAAATTCACAATCTTGCATTTTACATTACGTTTGAAAATGTCTAAGGCTATGTTTGGCAAAAGTAGCTGTGAGCAGTAGCAGTGAGCTGTGAGCTGTAGCCACAGCTCACTGCTCACCGCTCACAGCTTCTTAAAGAAGCATTGGAAAAATGAGCTTTCCTAAAAAATAGCAAAGCTCACCGCACTTTTGCCAAACGAACAGTAAAATCAAAAAGCACATTGCTCACCGCTCTTCGCCTCAAAAAGCTCTGCGCCAAACATAGCCTAAGAAAAATTGTACTTTAAGCTAATTTGTTGTAACGAGTTCGCTTTTTACACTTTCTTGATCATAGACGTTAGCAATGGTAGGGGAATTTTGTGAAAAATTATAGGGGGTTGAATAACCATAGAATTGAATAAAGGCCTATCTCCAACCAAATATGGAGGTCGAGCACGTTGGAAGCATTTTTTCTAGCAATCTTGCTATGATGGTTAAATCACTTAAATGGCAAGATTTCAAGTTGAACCAAATGAATTATGGTGCAAAGTAAAGAAATCAATTTGTGCTGAAATTGGAGGCCTTTGTGCTAATCCAAGCGTAAGAAATTTTTCCGGCCGACCTACCAATGGAAAAAAAATCACTAAATTTCATGAGGTTTCTGTGAAGCTACAAATGAGTTCAACAAACGTATTAGGTTAAAAAAAACTGATTAGGACAATATAAGGTCAATAAACTAAGCGATTTAATGAAGAAAACAAAGGAAACAGTCGATTTAGAGCAGGAACCTATTAGGGTTTTGTTGTTCTTCAAAAGTCGCCGAGGGGAGAGGAAAGAAGGGTCGATAATTCAGTTTCCACAAATGTTTTACATCCTTGTTTCTAATATGACTGTAAATATTTACCGTAAAAAATTACACATTTGAAGTCATATATTATAAATCGTCAAACACATTTAGTTTCGTGGTTTTTGGAAGCGTTCTTAAGCATTCCAAAAACCACGAAACTAAATGTGTTTGACGATTTATAATATATGACTTCAAATGTGTACTTTTTTACGGTAAATATTTACAGTCATATTAGAGTATTTTTGGACCATTTTACCCTTCCCAATAAAAGAAGTCTTAATAAATTGAAGGGTAAAATAGTCAAAAAATACACCAAGAGTAACGAAATTTGAAAGTTTAGTATATGAATTTGTAAAAATATAAATTTATTATACACACATAGAATTTATGACAAGTAAGATACATTTTGAATATATTAACCTTATAATATAGGGCAAATGACAAAAAAATGCATCATTGCTCACCGCTCTTCGCCTCAAAAAGCTCATACACAGGATTTCAGCTCATACACAGGATTCAGCTCAAACCACATTCAGCTCATACATTGAGGGACATTAAACCAGTTTCTCACACAAGAGGAAGTTTCAACATAAATTCACAATCTTGCATTTTACATTACGTTTGAAAATGTCTAAGGCTATGTTTGGCAAAAGTAGCTGTGAGCAGTAGCAGTGAGCTGTGAGCTGTAGCCACAGCTCACTGCTCACCGCTCACAGCTTCTTAAAGAAGCATTGGAAAAATGAGCTTTCCTAAAAAATAGCAAAGCTCACCGCACTTTTGCCAAACGAACTGTAAAATCAAAAAGCACATTGCTCACCGCTCTTCGCCTCAAAAAGCTCCAAAAAGCTCTGCGCCAAACATAGCCTAAGAAAAATTGTACTTTAAGCTAATTTGTTGTAACGAGTTACGCTTTTTACACTTTCTTGATCATAGACGTTAGCAATGGTAGGGGAATTTTGTGAAAAAATTATAGGGGGTTGAATAACCATAGAATTGAATAAAGGCCTATCTCCAACCAAATATGGAGGTCGAGCACGTTGGAAGCATTTTTCTAGCAATCTTGCTATGATGGTTAAATCACTTAAATGGCAAGATTTCAAGTTGAACCAAATGAATTATGGTGCAAAGTAAAGAAATCAATTTGTGCTGAAATTGGAGGCCTTTGTGCTAATCCAAGCGTAAGAAATTTTTTCCGGCCGACCTACCAATGGACAAAAAATCACTAAATTTCATGAGGTTTCTGTGAAGCTACAAATGAGTTCAACAAACGTATTAGGTTAAAAAAACTGATTAGGACAATATAAGGTCAATAAACTAAGCGATTTAATGAAGAAAAACAAAGGAAACAGTCGATTTAGAGCAGGAACCTATTAGGGTTTTGTTGTTCTTCAAAAGTCGCCGAGGGGAGAGGAAAGAAGGGTTGATAATTCAGTTTCCACAAATGTTTTACATCCTTGTTTCTAATATGACTGTAAATATTTACCGTAAAAAATTACACATTTGAAGTCATATATTATAAATCGTCAAACACATTTAGTTTCGTGGTTTTTGGAAGCGTTCTTAAGCATTCCAAAAACCACGAAACTAAATGTGTTTGACGATTTATAATATATGACTTCAAATGTGTACTTTTTTACGGTAAATATTTACAGTCATATTAGAGTATTTTTGGACCATTTTACCCTTCCCAATAAAAGAAGTCTTAATAAATTGAAGGGTAAAATAGTCAAAAAATACACCAAGAGTAACGAAATTTGAAAGTTTAGTATATGAATTTGTAAAAATATAAATTTATTATACACACATAGAATTTATGACAAGTAAGATACATTTTGAATATATTAACCTTATAATATAGGGCAAATGACAAAAAAATGCATCATTGCTCACCGCTCTTCGCCTCAAAAAGCTCATACACAGGATTTCAGCTCATACACAGGATTCAGCTCAAACCACATTCAGCTCATACATTGAGGGACATTAAACCAGTTTCTCACACAAGAGGAAGTTTCAACATAAATTCACAATCTTGCATTTTACATTACGTTTGAAAATGTCTAAGGCTATGTTTGGCAAAAGTAGCTGTGAGCAGTAGCAGTGAGCTGTGAGCTGTAGCCACAGCTCACTGCTCACCGCTCACAGCTTCTTAAAGAAGCATTGGAAAAATGAGCTTTCCTAAAAAAATAGCAAAGCTCACCGCTCTTTTGCCAAACGAACACTAAAATCAAAAAGCACATTGCTCACCGCTCTTCGCCTCAAAAAGCTCCAAAAAGCTCTGCGCCAAACATAGCCTAAGAAAAATTGTACTTTAAGCTAATTTGTTGTAACGAGTTCGCTTTTTACACTTTCTTGATCATAGACGTTAGCAATGGTAGGGGAATTTTGTGAAAAATTATAGGGGGTTGAATAACCATAGAATTGAATAAAGGCCTATCTCCAACCAAATATGGAGGTCGAACACGTTGGATGCATTTTTCTAGCAATCTTGCTATGATGGTTAAATCACTTAAATGGCAAGATTTCAAGTTGAACCAAATGAATTATGGTGCAAAGTAAAGAAATCAATTTGTGCTGAAATTGGAGGCCTTTATGCTAATCCAAGCGTAAGAAATTTTTCCGGCCGACCTACCAATGGAAAAAAAAATCACTAAATTTCATGAGGTTTCTGTGAAGCTACAAATGAGTTCAACAAACGTATTAGGTTAAAAAAAACTGATTAGGACAATATAAGGTCAATAAACTAAGCGATTTAATGAAGAAAAACAAAGGAAACAGTCGATTTAGAGCAGGAACCTATTAGGGTTTTGTTGTTCTTCAAAAGTCGCCGAGGGGAGAGGAAAGAAGGGTCGATAATTCAGTTTCCACAAATGTTTTACATCCTTGTTTCTAATATGACTGTAAATATTTACCGTAAAAAATTACACATTTGAAGTCATATATTATAAATCGTCAAACACATTTAGTTTCGTGGTTTTTGGAAGCGTTCTTAAGCATTCCAAAAACCACGAAACTAAATGTGTTTGACGATTTATAATATATGACTTCAAATGTGTACTTTTTTACGGTAAATATTTACAGTCATATTAGAGTATTTTTGGACCATTTTACCCTTACCAATAAAAGAAGTCTTAATAATTGAAGGGTAAAATAGTCAAAAAATACACCAAGAGTAACGAAATTTGAAAGTTTAGTATATGAATTTGTAAAAATATAAATTTATTATACACACATAGAATTTATGACAAGTAAGATACATTTTGAATATATTAACCTTATAATATAGGGCAAATGACAAAAAAATGCATCATTGCTCACCGCTCTTCGCCTCAAAAAGCTCATACACAGGATTTCAGCTCATACACAGGATTCAGCTCAAACCACATTCAGCTCATACATTGAGGGACATTAAACCAGTTTCTCACACAAGAGGAAGTTTCAACATAAATTCACAATCTTGCATTTTACATTACGTTTGAAAATGTCTAAGGCTATGTTTGGCAAAAGTAGCTGTGAGCAGTAGCAGTGAGCTGTGAGCTGTAGCCACAGCTCACTGCTCACCGCTCACAGCTTCTTAAAGAAGCATTGGAAAAATGAGCTTTCCTAAAAAAATAGCAAAGCTCACCGCACTTTTGCCAAACGAACAGTAAAATCAAAAAGCACATTGCTCACCGCTCTTCGCCTCAAAAAGCTCCAAAAAGCTCTGCGCCAAACATAGCCTAAGAAAAATTGTACTTTAAGCTAATTTGTTGTAACGAGTACGCTTTTTACACTTTCTTGATCATAGACGTTAGCAATGGTAGGGGAATTTTGTGAAAAATTATAGGGGGTTGAATAACCATATAATTGAATAAAGGCCTATCTCCAACCAAATATGGAGGTCGAGCACGTTGGAAGCATTTTTCTAGCAATCTTGCTATGATGGTTAAATCACTTAAATGGCAAGATTTCAAGTTGAACCAAATGAATTATGGTGCAAAGTAAAGAAATCAATTTGTGCTGAAATTGGAGGCCTTTGATGCTAATCCAAGCGTAAGAAATTTTTCCGGCCGACCTACCAATGGAAAAAAAATCACTAAATTTCATGAGGTTTCTGTGAAGCTACAAATGAGTTCAACAAACGTATTAGGTTAAAAAAACTGATTAGGACAATATAAGGTCAATAAACTAAGCGATTTAATGAAGAAAAACAAAGGAAACAGTCGATTTAGAGCAGGAACCTATTAGGGTTTTGTTGTTCTTCAAAAGTCGCCGAGGGGAGAGGAAAGAAGGGTCGATAATTCAGTTTCCACAAATGTTTTACATCCTTGTTTCTAATATGACTGTAAATATTTACCGTAAAAAATTACACATTTGAAGTCATATATTATAAATCGTCAAACACATTTAGTTTCGTGGTTTTTGGAAGCGTTCTTAAGCATTCCAAAAACCACGAAACTAAATGTGTTTGACGATTTATAATATATGACTTCAAATGTGTACTTTTTTACGGTAAATATTTACAGTCATATTAGAGTATTTTTGGACCATTTTACCTTCCCAATAAAAGAAGTCTTAATAAATTGAAGGGTAAAATAGTCAAAAAAATACACCAAGAGTAACGAAATTTGAAAGTTTAGTATATGAATTTGTAAAAATATAAATTTATTATACACACATAGAATTTATGACAAGTAAGATACATTTTGAATATATTAACCTTATAATATATAGGGCAAATGACAAAAAAATGCATCATTGCTCACCGCTCTTCGCCTCAAAAAGCTCATACACAGGATTTCAGCTCATACACAGGATTCAGCTCAAACCACATTCAGCTCATACATTGAGGGACATTAAACCAGTTTCTCACACAAGAGGAAGTTTCAACATAAATTCACAATCTTGCATTTTACATTACGTTTGAAAATGTCTAAGGCTATGTTTGGCAAAAGTAGCTGTGAGCAGTAGCAGTGAGCTGTGAGCTGTAGCCACAGCTCACTGCTCACCGCTCACAGCTTCTTAAAGAAGCATTGGAAAAATGAGCTTTCCTAAAAAATAGCAAAGCTCACCGCTCTTTTGCCAAACGAACACTAAAATCAAAAGGCACATTGCTCACCGCTCTTCGCCTCAAAAAGCTCCAAAAAAGCTCTGCGCCAAACATAGCCTAAGAAAAATTGTACTTTAAGCTAATTTGTTGTAACGAGTTCGCTTTTTACACTTTCTTGATCATAGACGTTAGCAATGGTAGGGGAATTTTGTGAAAAATTATAGGGGGTTGAATAACCATAGAATTGAATAAAGGCCTATCTCCAACCAAATATGGAGGTCGAACACGTTGGATGCATTTTTCTAGCAATCTTGCTATGATGGTTTTAAATCACTTAAATGGCAAGATTTCAAGTTGAACCAAATTGAATTATGGTGCAAAGTAAAGAAATCAATTTGTGCTGAAATTGGAGGCCTTTATGCTAATCCAAGCGTAAGAAATTTTTTCCGGCCGACCTACCAATGGAAAAAAAATCACTAAATTTCATGAGGTTTCTGTGAAGCTACAAATGAGTTCAACAAACGTATTAGGTTAAAAAAAACTGATTTAGGACAATATAAGGTCAATAAACTAAGCGATTTAATGAAGAAAAACAAAGGAAACAGTCGATTTAGAGCAGAGAACCTATTAGGGTTTTGTTGTTCTTCAAAAGTCGCCGAGGGGAGAGGAAAGAAGGGTCGATAATTCAGTTTCCACAAATGTTTTACATCCTTGTTTCTAATTTGACTGTAAATATTTACCGTAAAAAATTACACATTTGAAGTCATATATTATAAATCGTCAAACACATTTAGTTTCGTGGTTTTTGGAAGCGTTCTTAAGCATTCCAAAAACCACGAAACTAAATGTGTTTGACGATTTATAATATATGACTTCAAATGTGTACTTTTTTACGGTAAATATTTACAGTCATATTAGAGTATTTTTGGACATTTTACCCTTCCCAATAAAAGAAGTCTTAATAAATTGAAGGGTAAAATAGTCAAAAAATACACCAAGAGTAACGAAATTTGAAAGTTTAGTATATGAATTTGTAAAAATATAAATTTATTATACACACATAGAATTTATGACAAGTAAGATACATTTTGAATATATTAACCTTATAATATAGGGCAAATGACAAAAAAATGCATCATTGCTCACCGCTCTTCGCCTCAAAAAGCACATACACAGGATTTCAGCTCATACACAGGATTCAGCTCAAACCACATTCAGCTCATACATTGAGGGACATTAAACCAGTTTCTCACACAAGAGGAAGTTTCAACATAAATTCACAATCTTGCATTTTACATTACGTTTGAAAATGTCTAAGGCTATGTTTGGCAAAAGTAGCTGTGAGCAGTAGCAGTGAGCTGTGAGCTGTAGCCACAGCTCACTGCTCACCGCTCACAGCTTCTTAAAGAAGCATTGGAAAAATGAGCTTTCCTAAAAAATAGCAAAGCTCACCGCTCTTTTGCCAAACGAACACTAAAATCAAAAGGCACATTGCTCACCGCTCTTCGCCTCAAAAAGCTCCAAAAAGCTCTGCGCCAAACATAGCCTAAGAAAAATTGTACTTTAAGCTAATTTGTTGTAACGAGTTCGCTTTTTACACTTTCTTGATCATAGACGTTAGCAATGGTAGGGGAATTTTGTGAAAAATTATAGGGGGTTGAATAACCATAGAATTGAATAAAGGCCTATCTCCAACCAAATATGGAGGTCGAACACGTTGGATGCATTTTTCTAGCAATCTTGCTATGATGGTTAAATCACTTAAATGGCAAGATTTCAAGTTGAACCAAATGAATTATGGTGCAAAGTAAAGAAATCAATTTGTGCTGAAATTGGAGGCCTTTATGCTAATCCAAGCGTAAGAAATTTTTCCGGCCGACCTACCAATGGAAAAAAAATCACTAAATTTCATGAGGTTTCTGTGAAGCTACAAATGAGTTCAACAAACGTATTAGGTTAAAAAAAACTGATTAGGACAATATAAGGTCAATAAACTAAGCGATTTAATGAAGAAAAACAAAGGAAACAGTCGATTTAGAGCAGGAACCTATTAGGGTTTTGTTGTTCTTCAAAAGTCGCCGAGGGGAGAGGAAAGAAGGGTCGATAATTCAGTTTCCACAAATGTTTTACATCCTTGTTTCTAATATGACTGTAAATATTTACCGTAAAAAATTACACATTTGAAGTCATATATTATAAATCGTCAAACACATTTAGTTTCGTGGTTTTTGGAAGCGTTCTTAAGCATTCCAAAAACCACGAAACTAAATGTGTTTGACGATTTATAATATATGACTTCAAATGTGTACTTTTTTACGGTAAATATATTTACAGTCATATTAGAGTATTTTTGGACCATTTTACTCCCATTCCAATAAATTGAAGGGTAAAATAGTCAAAAAATACACCAAGAGTAACGAAATTTGAAAGTTTAGTATATGAATTTGTAAAAATATAAATTTATTATACACACATAGAATTTATGACAAGTAAGATACATTTTGAATATATTAACCTTATAATATAGGGCAAATGACAAAAAAATATATGCCATTCAAAAAGCACATGACACAGATTTTCGTATTACGGATTAGCCAATTAATTTTATTTTTACATTTGTACACAAGAAAGTTTAAAATAATTTTTGATTTATTGTATGTAACTTTTCCAGCTTGTTTGTCCAAGTACTTGGAGCCAACTGGCTGTGAGCTGTAGCCACAGCTCACTGCTCACCGCTCACAGCTTCTTAAAGAAGCATTGGAAAAAATGAGCTTTCCTAAAAAAAAAGCAAAGCTCACCGCTCTTTTGCCAAACGAACACTAAAATCAAAAAGCACATTGCTCACCGCTCTTCGCCTCAAAAAGCTCCAAAAAGCTCTGCGCCAAACATAGCCTAAGAAAAATTGTACTTTAAGCTAATTTGTTGTAACGAGTTCGCTTTTTACACTTTCTTGATCATAGACGTTAGCAATGGTAGGGGAATTTTGTGAAAAATTATAGGGGGTTGAATAACCATAGAATTGAATAAAGGCCTATCTCCAACCAAATATGGAGGTCGAACACGTTGGATGCATTTTTCTAGCAATCTTGCTATGATGGTTAAATCACTTAAATGGCAAGATTTCAAGTTGAACCAAATGAATTATGGTGCAAAGTAAAGAAATCAATTTGTGCTGAAATTGGAGGCCTTTATGCTAATCCAAGCGTAAGAAATTTTTCCGGCCGACCTACCAATGGAAAAAAAATCACTAAATTTCATGAGGTTTCTGTGAAGCTACAAATGAGTTCAACAAACGTATTAGGTTAAAAAAACTGATTAGGACAATATAAGGTCAATAAACTAAGCGATTTAATGAAGAAAAACAAAGGAAACAGTCGATTTAGAGCAGGAACCTATTAGGTTTTGTTGTTCTTCAAAAGTCGCCGAGGGGAGAGGAAAGAAGGGTCGATAATTCAGTTTCCACAAATGTTTTACATCCTTGTTTCTAATATGACTGTAAATATTTACCGTAAAAAATTACACATTTGAAGTCATATATTATAAATCGTCAAACACATTTAGTTTCGTGGTTTTTGGAAGCGTTCTTAAGCATTCCAAAAACCACGAAACTAAATGTGTTTGACGATTTATAATATATGACTTCAAATGTGTACTTTTTTACGGTAAATATTTACAGTCATATTAGAGTATTTTTGGACCATTTTACCCTTCCCAATAAAAGAAGTCTTAATAAATTGAAGGGTAAAATAGTCAAAAAATACACCAAGAGTAACGAAATTTGAAACTTTAGTATATGAATTTGTAAAAATATAAATTTATTATACACACATAGAATTTATGACAATTAAGATACATTTTGAATATATTAACCTTATAATATAGGGCAAATGACAAAAAAATGCATCAAACATGACACTTTTTGTGATTGTGTGTAGCCAATTATTTTTTTTTCATTTTAACACAAACCTTTAGAATTTGTGTTATTGTATGTACTCTTTCCAGCGTGTCCCAATACTTGGATTGCCAACTCATCCGGGTGTTACACATCGACTGCCAACTCATTTCACGACTATTATTTTTTAAGAATAATAACAAAAAAATGCATCGAACTTGACCACTTTTGTTATTGTATCACAAACCTTTTGAACTTGTGTAATTGTATGTATCTAGTCAAGCTAAACTTGGCATCGTTAGTCCTTTATACTAACGGTCGCTACTACATAACTTAAAATTCCGTTTTCTTACGTTGTCATCCCTTTTTATACGTTTTCGTCCGTTTTCTTACGTTTTTATACGTTTTCGTCCGTTTTTATACGTTTTCGTCCATTTTCTTACGTTTTTACACGTTTTCGTCCGTTTTTGTACGTTTTCTTACGTTTTCATCCATTTTATTTGCTTTCATCCGTTTTTGTATGTTTTTATACGTTTCATACATTTTCTTTCGTTTTTATATGTTTTTGTTCGTTTTTACACGGTTTCGTCCATTTTATACGTTTTCGACTGATTTCTTATGTTTTCGTTCGTTCTTATATGTTTTCATACGTTCTTATATGTTTTTATATGTTTTCCTGCGTTTTCATACTTTTTAAACCTATAAAAAAGGACAAAAACAAACAAAAACGTATAAAAACGGACAAAAACGTACGAAAACGCACAAAATCAGGCGAAAACGTATAAAAACAGACAAAAACGTGTAAAAATGAACAAAAACGTATAAAATGGATAAAAATGTAAGAAAATGGACGAAACGTATAAAAACATATGAAAACGTACAAAAACGGATGAAAGCATATAAAAATGGTTGAAAACCTAAGAAAACATACAAAAACGGACGAAAACATATGAAAATATATAAAAACGTAAGAAACTAGGTGAAAACGTATAAAAACGGACGAAAACGTGTAAAAACGTAAGAAAATGGACGAAAACGTATAAAAACGGATGAAAACGTAAGAAAACGGACGAAAACGTATAAAAAGGGATGAAAACTTAAGAAAACGAAATTTTAAGTTATGTACTAACGGCCGTTAGTATAAAGGACTAATGATGCCAAGTTTAGCTTGGCTGGATACATACAATAACACAAATTTAAAATGTTTGTGTTACAATGAAAAAAGTGGTCAAGTTCGATGCTTTTTTTTGTTATTATCACTAAAAAAATAATAGTGGAGAAATGAGTTGGTAGTCGATGTGTAACAACCGGATGAGTTGGCAGTCCAAGTGTTGGGACACGCTGGAAAGAGTACATACAATAACACAAATTTAAAAGGTTTGTGTTACAATGGAAAAAAAAAAAGTTGCCTACACACAATCACAAAAAGTGTCAAATTCGATACATTTTTTTGTCATTTGCCCGGTAAAGAATTGGTAAAGTGAATGAATAAATTTTGAAACATCTTTGTCTTGGTTCAACTGCTAAAGTATACATCTTCTATTTTCCAAGTGAAGTATTTTAAAACGTTCATTCACAAATAGTTTATTTTATTCAATATCAAATCTCTATTGTTCTCCCATTCAAGATTTAATATTCTTTTAACCACTTAAGGGTGGTCTAGTGCCGAAAAGACTTGTGATTATCACTCTAATATGTGTGAGGTCCCAAGTTCAATTCCTGTTAGTTGCAAACAAATTTGAGTGGCCACGCCAACCTCCTGAAAAAGGAGGGCTTTACATAGTTTGAGTCTGTATGGTGGTGGGTTCAAACCCCGTGGGTTAGTCGGCCAAAAGGTCAGAAATCATGGTTACAAAAAAAAAAAAAAAAAAAAAAAAAAAAAAATAAAAAGATTTAATATTCCCTGTTCCAGCCCACATCTTCGCATATAAATAAATAGAAATATGTATGTACCAAGCGCCATTATCCTATATATAATGTAGCGTCAACATTTTCCTACAGTTATTTTGCTACAGTTGACATAACAGTGTTGGGCTACCTTTTGGGTTGTGGACTCCCGCTTTTTCCCTTTCGTTTGTTTACTCGCTTCTTTTAGCCTTTTTCCGATCGCTAATAATGCGGTACCTACCTCATTTATTCTTGCATCTTCTGGTGTCTTCTGCCGAAACCCTACTTAACTGCCGATATTGTTTACTTGCGGATCGGTTATGGTAGCTGCTCTTTTAGATGTCTTTTGCTTATGTAGCTGTTTTTTGTGGTAGTTGCTGTTTCTTTTGTGGTAGGTTATTTGTTCATCTTATGCTTATGTACTTGCGGATCGGTTACGGTGTTTTTTTGTGGTGCTTGCATACGGATCGGTTATGGTAGCTGGTCTTTTAGATGTCTTTTGCTTATGTAGATGGTTTTTTTGGTAGTTGCTGTTTTTTTGTGGTACGTTATTTGTTCATCTTTTGATGTGCCTTATTTGTTCATCTTTTTCTTATGTAGCTGCTTCTTTTGGCGTGATCTGTCGATATTTTGTTTCTTTATGGTTTATGATTTAGATCTATATTATGTATCCATTTTAAAGTCTGATATTGGGATTTTAGATATATAGATGCTCTTTTAGACGTCTTTTGCTTATGTAACTGTTTTTTGTGGTGCTTGGTGTTTTTTTGTCGTAGGTTATTTGTTCATCTTTTGCTTATGTAGCTGCCTTTTGTGGTACTTGGTGTTTGTTTTTTTGTGTTTATTTGTTCGTCTTTTGCTTATGTGCCTGCTTCATCCGTTTTTAGGTCTGATATTGGAATTTTAGATCTATAGCTATTTTTATGGTTTATGGTTTAGATCTTTAGATGTTTTGTGTGGCTAAAAAAGTTATGTTGAGATTGGTTTGTGTTACTCTTTTATTTGGTTTAGTTTATAATTTCTTTATGTATGTTTATGCAGTTACTCTTTCATATTGTGATGCGTTTGTTGAGTCACTTGATATGTCACCTATACCTGTTATTAGTGGAAATAGCAGATATGAGTGCCATATCAAGTGGTGTAACCAACGTTTCATATTTTTTGGCGGGATTCAGTTTATTTATTTGCCTTTTTCTTCTGTGTTGCTTGCACAGTTGCCTTGCAAAGGTATTGGCGACGCAATTTTTGAATGTCTTAGTATAAATACTGACTATGTAACTGGATCCGTTTCGCAACCGTCTTCAACTTAGAGCGGCTATTATATAATCAGGTGGTGGCATGGCAATTACCGGACGGCATAGTGTAAACAATAGCTAAGCAACCGGTCTTATTTTGCAGCCACTACCTCTTTTCAGCTGTCTCTGTACAACGCCTGGGATAATTTTCTCAGCTTACATTTTCTGAACGCATGTTGCTTGGCAAGGTAACCAAGATTGTGGTTGCAGCCATGCCGTGTGTTTAGTGTTCCTTACAAAGGTTTTGCCAATACAGTTCTTAAATATCATGGTATGAATACTGACTATGATATAATGTAGCGTCAACATTTTCCTACAGTTATTTTGCTACAGTTGACATAACAGTGTTGGGCTACCTTTTGGGTTGTGGACTCCCGCTTTTTCCCTTTCGTTTGTTTACTCGCTTCTTTTAGCCTTTTTCCGATCGCTAATAATGCGGTACCTACCTCATTTATTCTTGCATCTTCTGGTGTCTTCTGCCGAAACCCTACTTGACTGCCGGTATTGTTTACTTGCGGATCGGTTATGGTAGCTGCTCTTTTAGATGTCTTTTGCTTATGTAGCTGTTTTTTGTGGTAGTTGCTGTTTTTTTTGTGGTAGGTTATTTGTTCATCTTATGCTTATGTACTTGCGGATCGGTTGCGGTGTTTTTTTGTGGTGCTTGCATACGGATCGGTTATGGTAGCTGGTCTTTTAGATGTCTTTTGCTTATGTAGATGGTTTTTTTGGTAGTTGCTGTTTTTTTGTGGTACGTTATTTGTTCATCTTTTGGTGTGCCTTATTTGTTCATCTTTTGCTTATGTAGCTGCTTCTTTTGGCGTAATCTGCCGATATTTTGTTTCTTTATGGTTTATGATTTAGATCTATATTATGTATCCGTTTTAAGGTCTGATATTGGGATTTTAGATATATAGATACTCTTTTAGACGTCTTTTGTTTATGTAACTGTTTTTTGTGGTGCTTGGTGTTTTTTTTGTCGTAGGTTATTTGTTCATCTTTTGCTTATGTAGCTGCCTTTTGTGGTACTTGGTGTTTGTTTTTTGTGCCTTATTTGTTCGTCTTTTGCTTATGTGCCTGCTTCA
Source organism: Artemisia tridentata subsp. tridentata (assembly GCA_021014915.2). Lineage (NCBI taxonomy): Eukaryota > Viridiplantae > Streptophyta > Magnoliopsida > Asterales > Asteraceae > Artemisia > Artemisia tridentata. Next base: position 64,877,394 of record CP139504.1, on the reverse strand, counting down.
TCCGTTTTTAGGTCTGATATTGGAATTTTAGATCTATAGCTGTTTTTATGGTTTATGGTTTAGATCTTTAGATGTTTTGTGTGGCTAAAAAAGTTATCTTGAGATTGGTTTGTGTTACTCTTTTATTTGGTTTAGTTTATAATTTCTTTATGTATGTTTATGCAGTTACTCTTTCATATTGTGATGCGTTTGTTGAGTCACTTGATATGTCACCTATACCTGTTATTAGTGGAAATAGCAGATATGAGTGCCATATCAAGTGGTGTAACCAACGTTATCCGTTTCGCAACCGTCTTCAACTTAGAGCGGCTATTATATAATCAGGTGGTGGCGTGGCAATTACCGGACGGCATAGTGTAAACAATAGCTAAGCAACCGGTCTTATTTTGCAGCCACTACCTCTTTTCAGCTGTCTCTGTACAGCGCCTGGGATAATTTTCTCAGCTTACATTTTCTGAACGCATGTTGCTTGGCAAGGTAACCAAGATTGTGGTTGCAGCCATGCCGTGTGTTTAGTGTTCCTTGCAAAGGTTTCGCCAATACAGTTCTTAAATATCATGGTATGAATACTGACTATGTAACTGGATCCGTTTTGCGACTGCCCTCAATTTAGAGTGGCTACTGTTGCTACATTTGACATAACAGTCTTGGCCTCAGTTTCGAGCTGTGGCCTCACGCTTTTTCCCTTTCGTTTGTTTGCTCGCTTCTTTTAGCCTTTTTTCGATGGCTAACAAATGAGAGAATGCGCTGGAGAATGCGGTAACTACCTCATTTATTCTTGCATTCTCCTATATATAATGGAACGTAGAGTTTTGTTACAGTTGCTGTAGCGGTTTAACTTTACCGGAGGGCAATACGTTTGTGGTTTGTGTATTTGCTTCTTATGATCTACATGTTGATGTCTTATTAGCTGCTCTTTTAGATGCATTTTGCTTATGTAGCTGTTTTTTATGGTGCTTCCTGTTTTTTTGTGGTAGGTTATTTGTTCATGTTTTGCTTATGTGCCTGCCTACTTGACCGCCGATATTGTTCACTTACGAATCTTTTATGGTGGCTGCTCTTTTAGCTGTATTTTGCTTATGTAGCTATTCTTTGTCATACTTGCTGTTTTTTGTGGTCACTTATTTGTTAATCTTTTTCTTATGTGGCTGCTTCTTTTGTCGTAATCTGCCGATATTTTATTTGTTTATGGTTTATGATTTAGACTTATATTATGGATCCGTTTATCCGTTTTGCACCTGCCCTCTACTTAGACTAGCTATTGTATAATTAGGTTGTGCCGTGACAACTACCAGATGGGATAGTATAAGCAATAGCTAAGCAACTGGCCTTATTTTGCAGCCACTACCTCTTTTCAGTTGTTTGTGTACAGTTACTGTGATAGTTTTCTCAGCTTACATTTTTTTAATGCATGTTGCTTGGCAAGGTAACCAGGATTGTGGTTGCACCCATGACGTGTCTTTAGTATTGACTCCGTGTGCTTTTCTCGGTATCTGTGCAGATGTTTTTTGTAAACTTTTGACGGTTGCTGTAGAAATGTTGTGATTTTCATATCAAATAATGAACTCGCATAGATGTTTGCGCAATAGGCTGTGATGAGTCTGTGAGTCTGATTTAAGAAGTGAATCCCTGGCACTTGGCAGGGCAAGCTTTTAGATTTGCAACCGTGCCAGGTGTATTTACTTCTTGCGATCACTTATTAATATCAATCCAATGATATAAAACTCATAACTTCTTCACAGATCTGAGCTAAAATGTTTAAGTTTGTCGCTTATTGGTTGTGATAGCCTGTCATGAATCTGTCACTCTGATTAAAGAAGTTAATATGTGGCTCTTGGTAAGTCAATCTTTTAGATTTGCACCCGTGGCAGGTGTATTTACTTCTTGCAATCAGTTATTAATATCAATCCAATGATATCAAATTCTGAACTTCTCTACAGATCCAAGTCAGATAACGTAAAACTAAAGATTGTAAAAAAAAATAGACAGAATATCAGTGATGGATGTATGGCAACCAGTCACGGTTACTGCATATATGCAGCTATACCCAATTTCGTATGGTGTGTACATCCATCATTGATACTTTGTTGTTGTTTTTTGTGCTGCACAATTTTTTACACTGAACTGTCACTGCATATAATTGCCTCCTTTCAACTACTACTGTATTTACATGGTATTTACACTCACCATTCATACTTTTTAAATCTTTTCGTAGTGATTGTCTTCATATACATAATTTATTTATATTTTTTTATTGTTCAGGTTTGTGTTCTTACATACGCCAATGACCAGAAGTTAAGGACCGGTTAAATTTTGCAACCTGTTTTTATATTTACTGTATTCATGTACATAGTTTGATCATCTTTTTCTATTCTTCAGGTTACCTGCTCCATTTACATGGCTGTTCTCTGTGGTTTACATGCTGATATAAACTTTGCTTTGCCCCAGTTTCAATTCCTAATAGAATGCACTATATATATATATATATAACATATATTTACATAAATACATACACACTTTTTTTTGGGTGCATATATTTGTTATTCATTATTCTAGAAGAATTAATAACAAAGATATGTACCCAAAAAAAAGTGTGCATCTATTTAATACATGTTATATATAACAAAACACGGTCGCTGATAATTGACTGCAATTTTGGGAGATCAGTGCGAAGCGAAATAGTATAGTCTTAGAAATGATTTGGTGCAGATCACTTCTTTACACTATGCTATTTCGCTTCTCACTGATCTTCTAAAATTCAGCCATATTGTTGACCATGAGTTTTGGTCGGAGGAATGCATATCTCGCACAGAGTAAAAAAAAAGCCAAAACACACGTAAGGGAAAAAAAGCGAGCCCACAGCCCAACACTGACTCCAACATTGTACGTCTCCTCCTATGTCTTGCTTCGAACACTAATTTTTCTTGAATACAAGTTATTGCTTTTTTTGACTTTCTAAAATGCCTTTTTCTGAATGGTTTGCAGCCACGGTGTTTAGGCGATGATGATAACTTTGTACATTCCCATTTTTCCAGCTGTGCGTTCGTTGGCAGGGCAACCACGCTATCGGTTGCTGCCACAACGCACATTTCATGCTGATTACAAACGTACATATCTGAGCCTTACTGACGTCAAAACGTCTAGCTCCTCGCTCAACTGCGGCTCCTGATCTGAGGTATGTTAGATTGATTTATCTAACGGTAACCATTTACTGTCCAACAGTTAATATTCATCATGATTTATCATCGTTTTTCGCCCCAGGAATAGTACCAACTACTAATATGTGATCTTTTTCTATTTGCAGATATTAACATTTGAACTTACGCGGCAATCATAGATTATTTTTTTTTTGCATATTCATAATTGTAGTGGCACAAATGGTTCTGGTCAAAAATATACTTCAATTCGGAAAGAGGGATGAGAAGCCGAAGAGAATGCTGTGACAAGTAATTTGATCCAAATTTCTTCTTCGCAGCATCCTCTTCCGTTTCCCATCTTTCTTTCGGACTTGAACCATATTCTTGACCAGAACCAATTGTGTCACTACACTTGCGCCTATGCAAAAAAAAAAATACCTTTTACTGGCACATAACATCAACCTTTTGTATCCACCCTTTACCAGGTAAAGAAAATGTTTCCTCCTATCTCTTGCCTCGAACACTAATTTTTCCTGAATACAAGTTATTGCTTTTTGTGACTTTCTAAAATGCCTTTTTCTGAATGGTTTGCAGCCACGGTGTTTAGGCCATGATGATAACTTTGTGCATTCCCATTTTTCCAGTTGTGCGTTCGTTGGCAGGGCAACCACGCTATCCGTTGCAGCCACAGCGTACATTACAAGCTGATTACAAACGTGCATATCTGAGCCTTACTGACATCAAAATGCGTGGCCCCTCGCTCAACTGCGACTCCTGATTTGAGGTATATTGGATTGATTTATCTAAAGGTAACCATTTGCTGTCCATCAATCGTAAGTTTATAGTCATTTTACCCAGATTTTTTCATGTATCAATATCTGTAACAGGTCATTCATTCAACAACACCGCTACGTGCAGCACATGAATACAGCCAGGATCATTAATCTGACCTTCACCTCGAATTCCTTTTGGTATTTTAATAGTCTATCAATATGTCTGGTGCAGACTATTGTCTAAAGACTATTTGAATAACAAAAGGGGTTTGAGGTGGAGATCAGATTTTCCACCTATATGTCGATAAAAAAAAAAAAAACTAAACATAAGAAACAAAGACTATTTCGTACTTTTTTTTGTTGTTGCTGATACTAACAATTCATGTCATATGTTTACAATTCTTGAAGAAAGCTTGAAAACCGGAGAGGGTGGTGTCCCATGTAGTTTGGCACAAATCACTTCTTTGCACTATCCTCTTTTGTTTCCTATCTTTCTTCGATAACTGACCCATACTGCTGATCAGCATCTTTTCTCCACCTCCAGTTGTGGATATACGATAGCAAGTTAACTTTCGGATGCACATGACATCAACTTTTAGTATCGCCAAAAAAAAAAGTAATAGATGCCCTTTGTTTCTTATGGTAAAATTCTTTTTTTTTTTATCAAATGCCTCGCAATTAAACCGTCTGTTGATAAGGCAAAACAAAGTACCAGCCTGTCTGTTGCATATCTACATTACTTAATCGATGAATCCTTTAAGTTAATCAATTAGTCTGGAACTTAAACATAGTTACTCATTCTAAATTCCTATACAGTTCCTTTTGTTCTTTCAACAACCTAGCAGCTCGCTTGGTGCAAGCGGTTGCACAAAGGAAGTTGAAACAACAAATGGAACTGTAAGGGGATTTAGAAAGTTTAACTAACTTTTTGAATAAATAAATGAGGTAGGTACCGCATTATTAGCGGTCGGAAAAAGGCTAAAAGAAGCGATGGAACAAACGAAAGGGAAAAAACCGGGAGCCCACAACCCAAAAGCGAGCCCAACACTGCTACAACAACTGTAGCAAAACTCAACGCTCCATTATATATAGGAGAATATTGTCACCCGATGGACTTGATGAGTTCTGAACCATCCCCATATTCCCATGATGATCGCATTCAATTCCTGTTCTTCAGGTTCGCATAGCCACTCTCATTATTACATTTGTCTATTTACCACACTTTGGGTTGCAGCCACAAAGTGCATTTAATGCTGATTATAACTTATTCTTTTTTCTGACTTTCTAAAAGCCCTTTTTCTCAATAGTTTGCAGCCACATTGTTTAGGCGATGATGATAACTTTGTACATCTCCATTTTCCCAGCTGCATGTTCGTTGGCAGGGCAACCACACTTTGAGTTGCAGCCACAACGTGCATTTAATGCTGATTATATATGTACATATCTGAGCCTTACTGAGATCAGAACATATAGCCCCTCGCTCAACTACGGCTGCTGATCAAAGGTATGTTGCATTTGTAGGATTTCGTGATACAATGTATATTTAGTAATTATATGCTTCTATTGTAAAAACTGTGTATTCGTTTCAGCATAGACGATTATTCTAAGATCCTATGGTACAGGCAACTGCGCAAAGAGATTTGAAACGACAAAAGGACCTGTAGAGAGTCTCAAACCAGTTACCTACATTCCTTTTTTAGTTCTATTCAAGTTACAGGCTCATAAAAAGAAGTTAAATATCAAAAATAGACAGAATATCAGTGATGGATGTACCGACACCGAACACAACTGCTGCCAATTTTGCATGGTGTCTGCATCCATCATTGATATTTTGTTAGTATTTTTGTCCTGTCAGAGTATTCACACTCACATTCTCAGTATATTTTATTGCCTACGACCAAAAGATAAGTATTACTTAGATCACTATCCTAAATTTAAAGTGCAATTGTTGTTCACATGGATAATCTCCTTAAACATTCTAACCATTACTGCTGTGAGGCTTAACTTATTTTCCTTTTTTTAATACCAGTGAATGATACACAGATAACTGGACAGACGAAGGTGACGACTTTCGCCTATGTTCAACATAATGTGTGTCAGGTGAACAACAACACTGACTACAATGTTGTTTAAAGGTTAGAATTTCTACCCACATAACTGATTATTTGCACAAACATTTGCACCAGCTAAACTTCACGACTAAAGCAACAATAACCGGTATGTGAACGTTTAATTGCAAGAGCCATAGTTGGACAACGCTTATATTGTGCTGATGGAAACCAGTTCGCAGGCTGTTCAACTGCAGTTGCACCTTAAAAGTATTGTATCACTGCAATTGAGGTACTTAACCCTTACCATACTCACTGATTTCACTTGTCAGCTTCTGATATGTACATCTGGTACAGCACATATTGATTACATGTTAATATGCAGACTTTTACAAGGCAAAACTGAAATGTGCTATGTATACTACAACTGATCTAAACGATCTAAACTTTAGTCCTAGACGTTGCCACTGGGGCTACGGATGATCTTATGCAACTGTCAACTGTTGGTAAGCAAAGCATTCAATTATGGCAATTGCATTCAGATGCTATAATACCCATTCATGTCATACAGCACCTGTCAATATTAGTGATTGAAGACTATTTGGTATTGTTTCGTTCTTGATACTAACATTTGATATACTGTCTCTATAATGCTAAGTTTTTTCCTGCATATTTATGCCTGTGCCTGCACAAAATGTTCTAATCACGAATATGATGCGATTGTAAAAGATAGATGGCAATTACAAGAGAGTGCTGTGATAAGTGCTTTGGACCAAACCACTTTTTCGCACCATCCTCTTCTGTTTCCCATGTACCTTTTTAATCGAACCATGTTGTTGATCAGAACTTTTTGTGAAATTCCATGTACAAGTATGCATAAAGAAACTTACCATCGTAGATACAATACGTCAATTTTTAATATGGACAAGTAAACAAAATCAGATATTCTTCATTTGCTAATATTGACAGGCGCTGTACATCATCTATGTTATCTTCGACCATAAATACAGCCATGAAAAGCTGTTACCAATAATAGAATAGACACTGTTTGTTTTATACGACAATGGCTTTTCAAAATCATGATTATATTAGGCTTTTCTCCTCACTTGATCAGCAGCAACATCATGAACCAGCCTACAAGTAATAGCATAACTAAGCAGAAATAAACCGACTATTTTTTTCTTCACTATCAATCCTTCACATGCAATTACTTTTCATAATATGTGATATGTTTTAATGCTTAAAAAATTCATGCGCTGCACGGATGGAAAAAAAAATGGAATCTTGATCAAAGCAAGCTGTATTTAACAAATCTCAAGATGTAACAGTTCATTGATTAACTTTATACATTAAATGTAACTTTGTAAATACCTCTATGTTTCATTTATTTTGTACTACAAAATTGTGGCCCCGCCGCAACGCGGCGGTTCGACGCACTTCTCGTTAAATAAAAATAAAGAACAAGTCATCATAGCTAATAAGTTTTCAGCAGAATCTAAATTTATGGCCCAACGCTAGGGTATGATACTGCAAAACGAACCATGTGTACATATTACACACATAGGAAGATAATTGTTACGATTTAATAACAAGAATCGTGTTTGCAGCATTATCAAGGCTTAGAAAAGTTAATTACATTTTGAGTGGTTTTCTAATCCTCATAACATTTGCTTCTGTATCTTGTAATTCCTCAGAGGCTCACCGCTAGGTTCTCTTATATACAACTTCTTGTTTCAAAAAAAAAAGTGTATGTTTAGGACACCAAATTTAATCTGATTAACATAATCTGGTCAAATGGCAGGGTCATCAAATTTTAGGGGGAAAAAAAAAAAAAAAAAGCACACTAGGGCGTTGAAGGACAGTGATGGATCTTTTTGTTCTTGGAGTTATGGAGTACATACGGTGATGCCATCCTAGAATCGCTTGCTACTATATGATGTAATCTTGTTCTCTAAAGGCTTTGCAAGCTTATTTAAGTTTATAACATCAAACTGATTTCAGAGATTAAACTAGGTATATATAACAAATTTTTAAGACTAGATATTATATATATTTTGGATGTAGCATCGACTAAATAAAACCTTTTTAGAGACAGATATTTATGTCTTTAATGACGCTTAGGCACCGTTCCAAAATGGATCACATTCTAGTTTCCACATATGTTTACTTGGAGAAAAAGTAGCTATACACCATACGTGGAAGGTAAGATGACCTGAGTACTTAAATTACTGTTGTTGGTGGTATCTTGAAGAGGTTTTGAGACATAACTAGCTGTCTCCTCTAACTCTTGTTTAGGGCTAAAGGGTACCAACCCTTTCTGCTTTGTTAACATATATATGCTCACATGTAGAATATTAAACGACATTATAGTAGTTTATTAATATTAAACACATATGTAGACCCAGGAAACCCCTTAAACCTAATAAGTCGTGCAAAGCCGGCCATAAATTAACGAACAATATCTGATTGCACCGTGGTTGCAAATCTTAAGATATAAGGGATCTTATTTTTAGAGTTCTACATTGTATTGCTTTCTTTGTTTGATAATCAACTATTAGAAGTCATTATATTCATTTTTAATTACAGAGATGCGTATATATTTACTATCTAAAGTACCCGTGAAATACACGAGTGTTTTAAAGAATTGTAACAGGACTGTAACTTTTAATGTTGATACTGTTGGATTTTTATATCATAACAATTATATATAAAAACGTAAACATCATCAAATCATGCAGCGGAAGTAAAGATCTAATACTTGTAATTAGTTAACCGAATTAAAAAAATATGCGTACCTTTATGATTTCTAGCTAAACAAGAAATCGATCACACAAGAACCAATAAAACCCTAACTTAGGGTTTAGTAGAATCGACTTCACCTAAGTCGAATGGGAAAAGAATCACAAACAAAAGTATGTTTGTTCTTCATTCTTGTACACACGTATTACAAGCGTTTCAATGAGAAAAGCTAGGTTCTTGAATCACAAACAAACCCAACACTTGGTTTGAGCTCAAAGAATCGATCCTAAGGGTATAGGAGGGAGGCCGATCGGTTTTGAGCACAAGGGAGGAGAGAAGAAGAGAAGTTAGGGTTTGCAAGGAACCAAGATTAGAGAATAATGAATACAAGAGGCCTAGTATTTATACTAATCCAATCTTGGAGTCCAAGTTAGGGTAGGATTGCCCTATTCCCTTTGTTCGGCCGATTCTAGCAATCCCCAAGGGATTCTAGATCTTTCTTGGCTTCTTTCCTTATTTTCGTCTCCCTTTAACATTTAACGACCGTTAGTCAATTCCCGTTAAGTGTTCATTTGTGAATTTAATAATTAAACATAACTTATTATATTAATTATTAAAACATTGAAACTTATACGTAAAGTGTGCAATCCCGAAGTCTCGTGTTCGAATCCGGTCATACATATATTAATTTATATACACAAATTTAACGTACAACTCCCACTTGGATATGCATTAATATAGTAATGACATTGGTTAGTCTAGCATAACACCCCAATGCCCCCAGAACGACCCTGAGTGTGGTTTCCTGGAAAAACCTTTTGATGAATCATCATCATACTTATCATTTTGTTTCTAATACCACGTTAATATGGATATGGATCTAAGTCTTTCCATAATTAACTATTCTGTTTCTCGTTATTTATAATTTGATCAAGATTACCGAATCATCTGAACGTATTCCAGATAGATCTTGGGCATGGCCATGCAAACATCTTGTTAACCCTACGAGGGGCCCAGCAGTATTATACTTCAAAACAAATTTGAAAGAACAAATTCTTTCTTGACTACAAGCATAACCCTTGAACTTTGCATCACCTCTGAAAATAGCCCTTATAACTACCAGTTACAGATAGCGTTATATTATCTTACAGAAAATGAGCTACATCCGCAGCTGTTATCTGGTATCTCAAGTTTGAGGATAAATATTCATGATTTACTTTAACGACAAAGATCCATAAAGTACAATCATGCGGTTGGGATCTGTCCTATATTCAATTTATTCATTTATTGAATATCATGTGAATTTGGTATGTCCAACGCATCAATATACTTAAGTATATTCTACCAAAACTCAGATTTGCCTTAATTCAATAATATTCCCATATCATTGATTGACAACGGACTATTTAGAATAACATAAGTTATTCATGGATTAAACATGCAAATATAGGATACAATATTATAAATTGAAATAAACATAACAAAATATTTTATTTCATTAATAATAATTGTTTACATTATCCTTTATCCAAATACTAACCACAGATTTACATGAAACTACTAGCTAAACGAAGTCCAATGCCATTGGCATGTTGAGTAAGCTTTTCCTTAGGTAAAGCCTTCGTAAAGGGATCAGCTAGATTGTCATCTGTGTGAACTTTGAGTAAATTGATTTCACCTATTTCGACTTGTTCTCGAACATAGTGATATCTTCTAGGAAAGTGTCTGGCGCCCTTCATGACTCCAGGTTCATTGGCGAATGTAATTACGGCAGAATTGTCGCAATACACATTAATAGGTAATTCAATTGACGGCATAACTCCTAGCCCCGAAATGAATTTCCTTATCCAAACAGCATCCATCGCAGCTTCCGATGCAGCAATATACTCAGCTTCTGTAATAGACATCGCTATTGTACTCTGCTTCTTGCTCTTCCAGTCTACTGCTATTCTATTAATGACAAAGACATAACCCATCTGAGACTTCGTATCATCTTTATCAGTTTGAAAGGACGCATCGCAGTAACCTGTAACACCAAGTTCTGCATCTGGATTTCCCCCATACACTAAAAACATATCTTTTGTATTCCTCAAATACTTAAGAATGTTCTTAACAGCATGCCAGTGGAGTCCACCTGGGTTCTGTTGATAACGACTGGTCATATTCTGTGCAAACGCCACATCTGGCCTTGTGCATCTTACCGCATACATGATAGATCCTACTGCTGAAGCATATGGAACTTTCCTTATGTGTGCTACCTCTTCAGGTGTTGAAGCACATAGTTTGCTACTTAAGCCATGTTCTACTTGCATTGGCAAATATCCTTTCTTGGAATTTTGTATATTGAATCTCTTCAATATTTTATCAATGTAAGCACTTTGGCTTAATCCAATCAACCGCTTTGATCTATCTCTGTAGATCTTGATTCCAAGGATGTATGCTGCTTCTCCTAAATCCTTCATAGAAAAACATTTAACCAGATAGGATTTAACCTCATTAAGACTTGGTATATGATTTCCCATGATCAATATGTCATCGACATATAGGATAAGAAAAGTAGTATAACTCCCACTAGCTTTGTGGTATACACATGGCTCATCAAGATTTTGAGTAAATCCAAACCTTTTGATTTCCTTATAAAATCTCTTATTCCATTGCCTTGATGCCTGCTTCAATTCATAAATGGATCTTTGAAGCTTGCATACACGCTCAGGAAATTCCGGATTCACAAACCCCTCAGGCTGCGCCATATAGATGTCTTCATCTAAGCGACCATTTAAGAAGGCGATTTTGACATCCATTTGCCAAATCTCATAGTCATAGTATGCTGCTATAGCTATGAGAATCCTAATAGCTCTAATGTCAGCTACAAGAGAAAAGGTCTCCTCGTAGTCAACACCATATGTTTGGGTAAAGCCTTTAGCTACCAAACGAGTTTTATAGGTGGGTACATTGCCATTCATGTCAGTTTTCTTCTTGAAGAGCCACTTACTTCCAACTACCTTGGCATTTGGAGGAAGGTCTACTTCAATCCAGACTTCGTTGTCTCTCATGGATTGCATTTCCCCATTCATAGCAACCTGCCATTTATCCTTTTCAGGACTATTAATGGCAGCCCTATAACTAGTAGGTTCATCAAGATCCCCTAGTATAGTTTTCTCACACTCTACGTTAAGACATAGACGTTCAGGAGCTTTCACAGTTCTTGCAGATCTGCAAATGGGAACCACTTCAACTTCAGGTGGAGGACCTAGACTTTCAGGTTCCACAGGAAGTGTGCTAGTGTTTTCAGAAGGTGATGTATCTTCTGGATCATTTTCAAGATCATAAACTCTCCACTGAATTCTTGAGATATGAGATTCTTTTCAAAGAAATCTCCATACCTAGCCACAATGACTTTATTTTCAGGTGAAAAGTAAAAGTAGTAACCCATTGTTTCCTTTGGGTATCCTACGAAGATACACTTAACAGATCTCTGTTGGAGTTTATCTGGTGAGTCACGTTTAACAAACGCCTCACAACCCCAGACCTTTAAGTAAGTCAAGTTGGGAGCTTTTCCAGTACATAATTTATATGGAGTCTTATCAACCTTCTTAGTTGGAACCATATTCAATATGCGAACAACAGTTTCAAGGGCATAGTCCCAAAAGGATAAGGGAAAAGTTGTAAGATTGAACATTGATCGTACAATATCTAGCAATGTACGATTTCTCCATTCAGATACACCATTTTGTTGTGGAGTATAAGGAGATGTGATTTGCTGGACAATATCACACTCAGCTAAATAATCTTTAAACTCTTGGCTTAAATATTCACCACCTCTATCGGATTGAAGAGCCTTAATCTTCTTACCGAGTTGTAATTCTACTTCACTTTTGAAAACCTTGAATGTCTCAAAGACTTCATGTTTATGTTTAAGTAAATAAACATAACCATAACGACTGTAATCATCCGTAAAGGTTAAGAAGTAGCTAGCACCGCGTTTTGACACATGTCTAAGTGGACCGCACACATCAGTATGTATTAAGCCAAGTAAATCTGTAGCCCTTTCCAGTTGATGTGAAAAAGCTTTCCTTGTCATCTTCCTAGATATGCAAGATTCGCATTTATCAAATGATTCATCATTGATATTTTGCAAAAGCCCATCATGTTGCAGCTTTTCCATGCGTTTCTTGCCAATATGTGCAAGACGACAATGCCAAAGATAAGATGAATCCAAGTCTGACTTGATTCTCTTATTGCTAATGCTATACACAGAATTATTTCTATTGGACACATGATTCTCCATGTCAATTTCAAACACACCATTTATTGGAATTGCATTAAAGTAAAAAACATTATTTAAAGAAACCGAAATTCCATTATTAGTAAATGTGTGATCAAAACCAATATCCAATAACAAAGAAACTGAAATGACACCCCTAATGATAGAAGGTGCATAATGACAATTATTCAAAACTAGTATTAAACCCGAAGGTAGGCCAGCTTCCTTGCTCCTCTAAGCCCCTGTGATGTGTTACAAATATGAGTACCACATCCCGTATCATATACCCAGGAATTATGCTTACGAGGAAAAGAAAATAATTCAATCATAAAAATACCTGAAGTGCTCGCGACATTCCCAGCCTTCTTATTTTTATTCTGACGCAACTCCTCTAGAAGCAATGGACAGTTCCTCTTCCAATGTCCTGGAGTGTTGCAGTGGTGACAAGCAGCCAAATCCTTCTTGGGATTCTCCTTCTTCTTAGGAGGATTCTGCTTCTTAGGCATTTCTTGGTAGGTCATAACTTGTTTACCCTTTCCTTTGCCTTTACCCTTCTTGTTCGCGTGTTGCGGTTTGTTGGGCTTAGTAATCCTACCACCTTGTATTGTAGTTGCGCACAAAATCACCAAACAACTCCTCGTTAAGGGATCGATTGATGAGGCCAACACATACATCTTGCACATAACCACAGCCGAGTCGCTCCAATTGGTCCAAATAACTTTTCATTTCCAATACATGGGCACTCACTGGTTTACTAGCATCCTGCTTACAACTGTGCAGAGAATCTATCAACTCATATAACTCTGCAGCAGGTGGTTTCTCAAACATACGTTTGAGTTCATTGATCATGTCCATGGGACCATAGTGCTCAAATTGTTTTTGTAATTGAGTGTCCATCCCAGATAACATAAGACAAGCCACATCATTGTGCTTCTCATACTCAATGTTATATTCTTCATGGTCTGCAATTGTTGCAGTACCAGCAGGAGCAGTAGGAAGAGGCTTACTAAGATAATCAATTCTTTTGGCCATTCGCAGAACTATTCTCAAAGAACGATGCCAATCATTGAAATTCTTTGTACCAGTCAACTTATCTCTCTCAAGCATTTGCTTGAAAGCAGAACTCATGTTGTTCATATTAGTGTTTTCGGGTAGAGCCATTTCTACAGAAAAAAAGTTCAAAAGTTAGTACTTTCGATAATAAAATCTTTCAAGAAAATTAAACACCCGTGGTAAATAACATTTAACCATTTAATTTTCACTGAAAACTAGGATCCAAATTGACATAATTTCATCACATCAGTTGATCTGCTAGTAATGAAAGTATTCAATAAGGTATGAGTCGAACTCAATTGCTAATATACAATTTGCAATTCCTAGAAATTATGGGATTTACATATTTGCCAACTTCAGTTGCAATGTAAGCATGTTTTATCCCCATCTCATGCTTTAAATGTCAAGGTCTCACTTGCAACTTAATTAAGTCGTCTAATTTAGAAACTTGTAAATTAACATAGTTTCATTACATCAGTTGATCTGCTAGCAATGAAAGTATGTAATTTACCTTGTCATTAATATCTATGTTAAGATCTCACTTACACTAGATATTAACTCCAAGTGTCTCTTATAATTAGATAGCATGGACTTAAATTTTTAGGGTATTTATTTTGATGTGTGTAATCAAAAATATGTACAAAGATGTCATGCATTCATCTTGTATCATATGTTTCAAATAAAAACTTTTACTCATTAGTTTCTTTACTAAGCTTAAATCAACAAAGTTTTAATTGAGGTGTTGAGAAACTTACAAATTTGCCTTAAGATGCTTCGTACATATCATGGTTGTACTTGGTAAGTCTAATTTGACGCACAAACGAGCGGAGAGACAGAATGGAGTCCTCTTTGGCCTAGTTGGAGTTTATCTGGTGAGTCACGTTTAACAAACGCCTCACAACCCCAGACCTTTAAGTAAGTCATGTTGGGAGCTTTTCCAGTACATAATTCATATGGAGTCTTATCAACCTTCTTAGTTGGAACCATATTCAATATGCGAACAACAGTTTCAAGGGTATAGTCCCAAAAGGATAAGGGAAAAGTTGTAAGATTGAACATTGATCGTACAATATCTAGCAATGTACGATTTCTCCATTCAGATACACCATTTTGTTGTGGAGTATAAGGAGATGTGATTTGCTGGACAATATCACACTCAGCTAAATAATCTTTAAACTCTTGGCTTAAATATTCACCACCTCTATCGGATTGAAGAGCCTTAATCTTCTTACCGAGTTGTAATTCTACTTCACTTTTGAAAACCTTGAATGTCTCAAAGACTTCATGTTTATGTTTAAGTAAATAAACATAACCATAACGACTGTAATCATCCGTAAAGGTTAAGAAGTAGCTAGCACCGCGTTTTGACACATGTCTAAGTGGACCGCACACATCAGTATGTATTAAGCCAAGTAAATCTGTAGCCCTTTCCAGTTGATGTGAAAAAGCTTTCCTTGTCATCTTCCAAGATATGCAAGATTCGCATTTATCAAATGATTCATCATTGATATTTTGCAAAAGCCCATCATGTTGCAGCTTTTCCATGCGTTTCTTGCCAATATGTGCAAGACGACAATGCCAAAGATAAGATGAATCCAAGTCTGACTTGATTCTCTTATTGCTAATGCTATACACAGAATTATTTCTATTGGACACATGATTCTCCATGTCAATTTCAAACACACCATTTATTGGAATTGCATTAAAGTAAAAAACATTATTTAAAGAAACCGAAATTCCATTATTAGTAAATGTGTGATCAAAACCAATATCCAATAACAAAGAAACTGAAATGACACCCCTAATGATAGAAGGTGCATAATGACAATTATTCAAAACTAGTATTAAACCCGAAGGTAGGCCAGCTTCCTTGCTCCTCTAAGCCCCTGTGATGTGTTACAAATATGAGTACCACATCCCGTATCATATACCCAGGAATTATGCTTACGAGGAAAAGAAAATAATTCAATCATAAAAATACCTGAAGTGCTCGCGACATTCCCAGCCTTCTTATTTTTATTCTGACGCAACTCCTCTAGAAACAATGGACAGTTCCTCTTCCAATGTCCTGGAGTGTTGCAGTGGTGACAAGCAGCCAAATCCTTCTTGGGATTCTCCTTCTTCTTAGGAGGATTCTGCTTCTTAGGCATTTCTTGGTAGGTCATAACTTGTTTACCCTTTCCTTTGCCTTTACCCTTCTTGTTCGCGTGTTGCGGTTTGTTGGGCTTAGTAATCCTACCACCTTGTATTGTAGTTGCGCACAAAATCACCAAACAAATCCTCGTTAAGGGATCGATTGATGAGGCCAACACATACATCTTGCACATAACCACAGCCGAGTCGCTCCAATTGGTCCAAATAACTTTTCATTTCCAATACATGGGCACTCACTGGTTTACTAGCATCCTGCTTACAACTGTGCAGAGAATCTATCAACTCATATAACTCTGCAGCAGGTGGTTTCTCAAACATACGTTTGAGTTCATTGATCATGTCCATGGGACCATAGTGCTCAAATTGCTTTTGTAATTGAGTGTCCATCCCAGATAACATAAGACAAGCCACATCATTGTGCTTCTCATACTCAATGTTATATTCTTCATGGTCTGCAATTGTTGCAGTACCAGCAGGAGCAGTAGGAAGAGGCTTACTAAGACAATCAATTCTTTTGGCCATTCGCAGAACTATTCTCAAAGAACGATGCCAATCATTGAAATTCTTTGTACCAGTCAACTTATCTCTCTCAAGCATTTGCTTGAAAGCAGAACTCATGTTGTTCATATTAGTGTTTTCGGGTAGAGCCATTTCTACAGAAAAAAAGTTCAAAAGTTAGTACTTTCGATAATAAAATCTTTCAAGAAAATTAAACACCCATGGTAAATAACATTTAACCATTTAATTTTCACTGAAAACTAGGATCCAAATTGACATAATTTCATCACATCAGTTGATCTGCTAGTAATGAACGTATTCAATAAGGTATGAGTCGAACTCAATTGCTAATATACAATTTGCAATTCCTAGAAATTATGGGATTTACATATTTGCCAACTTCAGTTGCAATGTAAGCATGTTTTATCCCCATCTCATGCTTTAAATGTCAAGGTCTCACTTGCAACTTAATTAAGTCGTCTAATTTAGAAACTTGCAAATTAACATAGTTTCATTACATCAGTTGATCTGCTAGCAATGAAAGTATGTAATTTACCTTGTCATTAATATCTATGTTAAGATCTCACTTACGCTAGATATTAACTCCAAGTGTCTCTTATAATTAGATAGCATGGACTTAAATTTTTAGGGTATTTATTTTGATGTGTGTAATCAAAAATATGTACAAAGATGTCATGCATTCATCTTGTATCATATGTTTCAAATAAAAACTTTTACTCATTAGTTTCTTTACTAAGCTTAAATCAACAAAGTTTTAATTGAGGCGTTGAGAAACTTACAAATTTGCCTTAAGATGCTTCGTACATATCATGGTTGTACTTGGTAAGTCTAATTTGACGCACAAACGAGCGGAGAGACAGAATGGAGTCTCTTTGTGGCCACAATTTAAAGCGAAACCAACCTTAAATCAATTAACATGTATATATTGATCCTATGACTCCCATTGGTTTTCGAGCTAGGTACCAATGGACCACATACACCAATTAATTGGTTGCTTAAGTTCTACGTTAAATATATACAATAACACACATAATTGATTTAATATACGATTCATATGGGGTCTTCCCTAATTTTAGGTCTTCCCTAATTACATAATTAATTATTTTTTTTAGTAATTAAACATGTCATACAATTTTATTACTAAAACCTTAATTAATTAATTTCAATCGCATAATAATAGCATGTAATCCATAACACGTAATAATTACATCAATTCAAATATAATCCATGACAAAACATGCATGTTTTCATCATGGATTCCCACATAGCACTTATTATTAACAATAATCAAGTCTTAAGGATCGCATATCAATTAATGACATATAACTAATATTCATTAATAATCACATAAAAAAATTACATGCATCATAGGATTTCTACAAGTTTTACAAAACTAATACCCTAATTATAAAATTTTAGGGTAATCGACCCTAATTAATAAAATTAGGGTTTACTAATTTTTAAAACCCTAGAACACCATAAACATGTAATAATCACTAAAGATCCAATTTTATGTGTTTCGGTAATTAATTACACAGTATTAACGGCTCTTGATGCCACTGTTGGATTTTTATATCATAACAATTATATATAAACACGTAAACATCATCAAAGCATGTAGCGGAAGTAAAGATCTAATACTTGTAATTAGTTAACCGAATTAAAAGAATATGCGTACCTTTATGATTTCTAGCTAAACAAGAAATCGATCACACAAGAACCAATAAAACCCTAACTTAGGGTTTAGTAAAATCGACTTCACCTAAGTCGAATGGGAAAAGAATCACAAACAAAAGTATGTTTGTTCTTCGTTCTTGTACACACGTATTACAAGCGTTTCAATGAGAAAAGCTAGGTTCTTGAATCACAAACAAACCCAACACTTGGTTTGAGCTCAAAGAATCGATCCTAAGGGTATAGGAGGGAGGCCGATCGGTTTTGAGCACAAGGGAGGAGAGAAGAAGAGAAGTTAGGGTTTGCAAGGAACCAAGATTAGAGAATAATGAATACAATAGGCCTTGTATTTATACTAATCCAATCTTGGAGTCCAAGTTAGGGTAGGATTGCCCTATTCCCTTTGTTCGGCCGATTCTAGCAATCCCCAAGGGATTCTAGATCTTTCTTGGCTTCTTTCCTTATTTCCGTCTCCCTTTAACATTTAACGACCGTTAGTCTATTCCCGTTAAGTACTAACGTTCGTTAAGTGTTCATTTGTGAATTTAATAATTAAACATAACATATTATATTAATTATTAAAATATTGAAACTTATACGTAAAGTGTGCAATCCCGAAGTATCGCGTTCGAATCCGATCATACATATATTAATTTATATACACAAATTTAACAGATACATTACACAACAAAACAAAAAAACATAACAAATTAGTATACCGGGTGTAGTAGGAAAAAAACATGTTTACAATTGAAATATACGGACACGAAGTTAAAAAACTCTATGGAGTTGTCCATTATGTTTTGTTGCTGAAAAACTTCATACGCTTTATTGTTTTTATTTTTTTTTAATCATTTTGACAGTATCGTATCTTAATTAAGAATGAACTTATAGTACGATGCTCTTATATTTTTCAGATTGCCATTAAAAGTATAGAATAGTTCATTTGTGCTATTAAAAACCATTTGTTTTTTGTTGTAGATAGATTGTTTTTCTTTTTTCTGCAAGTATCATCAATTCATAAATCAAAGCAGCAAATACATTAAAAGTAAACTCATTTTTGAATTATTTTGGTTAAATAATAGTTTAATCTTTTAACTTTCATTCAACTTATAGTTTAACCACGTAATTTTTTTGACTGTATTTTAATCCTTAATGTAGCGTGATTAATTATTGAACCAGTTAACATTGTTTGACCATTTGATTTAACTCATTAAGTTTAATGACTATTTAATTATAGTATTTAACTCATTTAGGGAGGATGATGAACTATTGTTCTCATAATCGATTTAACCCTACTTATAGTATATCCATTTTTTGCTTTTAGCCTTTTAATTATTAGGGCTAAATATACGAGTAGCCCGGGTCTTTTAAGGTGTTGGGCTTTTTTTGCACCAAAAAAGTCGCTTTCTCAAAATAGCCCAGAAAATAAGCGACTTTCAAAAAGTCGCTTAAAGCGACTTTTTTTTCAATTAAGCGACTTACTATTTGTGTCCTTTTGCAGTCAAAAAGTTACTTTTTAAGCGACTTTTGCTAGATTTTAAGCGACTTTTTGACTTTTTAAGCGACTTTTCGCTAGGGGCAAAAAAAAAATGCCACGTGTCGCTCCCACATTTAGTCGCTTATTCCTTGGGCTATTTTGAGAAAGCGATTTTTTTGGGGCTAAAAAAACCCAACATTTTTAAGCTCGGGGCTATTTGTAGAATTACCCCTAATTATTATTATCAAAACCCTTAACAAGTAGAGTTAACATATAAATTTTTGAATACTTTGTTGGGTTAATAATATAAATGCTGTAAAAGCAATAATTACATTTTTACTAATGGGTCATTGAAGGTTAAGGACTCATTTAAATGGCTACATAAAGAAATTACTACAGTAGCTTTTATTAATAGATTATTGAAAGTTAAAGGTTTAATTAAATTATTATATTAAAATGGTTTTTTTATTTTTTTTTTTATTTTTTTTTTATTTTTTTTTTAAAAGGTCAAAATACCAGGTAAATATATTACTCCAGAAAACGTTTTAAGTACAAAGGATATGGGTGAATCCCATATCTCAGCCTGTTACATGTAGGCGGAAAATCTTACATAACAAGATATTTCCTGTTATCTAAACAAGAAAATAAACCACTACTCAAAAGATAACATTATACTCCTACGAAAACAAAATTACTTCATACCAAGGCCTTGGAGCTTGATACCATACATGTCATACCAGTTTTATTAAACCATAAAAAAAACGACACCGTTTTCCACTGTTTCATTTTCCCGCCAAAAATCCTTCCCGCCAAAAGCCAAGCCGCTGGGTTAGTGGGCTCTTCTTAGCCTACTTTTGTGGCCCACCCTCCTTCCGTTAGCCGTTCGCTGCCTTTTTCCTGAGTTAATAATTGATGGTTAGTTTGTTGCGTTGATAATTGAGGTTGGTTTGCTGCGTTTCTCTGGAACCTGCCTTTCTCTGTGCGTATCTTTTCGATCGATGTGTGCAAGTTTGGGCCTTTTGATTTATACAAGGTTTAGTGTCCGATTGGATGCTCATTCACGATTCCGGTGGTGAGAATTGTTGTTAATTAATTGATTGCTTGAAAACCCTAATTTTGGGGTTGATGTCTGCAATTAGTGGCTGTTTGGCTTTAGGCCTTTTCATTTTTATGGGGTTTACTTGCTGGTTGCCTGCTAATTGATGATTTAAAATGATTAGTTGGAAACCCTAATTTTTGGGTTTCCGTTATTGGCTGTCGTTGTTTTTTTACTACGATTTGTGCTTTAGTATATATAGTAATGGGCTTTTGTTGTTGTTTGGCTGCTAATTGATGATTGAAAATAATTAGTTGAACTTGCTTATTTGTTCGGTGTAGATATTCATGAACATTTCTTTCTTGATGTTTGTTACAGGTTGATGTTTTTCAGGCTGCTCACCTAAAGCCGAAATCGGTTTAGGTACTTCGTTAAATTTACCTTCAGAATTCGGGAGCATCTTACCTGTTTAGCTGTGGTTCAGACCTAAGACTGATGTTGTTTCCATTGTACCAGGGAGATATTTATATTAGCGTTGCAAATGATCATATTTGCAGCCATGGCAGGGCAGATTATTATATTTGCAGCCATGGCAGGGCAAATGATTAGATTTGCTGCCGTGGATTGCATCTATGCTTATGGTGCGATTGGTTGATACGTGTTAGTGTAGATAGTGGTCATCATTTTTTACTTGCTCTGGTCTAAGTTGCTTAGTTTGTGGCTATTGCCTGTGCTTGGTTATTGGTTTAGTGTAGATAGTGCTGGCGATTTTTTCCTTGCTCTGGTTTAAGCTGCTGAATTTGTGGTTGATTAATGTAATTTTTTTGCTCACCGTGCATCGCCAACATTTGGATGCGCAGTCTTATGCGCCCTTATCATGGCAAGCCGGGGGGCGAAAACAGCACCGTTTTCCATGTGGTTTAATTAAACTTATAAGATCTTGGCTAGGCAGTCGTATGCGCCCCTATTATCATGGCAGGGCATCACGGTAACGTGTTTGCAGCCAGGGGTGGAATAATCTTGCCATGCCAACTCAGTTGCTTAAACTGATGCTATTGTCACATTCTGATGCCCATGTTGTGTGTGATGCAATTGGTATACAAAAAATATTAAGGAGGCAATGATGATCTTGGCAATGATGAGAGCGCGGACTATTTACTGTCTTCGCAAGCGTTGTTTGCCAACACCCGTGCTCTGGCTTGGCAATCAAATGTTTGCAGCTAGGCCGGGTTTTGGGTACCGCTTCCATCATCGCGTACCTGAGCCTAATATGTGGCTGCTACAATTGCAGCCATGTCGACCGTACCCTTTTTTCGGTCACTTACCTGCCTGGGCCTCACTTTCATCACGCTTTGTTGGTTTAATATACGCTTATAATAATTAGTATGCAACAAATATTGTATGCTAATATGAGTAACGTTGAGGAAGATCTGATCAGTTACGTAGAATGGGCAGAAAGAAAAGGGGTACGTAATCCTGGTTCATTATATTTGTATTTTTCTTGCGGTTTTATTGTAGTCATACATTTATCTTACTCATCTTCTTTAATCGCATATGTTGAATTCGATTATATGGAAGGTTTAGATGGCAAGAAATGAACTGAAATGGGTATGTTTGTTCAGAAATGAGGGCTAAGACGGGTGCGTTTGGATGCTAAAATGGGGACTGCAGCGGCCTCGCCTCTAGGATATGGCTTCGAGGTAATTCTTAAAGCATGTTTGATAAAGTTTTAACTGATGTTTGGAATTGGTTCATCAATTTATTTATATTTGCTATGTCTAAAACTTTTGAAAAAGAATATATACAGAGCAAATTTACTAACCTATCAGGCGTAGAGGATACTAGCCGGGCTGGACGAGTTATGGCAGGGAAGTGTCACAGGTGCTGAATTTACCAGGATTATGTGTGTATAATGAATAAAACTCACTTCTTTATTATAAGCAATCCTAAAGTTTAATTACTGCCATTATATATCCTTATAACTTTTCACAATTATTAGGCTAAATACAGAAGATTAGTTTCTCAATGAGGTAATTGGTTTAGTTGTTCTTTATAACATGATATATATATTCTTTGAATAAACTGCTTTTTCCTTTGATTTGTGGTGAAATTCTGAATTACATTTGTACCCTGCAAACTGAGTTATAAAATTTTTAATCAACGGTTAAACGGGTTTTATGACAGGCACATTACAAAGAACCAAAGGCAATGCAGGGCTGAAATGGGTGTGCCACTTGGGCCTGGAATAGAGGACACCATGGGTCAGTTTTGAGTGCTGAGATAGGAGCTGAAGCGGGTGATGCTTGGGGCAGCCATGGATCTACTTGGGTGTCGAAATAGGGCATAAATGGATGTGTTTACGTACTGGAGTTGAGGCTAAAGCAGACCAGCTTGGGGGCTGAAATGGGTGTGGAATTGCGAGAGTGAAATAGCGACTGCTATGGGTGTGTTTGGGGTTGAAGTGGGTGGGTTCGACGTGTGACGAAATGGGGCTGGAACAGGTGTACTTTACTTATAAGGTACATGTTCCGTACGTTTATAATCAACTGCTATATTCTTTAGAATTGACAGTCACAATACATCATATGAATAATTTTTGAACTATGAATTGATTTTTGCTTTTATGCATATAGAATTAGCTAATTAAGTGATGTCTAGCAACTAGAACTGCAAACACTCACCAATAATAAATAGATCGACATAATGAGTAGTTTCTAAAAATGTATAAAGGATAGATTGATTAAAAACTTTAATTGGCTATGTTGATTCACTGGTATAATAGAACAAAAAAGAAGACGAACCACATGTAAACTTATTTAAATGGAAGCATTATCCAAATATTATTTCTATGAATGTGTGTTTGGATTATCTTATTTGTATAAATGTCTGACGCTTCAACAAATATTCAAAAGCTGAATGTTGTTATTGTCACAGATATCAATGGAAGAATAGGCGAGAGTTGCAATTGTTTATACAGAGAATTGTCAAAAACTGAATGAAGAATTCTCGACACCAAGATGCAACGACCACAACCCATTCCAAACTACAGGTAATGACCCATACACAATTTGCACAATATACGATCGTAGGTAATCTGCTTAATAGTTTTAATAGCAGTTAAATATATGCTTACGAGATAGCTATTGTATATTTTTCGTCTAAATAGCGTTAGCCCTTCAGTTTTTTTTATGCACATTTCTTGGTGGCTATAATCATTTTAGGTTAACCTACATGTGGTTACTGATGGTGGTTGTCATTTCAGGTACTAGATTATTTGAGCATAAATGTACTTTTGTGATAGAAATTCAACAACTACAGGTTTCACCCACCTTTCTTCATGAACACAAATGCATTTAAGCATGTATATTGTTTGTAATCTGTAAAGTGTAGAAAGTATTTATATCTGAAAACAAAAGTCAACAACTGTATGACGTAGTTGTTCGATCCTGTTATTAGAGTTGAAGGCATAAACGTTGTGTGTAACACCTGTACCACTCAGCAACGGTGACACTTAGCCGTTGATTTTTTCTTTCACATATTGTGTTTAAATATGCTACTCGATTGCTTGCATTTATTTAATCCAAACAGCCCCATGAATACGTTAGCGTTCAATCTTATCTTATAAATGATGAGATATTCTGTTGGTATTTACCCTAAGGCACTAAATAAGCACTTCCTGTTTGGTGAACTGTCTTCTGTTTTCACTTTTCAGGTGTTCGATGTCAAATTCTGATAATAATCTTGCCATATGGGATTAATGTGCTGAGGCAATAAACCACCTTGGATTATCAATATGAAGTTCTGCCATAGCACACTGGTTAATTTTATCCTCATTTTTACAAGGTGCAAGAAGACCTGAGCCTACTTACGCAAACATCTACAGCAGGTGATAGTAGTCGTAACTGCATTCAGCAGAATTCATCAGCAAAACTATTTTGCTCATCAGCAGAATCCATCAATGGAAACATTTTGCTCATCAGCATAATCAATCAGTGGAAACCGTGCTTTGTGCTTTATCAGCAGAAACATACTTGATGTAAGAAAGACAAACAAGTTTGCCTTAATTTAAAAAAAATACAAGAATTGAAGGCTGCTAAGCAAAATGTTAAACGTGAACATGTTGCTCATTCCATGGTTGTATCTGAATTTGAAAAGCAAGCGGATAACTTGAGGAAAGCCCTTTTTTTAAAAGCTTTGTCGGGCTGATGTAAGATTTTTTTTAAACTTTAATATGCTATATATCTGTTTACATTTGTTATGCATTTTGTAAGTTTTGAACATATGTATCGACTTTATGCAGCCGGAAAAGGCGTTGCGTGAAATCGTTGAACTTTATGCTGGACTTAATGGTTATTGGTTAACTAGGTATTTAATTAAGAATGCAAATTTCACTACTCCGTATAATTTTATAACAAGTAACAGGACTGAATTTTGACTAATTCTTTTTGTACAGCCATCCATCTCTTCGCGTGCCATATATTGACGAAGTTAAAGAAACAGCAGATGGTAATCGCAGAAGATTTTCTATTATGTATTGGTTATAGCTGTAGATAAGCAAGTTGCTGATAAGCAAGCTGCGTCTTCAATGGCTGTTTGAAGAAGGTACTTATGATATTATATTCAAATTGATACCTAACTCATAGCCCATTTTAGCTAATTTTAGATGTGGCATAAATGGTGTTTGGGCAACGGGTGAAAACACATACGTTTCAAGCATTATACCAATTACGTATTTTGACGTTTTTTCTAATGTGATTTTCATGATTTCAAATATAGGAACATGGAACATGGTGACTATAGGTCAAGGTTAGATCAAAATCATTACCGGAAGTTAAAGATGAGGCCGCCCATATACCTCCACCAACTATTCGAGTCCAGGTAATATATAATTTGATACACCATGAAATTTCAAAATTATTGGCCTTTGTTTAAATCAATGCTACTGTATCATTACAGTTTCTTCGATAACCACGATGAAAAATTAGTGCACATATAAGTCAACAGATGGTTGTTTACAGGTTGCGATTTGAGTGTCTGATAAGAAAAATAATGAAGGGTAACAGTTAGCAAAGAAGAATTAAAGGTATGTTGTTTCGTTGATTTTCAGGAACGTGCTTCGGTTGACGATTTTCGTCACTGACTGACAATAAGGACAGATGGGTGTGTTGTTTTAATTCATTGCAGGTATGTCAAGAGAAGTTCCATGCACTTTATGAGGATGTGGCTGAGTAGGATTTGGATGTAGGTAAACTTCGATAAACACGAAAAGACAAATCGTTATATCAGATTTTTGATATTTTATATTTGACGTTACTAATTTTTCTTTGAAACATGCCAATGATGCAAGTATCTCTTTGGGGCTTTGACCGCTACAAGTGATAAAGTTTCCAAGTTTACATGAAACGTGTCAATGGTGCAGGTATTTTGACTCATCACTATACTTAAAGAACTGCTACTCTTCAATGGATACACAAGGTAAACCGCAAAACCTGATCCTACAGTCATTTGGACTTTAGCACTACTACTGATGCAAATGGGTAGATGAGTAACTTCGCATAATCCCAAAAAATAAGTATAGCTTAAGTTAATAACCTATAGTTGATTAGCTCTTAACAGTCAGCTTATTAGCCTTTCGGTTTTAAACTAAGCTGAATGAAGGCGTAAGATCGAGTTCATCTATTATAAACTTGACATGTGCTCTTAATTTTTTCTTTCAGAGTATATCACGTTTTGATAGCTAAAGTTGTATTTTTCTTAATGTTTGTTCTAGATTGATGCATAATGAGATGGGAAGCAGATCATAACATCATGCATGACGGGAAGAACAAATGGAACTTATTTTTATCTAAGTCAGCCTGGTCGTTAGTTCTAAGAAACTAAATATGAACGTGCCAAGTAGATGGTATTCACCAGCTGTCACCAATGCCTAAGGGAATCTTCCCTATGTAAAGTTGGGTTTGATCAACCGCCGTTTTCAGATAATGTTCAGCAGGACTTGATATCACATTTGCTTGACTCTTCACTTTTACACGTGTTTTCAACAGCATTGATTCTGACTATTTTCATTACATTGCAGCTGATATACAACAGATAAGCTAATGAAGAAGCAAGAAGAGGTTCTGCCACTGCGCCAATGGCGTCGCACCCGTCCCCGTGTTTTTTTATACAAAGTTTAACCCAAGGTATGCTCTTTTAGATTCTACTTTTTTGGCATCAGTAAATATGAGTGGCGAGATTGGGATATGATTATTAGTAACAACTGAAATAGGAGTTACTGTTCGTTTGCCAGGTTTGAATAGTCGCTCCTACTCACACCACCAAAATGTTAGATTCATGGACCCACTGAAATACCAGAAACGTATTTTCGTGCAGGTGGTAAGCACAAAATTTGGTATATGCTGATTTACACCAATGTTTAAGAGATCAGAAACAATGTTTAAGAGCAGACAATATCAGAAACAATGTTAAGGTTTCGTTATATCTTTATCATTATTTATAAAAGTTTAATAGAAAGCACTTTACCAAAATTGATTTTTTCAAGGTTAATAATATATAAAACTACTTCAAATTTGAATCGTGAAGTATTAAATTTGCATACCTAGATCTGAAAGTTCGACTTTTTTTATGTGGAGTGAGTATATTGCGCTGATTGTTGAATGACCATGTATTTGACACCAGACGAACAACTGTTTATATGGTTTGCTGCAATAAGGAAAGGGGACAAGCTGGTCTCTCAAAAATTCAACCGTCCAACAGTAACCAAAATGTCCACTTAGAGGTACACTTTTCATCTTTACTTTTATCTTTATGGTAGCTTAAAAGGTGGCTAATGTTGTCCATGAAGTACTTAATTTTACTTTGTAACTCAGAAGTTGTGTCTATTGTTTTGATAGACAGTAGAATATTAACTGTGTTATATCTAACTTATAGGTCTGCGATCTCTCTTCGATCAATGATGTATAGTCCTTTTCGTCCAGATTCCAGACAAAGGATGTTCCCGTTGATGTGCTGGTAACCACCCCTACCCCATAAAACCTTGGATTACATGTTTTAACTAAGATAAAGCCATTTTCATGGATGCAAATTTACATTGACATCTTTAGTCTCTGGACTTGAAATTGGAAGTTGCATTGCTTTTGGTTTCATTTCTCAGTTGTGTGGTCATATCTCAAGCAACCACTAAGTTTAAAGTTTCAAAAAATTAGAGTCAACTCTTGATTTTCATGTCAAATGGATTAGCTTTTATTTATCTCGAACTATCATCATTTTATACGGAAAATCAATCACATTTTTTCTAATATTTCTGTTTGTACTTTAATTTTGGTCTTTATTAGCTTGACCTTTTATCTTGCAGTGCATATCGGCTATAAACATGTATGGCACCGGGATTGCGGTGCGTCAGTTCGATCCAGATGCAACGACTGATCTTTTGAGACACCTTCAGTTAATGCTATTAGCCACAGTATGTATAAGTTGCTATTGCTTAATCTTATTAAGGGTGATTGGATATTTGTTTTAGCTCTCATAATGTTCCAACAATGAGGCATGTTTGCATCCAGCCAAGTTTTAGTATTACATTATCATAATGCGCTTTGCTTGCATTTTTTTCATTTAGTTGATTTAGTACATCGCTTTGATTACAACTGACTTATTAGTCAAAAATGGTTACTCAATCACCTTCAGTTACATATCCTAAAGTATCACTAGATAAATTCTCTGCAATTTTGCTAAGATAGTGAGATAAAACTCAAACTGACCCACTGTATATGCATCAACCTCATTAACAGATTCACATTCAACTTGAATTTGTGATTATTTCTTTGCTTAGATCATTGCTCCGCCGCAACGCGGCGGGAAATGGCATTTGATACGACGCCGTGTCATCTACAGGAACGAGCCGTTGGGCTCCCCGTTTTTTTTTTTTTTTTTTTTTTTTTTTTTTTTTTTTTTTTTTTTGCCCTGCTAGATGCGGCGCAACGAATTTATAGATGCGGCGCATTAAAAAAAAAAAAAAACCCCACATCTATTTTAGATGCGCCGCATCTACTGATGCTCCATATTTACATTTCAAATGCTCCGTATCTTACATGCTCCATATTACCCCATCAAAAGAACCTTTCATGTAACCACGCCTAAATGTTCTACTATATTTGTACAAAATCGCCCCGCCAAAAAACGACACCAAAAAACCGGCCCGCCCGCAACGCGGCGGACCAGCGCCATTCTATACGTGTCATAAAATTGTCCAAATTCTCTTAAAGATCGTAGACCTGCTTCGCATAGTCATCATAATCATCTTCACGATCGTGACCACCACCAAATAGGTTCGCTGACTCATCAAAAGTGTTCACAACCTCCTCTTCATCACTTTCTGAATAAACAATCTCTCCCACCTTAGAGAATGGGTTAGCCCTCTTAGTAGAAGAAGTAGACGGAGAAAAAGAAGAACTAGACTTACTAGCCGTGGCCTGCACCTTCTCTTTCACAACATTCACAAGCGGTTCTTGTGATACATTACCAGTCTTTTGAGACCCATCCACCTTAGCTCCCTTGTTATTACCCGGATAATCTACCTTTTTAATAGGATGACCATCATCATCCACAAGAGTGGCTTTCCCCTAAATTATTAACTTTTCAAGCTCCACAATTTTCTCAACAATAGAAGCAGGACCAACCTCCTTAGCTTCCATTGTACTGCCAAAAACCAACTCAGCCCCATCCTTAGCCACGACATCAGTAGGAATGCCACATTCATCAGTATCGATCATATTAAGAGCATCAAGGGGATTCGATGTAGCAATCTAGGTCCCGCTCGTACTAGCCACTTCCGTGGCCTTCTTCTTTGTACCATCCCCCTTCTTGGGCTCAGGAGGAGGAGCTTTAGGTTGATACCAAAACTTAGGACCCATAGTAAGTTTAGTAAATCCTCCTTTTCTGGGTGCACTTTGGCTACCATTCTTACCCTTACTTTTGTTATTGACCATTTGAAAACCATCATTAACACGATGTGTGGGTTGAGTAGGAGTTGGAACAGATTTAGGACAATCAACCAGGGTATGACCAAATAACTTACACGTATCACACCGGGGCGGTTTCCACTCATATTCAACCCGAATCTTTTCAATCGTAGAACCCGTCCCATCAAGTAAGGGTATCTCAACAGTGAGGCTCTCCCTAAGCACCTCATCCGCCTTCACTTTAATCAAACACCTAGCAAAACTACTTCGGCCCCACGATTCCAAGCACATTTGACTAGTGTAAGAGTCTAACATTTTCGGAGTACCAATCAATGTGGCAAGGAGACTGAGACCATCATCAGAGAACATAGCAAGGGGAACATCATGGAATTTGACCCACACTGGAATGTTAGTCAAATCCTCTTTGAGCAGATTAGTGTTTAGTGTCCAATTTTTAAGAATGATAGGCACGTTTCTAATCATCCATGGCCCATTTTCAAGAACATCTTCAACACCTTTAGCAGTGGTAAACTTGAAGAAAAAGAACCCCTTTGCGTTCATCATAACGTTTTGAATACCATACTTAGCCCATGCATTACGCACATAATAATCAACAACCGGAAAAGCAATAAGTTTACCAAGAAAATAACCATATAGAGTATTCGCAAATCTGGAGTTTACCTCTTCTACCACTTTCATAGGAACGGAAAGATCCACTTCATTTGTTTTATTGCTACACTCCAGCTTACAAAAGTTAGACTTGTGTTTCTTGGGCTCATTAGACGTAGCACCCGCATATGAAACCGGCTTCACATTAGAAACACTAGTAGCCACATTAGGCTGAGGTGATGAATTAGAAGCAGCCACGTTCTCCGCATTCGTAAGTTGAATATTTCGCATTGCAACTTCAAAATTTTTACATGCATCCAAAACCACTTGATCAATCCCATTAGGTTGACTAGCATTAGGTTGTACGACTTCATTAGGTTTACTAGCATTAACCGTATCCACAGTAGGTTTACTAGGGCTATAAGTTTCCATGCTAAGACCCTCAACTCCAGGAGTAATGACAGAACCTGGAACCTTTTCCAGAGTAGTCTCATTCAATGATGAGTAGTTATCACACACGACCTGGACAGGTATACCATCAACACCACCAAGATCATGTTCCAACGTTCCCCCACCTTTATCCCTCTCTTTTGTAACCCCCATCATGAATAAATCACAGCAACGTGACCCTCAAAACCGCTTACAAACCAACGCCAAGATCACAAACAATGAAACCCAAATCGTTTAGAGTTACCAGCGTTTTAATGATCGACTTACTAGAAGAATAAACTGCCTAAAGAATCCAGCATAAATAAACCCTAATCGAACCAAATAAGGAACCGAGAAAAGAATAAATCAAAAGGAACCAAAAACGATTCAAAAGTAATATAGTGTAAATCGAATCTGTTATATCAAAATGTTTCTAAACAAAGTTAAGTGATATAATTTACTGGTTAAACAAAGTTAAATAAGTAAAGATGGCTATTAAAATTTAAGTAGTTGAACTATAACTTGTATTAATGTTAACGAATTAAACCATTATTTACCGTTTACAATTTAAATTGACATGACATTCGAAAATTGAAATATACTTTTTTGTAAGGTTTAAATTAAATGATACTTTTAATACAAATAATGTCAAAAACGTCATTTGCATTCTCCGGTCTCTACATGTTTTGATAATCATAAAATATAAATACACGTTACGTAAAATTACGTTTAACAAGTTTATAATCGAGAAAACTCGTTTCAACCACAACATCACTTAAGGTATGAACAAACAATCTACTAACTTAGTTAAGTGATCAAAGAATTTATTTTTCACTAAACCTCACATTTTATATGACAAAACATTTTCACAAAAGTATTTTTGTAATTTAAAAGAAATGTTTTATTAAGAAAATAAATTTGAATTTCAAATTCTCCAGCAGCTAGTTTTTCCGCCTAAAACCAGATAAGTTTTTCACCAGATAAACTTTCAACACATCAGGATAAAAATAGGAGCGTATGTCGGGATGGTCCCGTAAACATGGAGACGGTCCCTTATATATACGGGACCGTACAACTTTAAGGGACCGTCCCCCGCTTCTCCTGGTGCCTATAAATACTGAATTGTTTCATACAGAAAAATTACCTCTTGAGCACTAAAAAATTATGTCTTCCAAATTCATTCTAAATACTCTTCTTTGATCACATTAACGGGCTGTAAGTTATTTACAAGTGATCACATCCACCCCTCCTTCAAGTGCAAGTGAAGAACGCTCGTATTCGTCAAGAAATGAAGTGCTGAAGAATAGTCCTTCACTTCATAAACCGTTGTTACAGATCTCTCCTCAACCTCCATTCTTTGTATCCCAATTCTTGTGCGTTGTTTCAAATTATGTAGCCACGTGGGCTTTTGTGTAGATTGGTTCTAGCTAGGATTAGGACTCGACATTCCGCTTAGTG
This sequence comes from Artemisia tridentata subsp. tridentata, assembly GCA_021014915.2. Lineage (NCBI taxonomy): Eukaryota > Viridiplantae > Streptophyta > Magnoliopsida > Asterales > Asteraceae > Artemisia > Artemisia tridentata. Next base: position 64,845,064 of record CP139504.1, on the reverse strand, counting down.
TCGTTAAACTTAGTGTAAGCTTTGGTGTACGGCTTGTTCCGCCATAAGAGAGCGTGTTGATATAGTGTTTGTGAAACTCTCGAGTGTGAGACTCGAGGATTGGAGTAGGGCGAAGAGTGAGCTTCGTAGCTGAACCACTATAAATCTTCGTGCCCTGGTTTGATCGTTTCTTTCCTTACCTTTACTAACTTATTTATAATTGTGTTCATAAATTGTTGTATTGGTATCACATAAGATTCAAATCGAAAAGTATTTCAAAACAAACTTGAAAAAGATTTTTGAAAACGTAATTAAAACGGTGAAACTATTCAGCCCCCCCTGGTTTCTACAATTGGTATCAGAGCGGGTCACTCAATATTTTTAAAGTATACTGTATTTTAAAACTTGAATCGATCAATGGTTTTTGAAAAATATCAAGAAGGGAAATCTATGCAAAGACCACCACTTTTCGAAGCTGATAGCTTCATTTACTGGAAAACTAGATTCGAAACTTATGTGAAATCAAAAGATCTTGATCTTTGGTATGTTATTACTATGGGTGACTTTCAACCTATTGAACAAAAACCATGAAACTAAAAAGGATGAAATAGTTCCTTATGATAAACAAAGTGAAAACCTTAAAAAGAAATTGGCTAAAAACGATGAAGCAAAAATGGTTATTTATAATGCTTTACCGAAAAAGGAATTTCAAAGAATTTTTATGTGTAATACGGTTAAAGATATTTGGAAAACTTTGTTAGTCACTCATCAAGGTAATAATCAAATCAAAGATAACAAGATCGATCTTCTTGTTCAACAATATGAACAATTCGTCATTCCTGAAGATAAATCTATAGATAGTGCTTTTGCTAAATTTAATACTATTATTATTAGTCTAAAGGCACTTGATGAAGGTTTTTCTTTCAACAGTTGTGTTAGGAAATTTCTCAGGGCTTTACATCCAAAGTGGAGAGCAAAGGTCACGGCAATAGAATAATCCAAAGATCTAGCCTCACTCTCACTAGATGAGCTCATCGGTAATCTAAAGGTTCATGAGTTGACCATCAAAAATGATTCCGAGATAGTCAAAAGCAAAGTAGAAAGGAGATCACTTGCTTTAAAGGCTAAGAAGGAATTAAGTGATGATGAAGACTCAAGTTCGGAAAGTGAAGATGAAGAGTATGCCATGCTGGTTAGAGACTTCAAGAAATTTTTTAAGCGAAGAGGTAGATATGTAAGACAACCGCGAGATGAAAAGAAAGCACCCCAAAAGGTTCGTGATGAAAAATATAGCAACGGTGAAAGAAGATGCTTTGGAGGTGGTGATCCAAGACACTTGGTAGGAGAATGTTCTCATCAAACGAAAGACAAGAACCAAAAGGCATAAGTAAGTGGTGCTTGGAGTGATAGTGACGAAGATGCCAAAAACGAAGCTTGTCTAATGGCTGGAACTTCAAAAGAGGTACCTTTTAAAACCAATCTCTATAATGATGACACTCTCTCTTTAGATTCACTTGAGTTAGATAATGAGTATGATCGAATTTGCAAAATGAGTCAAAAGATAATTGTAAAAAACAAATCTCTAAAATCTATTAAGTCTAAACTAGAGAAAGAAATATCAAAACTAAAAAGATAAACTATCTAGACTTGAAAAAGGCAAGGAAATCGACTTAGAATGCAAATCGTGTCAGAATCTTAAAATCGAAAATGAGGGACTCAAAGAGTAAGCCTCAAAACTAAATAAATTTAAAAAGAGTACTCATTCTCTTAAACAAATGATAGATGCTCAAAAGTTTTCCGATAATAAAACCGGTATAGGCTATAATTTTTCTGAAGCATCAACAAGTGGAACAAAACAAACCAAATTTGTAAAATCTCAGGTAGTCGAGGTTACTGGTGACGGTCCCCAAAATGCACCGGACGGTCCAAAAAATATAAAGGACCGTCCATCATTTAAAGGACCGTCCACAGTAGATAAGTCTGTGACTTTGCCAAAATCTGTATTAGGTTCTTCACCAAAAACACTTAACTGTAATTAACACTAAAGTACCTATTGCTAGTATAAGAGAAGTTAAATGCTTTTATAAACCATTACTAAAACCTGGAGTAGGATTTAACAAACCAACGATTAGATCAAAAACTCCACTACGTAGGAAAACTAATATTATCCAAAGACAAACTAGACCAAGACAACCTAGAAAACAAAATTATCCAAACATGTATCCCTCAGTATGGAAGAATAATTTTCTACCTATAGGTTTCTACTCACCATTTCAACATCCTAGTCAAATGTAACAAATGAATGGGATGTTTAATGCTAACAAATTTGGACCCATGAGATATATGGGGACCATATGTTTGAATTTGTCTATGTTATCATTAGATATGGTTGGGAATTGACTTGGAGCCCGAAGAATGGATCAAAGATACTGGATGCACTAATCACATGACGGGAAATCGTAATCTATTCTCATTATATCAATCATGCAACAGATGTAATGTCACTCTTGGTAGTAAACTCAAAGGTAGTATCATTGGCAAAGGTACGATCACTCAAAATTCTCTTAGTATCACTAATGTTGAGCATGTAGATAACTTAGGTTTTAATCTCTTAAGTATTAGTCAAATATGTGACAATAAGTGCAAAGTAATCTTTTCCGAAGAAGGTAGTGAAATCATTAAGGATGGAAAAGTCATTGCCAAGGGCACTAGGAAAGGTGACTTATATTTCATGAAGATAAGTAATAAATCTAGTAACAATATATGTTTGGCCACGGTTAACAATAACTTCACTTTGTGGCATAGAAGATTAGGACACGCAAATATGCGTTTGTTACAATCATTAGCTTCTAAGGATTATTTTAGAAATCTTTCTAAACTTAAGTTTGATCAACTTTTTTGTGACGCTTGTAAAATTGGAAAACAAGCTCACTCTAGCCATAAGCCTAAGAATATAGTCTCAACCTCTAGATGTCTAGAACTCCTTCACATGGATCTTTTCGGTCCTTTCGCCGTAAGGAGCTACGGAGGAAACTCTACACCTTAGTAATAGTGGACGATTACTTTAGGTACACTTGGACTAGATTTCTTAAGAACAAGACCAAAGCCTTCGAGCAATTTAAAACATTTAGCAAGAAAATCCAAAATCAACTAGGTTGTTCCTTAGTTTCCATTAGGACAGACCATGGTAGAGAATTTGATAATGAAGTGCAATTTGGAGTTTATTGTGATGCTAATAGTATTACTCACAATTCTCAGCTCTACGCACTCCACAATCAAATGGGGTAGTCGAAAGGAAAAATAGAACACTGCAAGAAATGAGTAGAACAATGTTAAACGAACAATCCATCCCTCAAAAGTTATCAAGTAATGCCGTAGACACTTCCACATATATACTTAATAGAATTCTAATTAGGCCAATCCTAGGAAAAACCCCATATGAAATCTTGAGAGGTAGGAAACCTACTCTATATTACTTCAGAGTATTTGGAAGCAAATGCTTCATTCTAAACACCAAAGACTATCTCACCAAGTTTGACCCGAAGTCTTACGAAGGTGTATTCCTAGGATATTCACAAAATAGTAAAGCCTATATAGTACTCAATAAGGAAACAATGGTCGTCAAAGAATCACTTAACGTGACTTTCAATGAGGGTCCTCCCCCACCTAAAACATCACCTTTGGTAGATGATGATTTAGATGAAGAAAACGCCATCGTAGATAACATGAAAAATCTAGGGATCAATAATGTGAATGAAACAATAGAAATAGATGAAACCACCAACATTAAAGAATCTAGAAATCATCTTTTAGACAACGTCATTGGAAATCTAAATCAAAGAACCCTTAGATCACAAGCTCAAGACAAAAGCAATTTCTTTTGCTTTGTCTCAATCATAGAACCTAAGAACGTCAACGAAGCATTGAAAGATGAAAGTTAGATCATCGCAATGCAAGAGGAATTTAATCAATTTAAGTCTAATGATGTTTGGGAGTTAGTACCAAAACCTAAGTACGTGACCATAATAGGAACCAAGTGGGTATTTAGGAATAAATTAGACGAGAACGGAATTGTATCCAGGAATAAAGCAACGATAATAGCACAAGGCTATAATCAACAAGAGGGAATTGATTATGATGAAACCTATGCACCTGTAGCTAGACTAGAGTCCATTAGGATATTACTTGCCTACGCTTGTGCGTTAGACTTTAAGTTGTTCCAAATGGATGTAAAAAATGCATTCCTAAACGGTTTCATCAATGGGGAGGTATATGTAGCACAACCTCCAGGATTTATTAACTTCGAGAAACCCGAGCATGTTTATAAACTTAAGAAAGCTTTGTGTGGTCTTAAGCAAGATCCTAAAGCTTGGTATGATAGGTTAAAAGCTTTTCTTCTTAAACATGAATACTCAATGGAAATGGTAGATAACACTTTTTTCACTAAGAAGAAAGAATCAAACATCATCGTCGTCCAAATATATGTCGATGACATTATATTCGGATCAACTTGTCAAGACATGTGTGATGAATTCTCTAAAATCATGCATGACGAGTTTGAAATGAGCATGATGGGCGAACTTAACTTCTTCCTTGGACTTCAAATAAAACAATTAGAAAATGGAATATTCTTTATCAATCAAGTACATTAAAGAAATGCTTAAGAAATTTGAATTAGAAGATACTAAACCTATGAAAACTCCAATGGCTATGGACACAAAGCTCAACAAAGATGAAGAGGGTGAATACGTAGATAGTACTAAGTATAAAGGTATGATAGGAAGTTTATTATACCTAACGCTTCCAAGAAGATCCCAAAACTTCTCACCTTGAAGCTATTAAGCGTATCTTCCGATACATTAAAGGCACTATGCACTTAGGATTATGGTATCCTAAGGGGACCGACATAGAAACCATAGTATATACCGACTCTGATCACATGGGAGATTATGTGGATCGAAAAAGCACTAGTGGAATTTGTACCTTCATGGGTTGTTGTTTAACTTTTTGGTTCTCTAAGAAACAAACGACACTAGCTATCTCCACGACCGAAGCCGAATATGTAAGCGCTAGAAAGGCATGTCAACAAGTACTTTGGATGAAACAAGCTCTCATAGACTATGACATCACACTTGATGATATCCCAATCATGTGTGATAACAAAGGAGCCATTGATTTAAGTAATAACCCCGTGCAACATTCTCGCACAAAGCACATAGAAATTATCCACCACTTTCTTAAGGATAATGTATAAAAGGGAAACATCTCCATCGAAAAGGTTCCAACGGAAGAAAACATTGCCGATATCCTCACTAAACCTCTCAAGGGGGAACCCTTCTTCTATCTTCGTCTAGGTTTAGGAATGATGGAACACATATCTTCTTCTTAATTTCCGTAAGTCTCTTTCTTCTATTCTGAGTCTAGGACTCTATTGAGCACAACATTAAATTGGGGAATTTTTCTTTAAAACCTTAGTTATCTTAAAACAATAATCCTTGCATGATTAAAACCAACTCTATTTTTTTTTTCTTTTTTTTTGTGCATGAAAAACCCCAATTCCTTCTTTTCAAAACTTCTGACGTTTAGGAAAATCATCTTTCTCGCATTGTTAATACAATTCAAAAACGATTTTCTCATGCATGCATAATGTACTCAAAATCCTTGATCGGATCATGTAACTAATATATAATCCGACATGGAAAAATGAGCAAGATTGAACTAAGGAGACTTTGGATTATCTCTTAGGTTTTCTTTTCTCTAGAGTCGAGATAATCACATCTCTACATATGTTTCATATAGGCACACACTAGGAATACCTTCTTCTGAAGGAATTCCTGCCTTTCTGGTGGCGGTCCCTTATCTCCAGATGGTCCCCAATATATAAAGGACCGTCAACCTATATACGGGACCGTCCAGCCTTTCTTTTCTGTCGTTATCCTCTTTTCTGATTTCTTGCCTCTGCACTCTCAATCATCTACTTGCTAGTCTAACCTACACTTCCCTTATTACTTAAACATAATTTGAATGAGTTAAACATAAAATGCATGCTTTGCCTAAGATAGCACTCTCTTCTTCTATTTAAACCTTCATCTTCCTCCCTAAATCTCATGGCATAACTTCTTCTTCCTCCTTCCTCACAATGTCATCCCCTAGAAAACCTAGAATGTCGGTCAAACCCATTTGGAGGAAGAAAAAAAGTCTAGGAAACTTCATGAACAATTCCACCACCTCAAACAATTACAATCCAAACTTCAATTCAAAATCTACGCTTTACAAGGAAGCATCTTCCTCATCCTTCTCTTTCTTTGCTTTACAACCCCAAAATGAGTCTCCATCCATTCACAAAGAGTCTCCTAACCTTACTCCTTAAGATCATTCATTGCCACCAACATATCCACCTCAAATGACAAATCCAAACTCTCTACACTCCATCAAAGCTCAATAATTCTCCAATCTTGTTGACTTGAACCTTCTAAACATCTCTCTCTCCCAAAAGCTTCACCCTCCAACCATGCTTCATCCCTCTCTTGACCAAGTTTATGCCCATAGAGGTTATTGCGTTTGTTGCATTTACAACCGCAACCACTTTCAAAAGCTCAAGAATGATCTCGACTTCATCACATCTCTTCTCTTGCCACCCGGCTTTCCACCACCTTCAAGCAACACTCTTTCACCACCTTTTCTCCGTAAATCTTAGACAACATGCATGCTCTACAATAAAACTGGACTTAACTTTGAAGACTAGACTAGGACTAGGCCTAGTAATGTAGGACTTCGTTGTAATGGTCATCCTGATGTATGCTTTGTTCGTGATTTATGAATGTTTAAACTTTATGCATGCTTATTAAATTATGTCTCCTGTCTAACCCACTGCCGGTGGTCCCTTAAATACCTGGCGGTCCCCAATATATAAGGGACCGTCCAAGCATTTACTGGACCGTCCAACTGCCGCTGCCTCTGATTCTATCCTCTTTCTTGTTCTCAGCTATTCTGTGTGTTGCATATGTATACTCTTGCACCTATATACTAACTTGTTTTTGTAGCAAAATACCATCGATCGATTCCCCGGTGCCCTCATCTATGGGGAGCATTAGGTAAGGGGGAGTCTTGATACCGTCGATTTCTTTCCTATCTACACATCGACGAAGCCTTTTTGATTCTACAAAAAGGGGGAGAAGAAAACGAAACTCATTAAAAACTTATTAATACTTAATTTTACCTAAAATGAGTTTATATTTTGTAATCATCAAAAAGGGAGAGATTGTTAATACAAATAATGTCAAAAACGTCATTTGCATTCTCCAGTCTCTACATGTTTTGATAATCACAAAATATAAATACACGTTACGTAAAATTACGCTTAACAAGTTTATAATCGAGAAAACTCGTTTCAACCACAACATCAGTTAAGGTATGAACAAACAATCTACCAACTTAGTTAAGTGATAAAGGAATTTATTTTTCAGTAAACCTCACATTTTTATGTGACAACATTTTCAAAAAAGTATTTTTGTAATTTTAAAGAAATGTTTTATTAAGAAAATAAATTTGAATTTCAAATTCTCCAACAGCTAGTTTTCCCGCCTAAAACCAGATAAGTTTTTTACCAGATAAACTTTAACCACATCAGGACAAAAATAAGAGCGTATGTCGGGACTGTCCCGTAAACATGGCGACGGTCCCTTATATATACGGGACCGTCCAACTTTAAGGGATCATCCCCCGCTCCTCCTGATGCCTATAAATACTGAACTGTTTCATACAGAAAAATTACCTCTTGAGCACTAAAACTTTCTGTCACAACTCGTAATTTCAGGCCATTTTTCCGAACCTCGACAATTTACTATTCACGAGTTACTATTGATTTTTACTATTCATCGATCACTATTCACTTTTTACTATTCAACGTTTTCGAGGTCAATTTGAGATTTTGAGAAACTTTCGAAAATTTTACTATTCACGTGACACTATTTATTCCCGGAGAAAATTTCCGTTCATCATCAGCGTTCATCAATTCGTAAACCTAGTTTACGAGTGTTCAACGTAATCACTCAGTCATTTCTACTGACATTATACCCAATACTCCCGACAATGATCCTAATGTATTTTCATACTAATTATAATAATATAAAGATTATATTATTACTTTACCCAGTGTTTTCAAACCAATCGTTATATTTTTCGTTAGGAGTTTATAACTCCGTCAGTTTACGAAAATTTAACCCGATAGTTATTCCGACTCCCGATTCCTATCAGTAACATGATTTTACAATTTTTACAACTTCGTCGCATTTTATTTCGCTTCGTTAGTATTTATTTCAAAATAACTCGGTACCCGATAACACCCAAAGTATACACAAAACAACTACAATACATACAATATCTAGCAAAATATCTTACATTGCCCTCATTTCCTTCCAAAACCCACGCCCCCCATTTCATACTTTCTCAAATTTCTTTACAACCCATACTTCATTTAAAGTTCATGTTTTTTATGCCTAACCAATTAATTTCTATAACACTTTCCATATCATTCACTAGCAACATTCAAAAGATCAAAAACACTCTCCTCTTTCACCCTCATACCCACGGCAACCCAAGAACACCAAGGAGATTTCATAATTTTTCAAGAATCGAGTGTTTATCTAGTCCATTATATGATCCTTGTTAGGGTTTTGAGGAGTAAATTGCAAAAATCGTCCTTGTGGTTTGGCCAAATTGCATGTTTGATCCGTACTGTTCATTAAGTGCAAAAATGGTCCTTATTTTTTACTGTTTCATTCACTTTTGGTCCTTCGGCATTGCAAAAATCGTCCGTGTGGTTTGGCCAAATTGCACTTTTCGTCCTTGTGGTTCGGAGGACGAAGGACCAAAAGTGAATAAAATAGTGAAAAATAAGGACCATTTTTGCACTTAATGAACAGTACGGACCAAACATGCAATTTGGCCAAACCACAAGGACGATTTTTGCAATTTACTCGGGTTTTGAGATAAAAACCCCAAGGCTTTCATCCATTTCTCTTTAAACTCATCCTATATTGTAATTAACTTCAAGAACATATTTTTATCAAGTTATACTTTCATTTGATCCATGTGATCATGTATTTTTAAGTTGTTGTAGTGTAAAATGCAACTTACAGTTATGATACCATTTTTACTTCTAAATCATTTCTAACAATAGATCCACTAATTTTATTATGATCCTCATGAAACATACTATAGTTTAGGATGTTTAGGACTCCATGACACCCTAAGAAGGTATATGGTAGGATTTGCGAACTTGTGGAGTTGATTTGAAGTGATTTGAGTAAGTTTAGAACTTTAAAAATGGATTTTAAACGTTATAGATGAGGGTCTGTCCATAAACGGCAGATCTGGAAACCTCAGTAATTTTTGAACTATTTTGGCTTTAATAATCAGAAAGTGCTTTCAAAAACGAAACCGTGGGCGCCGGAATCACTAAAATCCGACTTATAACGAAGGATATATGATTTTTCGAAGTTAGGTGACGAAAACTATTTTTCAGAAAATATGGGTGCTGATTGCCGAACTTTAAGGGGCAAAATGAGTCGTTAGCCGTGATCTTGATGAGCCGAGCCATTGAAAATATGTTAGTTTATATTTATACGAACCCGTGGATATATAGAACGTTGAAAATGAGCTTGTAACGACCGAGATGTGAATTTTCGAAAAGCCGACGAACTCTATTATTTGACAGCCCACTAATAGAAAGTGTTTTAATAGTAAAAACTAGTATTTTTACAAGTCACTAAGTTGATAGCCGATTATCTAATTGATCGAGACATATTTGGTCAATAGTTAAATATAACGATATTTAGATATTGTTAAAAGGTTTTCAAAAGCGTCGAGATTGATCGATAACACTCAACGAGTAATATTTCATGACTAGTTTTACGAGGCCATTTGGGCATATTTTCACAAGTTATAAAAAGTGTTGTTTTGCAACGAAAACATTATATTAACCAATAAAACACCGAACAAGGATCGTGGAGTACTGTTTCAACATATTTACACGAAAAGTAGTTTTTAACTTAACGAGACGTCAAAAATGTATTTTTTGTCAAAAATCGTTATTTTCCGAAATCATCGAGTGGTATCGATAACATACGTATTTGCATATGTAGCATCATTTCATTTGCTTACATTAGGTCATATCCTTATATTAGGTCGCGGTTAGAGACCGAGCCTCATTTCAGCATATTCATTATTATCATTGTAGCTATCGCACCAGGTGAGTTTCATAGCCCCTCCTTTTACTTGTTCTGTAAATGTTTTGGGGGAGAATACGTGCTCGTTTTACAATTAAACTCCATGCTTGTTTTACATTTAAACTTTATGCTTGTTTTACATTTAAACACACTGTTCATTATACAATAAAACACCATGTTTGTTTTACTTGAAATGTGACTGGTCTTTTATTTCTAATTGTTTATATGGCGACATTGTCAGAATTGATTATATGACGACATTGTCAGATGTATTTATATGACGACATTGTCAGATGTATTTATATGACGACATTGTCGGATGTATTTATATGGCGGCATTGTCATGGCGACATTGTCAGAATTGTTATTATGACGTCATTGTCAGAATTTATCTTATGACGACATTGTCATGGCGATATTATCACACTTATATATTTTTCATTGAGACATTGTCACACTTAACATTACATTTTGTGGTTCATAAATCATTTGACGTTCACATAATCCAAATCATATTTGGCAATGGGTTGTAAACACACAGGTTGCAAGTCTTGTATGGGCGGGACTTGGAACTGGGTGGATTTACAATGCCTTTGCTGGGAAATCTTCATTCAAAGGCTTACAATTTTTCAATAAACTCTATGAACTCACCAACCTCGTGTTGACATTTTTAGCATGTATTTTCAGGTATAAACAATAGCACGCTACTGGAGGCTTTTGGCAGGGCATGGCATGGTCATAGAAGACTCTGATAAACATTTAGGACCGTTTTACTTATTTAAAGGGCTTATTTCCGCACTACTTTTAATAATGTAAATTCAACACTTTTGATCAACAATTTTATTCTAAATGGTTGAGATGAAAACCGTTTTTTACACTTGTGTTGTGATACCAATTGAGTTACACCCCAGCGACATGTAAGATTTCGCTGGACCCGATTTTGGGGGTGTGACACTTTCTGTCTTCCAAATTCATTCTAAATACTCTTCTTTGATCACATTAACGGGTTGTAAGTTGTTTACAAGTGATCACATCCACCCCTCCTTCAAGTGCAAGAGAAGAACGCTCGTATTCGTCAAGAAAAGAAGTGTTGAAGAATAGTCCTTCACCTCATAAACTGTTGTTACGGATCTCTCCTCAACCTCCATTCTTTGTATCTCTATTCTTGTGTGTAATCCGACTTGAGTGCAATCTCGGAATTGTGTATTGTGTTGATTCGAACTAGGTGTTGGTTCGAATTGTGTAGCCATGTGGGCTTTTGTGTAGATTGGTTCTAGCTAGGATTAGGACTCAACATTCCGCTTAGTGTCGTTAAACTTGGTGTAAGCTTTGGTGTACGGTTTGTTCCGCCATAAGGGAGCGTGTTGATATAGTGTTTGTGAAACTCTCAAGTGTGAGACTGGAGGAGTGGAGTAGGGCGAAGAGTGAGCTTGGTAGCCGAACCACTATAAATCTTAGTGTGCTAGTTTGATCATTTCTTTCCTTACCTTTACTTACTTGTTTATAATTGTGTTCATAAATTGTTGTATTGGTATCACATAAGATTCGAATCGAAAAGTATTTCAAAACAAACTTGAAAAATATTTTTGAAAACATAATTAAAACTGTGAAACTATTCAACCCCCCCCCCCTCTAGTTTCTACAGATACATAGATACTCTCATGTTTAACTCAACATGATAGGTCATGTTATAACTATTTGTGTGAGGAATCATACATATGGGTCCTATTTTCCATTTATAATATTAAAGCTTATAATTATGAGTTTTGTTAACCACAACCCTTAATGTTGTAGTTAATATGATCATATTTATTACAATTAATTGAAAGAAACTAATTTATCCCATGAATAAAGTGTTTCTTTTGTATCCAAATTTTTAATAATTTCATCCACTTTTTCCTAAAATGTCATCCAATAAATTCATGAGTTCGTATGCAATAATATGAAACTCTTAATAAGAGCCCTAAAGAGCCTTTACGGCTGTAATAAGCAAAACTCATTAGTTATTTCTCTATTTTGCTCCTGATTTGACTGTCAGATTGGTCAATGAAACTCAGCACATTGATATGACAGGGTCACTGATGTATCTTTCTAATAACTGATGTGTTAAATCTTGTCTTAAATTTATAATAGCCGACTTAACCTTATAGACTAACACTTACGAGTAGTGTACCCGGTCAATCCTAGCTAGTTTGGTAAGTACATGTCGTTCATCAAGAAAAGTTAAACTTAAATATAACCTAGTGGACTTTCAATAGATTTGAGGGAGTTTTCAATCTGAGAGATTGGCATGATTGGTTGTTTAATTAAACTACTAAAACAAATAAAGTAAGCTAACACAAGTAAATGACGAGTGTGATCAAATTAAGAAGAAAATGCTAGCCAAGCTACAATGTCTAAATGATCCGTTTATAAGTGCAATGATCTAATAACTTACGTTGGTGAAAGGGAAATTTAGACTAAGTTCAGATACGGATACTTAGTTCTATTAATATCAATCCCAAACCCTCGAGTAACTTATGGGGCTAACAATATCAATCACTCATTAAGTGATATCAACTAATCTATACATCGGTAACCAACGGTCATAGCATTACATATTGTTTTGCAGTGGTCACCTATGAAAGAGCACTATGCCAACATACTTGTTTTCGTTATTTTCCGTCTAACCTAGGGCTTGGTCCACCTCTAGTCCTAATGGCGAAGCCGATTACAGTTATCGTCATTACCAACCCCTAAACACTATGATAAGGATTAAAAATCACAGGTTATCAATCCATAACTTATAGTCTAGCAATATACATCGAATAATAAACAAGTAAACAAACATTTTATTGTATGATAAACATATAAACTATCCAACGTAAATTCAATATATCGAAATAAACATAATCAAATCAACAAATTATTCATCACTTGGCTAACACCTAAGGGTGTTAGACCATAATCTTAGTAGCAAACAAGAAACAAAACACAAAAGAGACACAAACGATAAACATAATAAAATCGATATGCAAACAGAATGATTACACTTCGTGTGATGATACAAGGAATTCTTCACTTGATCTCTTGCTAATCTTCTGTTCTCTTGGTGTTGAAATACTCCGAGGGTCATCTGGTGTTGTGAAAATGTGTATATAAAATGGGCCATTAGGGCTCGTATATAAAATGGTCCATGTGGTTTGTGTTGACTCACACTCTTGGTCCTTTGACTTTTTTTTTGCACTTAGAGCCACCAACTCTGAAACCCTTCACACTAATAATCCCTTGACCAAAAAACGTTAAGTTTGACTGTTAAACACCCCTCATGTGACTTGTACATGAGGGTAAATTTGTCATTTTATATTTTTTTGAGCTCACCATCACTACCCTTCTTCATCATTAATAAACTCCCCACCACTACCAATCATGATTTTTTTCCTTTTTCATATTCAACCACACACACCCAACTCCCACCATCATTATTTTCAGCCATCAATTTTTCTAGTCACCTCTATCAAATTCCGACCACCTCAATTAAACACCCATATTCTTTTTTATATTGTACCTTCAGATGTGTTCTTAATTTACACTTCAAAACGCATATATAATTAAAAACTAAACACAATGCAAATAGGAAAAAAAAAATGTTATCTTCATCACCGTAACACATTCCCAAATAAACAATATTATGATTGAGCTTCTTCTCAAAGCTTCATCATTTTAGCATACACATGTCCCAAAAAAACACTTATGATTCGAAATACATTATCAAGATCTGGTAGCAAAGTACATCACTAGATTTAAAATCTAAATCATTTTACTACCGAAAAAAAATCATTTTAGATTTTGCTACATCACTACCTACATCACTAGATTTAAAATCTAAAATAATTCAAAACCGTTCAGCTTTAAGTGTTTCGGATTTAGGTAGCAAAATCATTTTACTATAATCGTGCATACTCCAAATTAAATCTCACTACCTACATCACTAGATTTAAAATCTAAATCCGAGCAAAAACCCGCTTCAACCCACACCAATCTCCGTCACACTCGGCGTCACGCGGCACCTGTAGATGCTAAAAAAACATAGGACGTTGCAAATATGGTCGTTGGTGGCTCAAGGAGAGGTTGAGAGTGGTGACTGTATCCAAATTTTTCCATAGTTTTTATAAAGAAATTCTTTTGTTTGTTTGTGTTGAAGAGTGATGAGTTAAAAAGAGAAAAAATATGAAGGAAAAGAAGAAATGAAAGAGAGAAGAAGATGATGACCAGGAAGGAAGAGTGAGAAAAAAAGTAAATGGTTGTAGTTGATTTATTTTTGGGTTGTGAGATCAAGAGAGTAATGATGAATTTACCCTCATGTGCAAGTCACATGAGGGGTGTTTAACAGTCAAATTTAACATTTTTTGGTCAAGGGACTATGTGTGATAAAGGTTTCAGAGTTAGGGAGGGTTCATGTAAAAAAAAAGTCAAAGGACCAAATGTGAAAGTTAACGCAAACCACAAGGACCATCTTTGTAATTTACTCATTCAAAAATATTCGTTTGTCTTCCATCAATACGGTGTATCACTAGAGTTGGATACATCGTATGCCTTCAATTCCCGTCTTCATTGGATAAGAGATAAGATCTTCTATATAGCGTATTACCATAATTCAATACGCTTTATTCTTCATTCGGTTGACTTGGGCTCGTCTGTCAAGGGCTCCTATGTCACCATATGTGGATATGCCATATTCTTCTAAATATGATTCTTCCTTGAAATCTTCTAAGTAAAGTTTCGTATGCACTTGCTGGACTTGTGCACTACAAGAAAAATGGCTTTTTAGGACCCCCATAAGCGTCATAAAATGGTACTTTTTAGGACCTTTCATTTAATAGGACCAAGGATGAAAGCGTTTCATCTCGAGCGGTTGTAATAGGTCCAAAGCGTCCTAACCCTTATGAAACCAATTTTATGGTCGTAATATATGTCTATGAACAACACAAATAGCGTCCTAATAAAACCATATTAGGACACTTTTACATTGTTTTAACATGTGATTACCTACTTTTAATCTTTTGAAACACATAAAAACGTCCTAAAAGTATTGTTAGGACGCTTACGAGGTAACATCATAGCTATTTTAGCAACCAAGAAAAGGGTCCTAATAACTCAAATAAGATTATGATACCAATTTTATGGTCGCATTTTACGTCTATAAACAACACAAATAACGTCCTAATAAAAACATATTAGGACACTTTTCCAATGTTCTAACATGTGGTAACCTACTTTTAATCTTTTGATACACATACAAGCGTCCTTTAATGTTAATTCTTAGGACGGTTATCATATACCATTATAGTTACTTTAACACCAAGAAAAGGGTCCTAATATCCCAAATACGATTATGAAACCAAATTTATGGTCGCATAATATGTATATGAACAAGCAAATAACGTCCTAATAACAACATATTAGGACACTTTTACAATGTTGTAAAACGTTGTTACCTAATTTTAATCTTTTGATACACATACAAGCGTACTTAAAAGATAATTGTTAGGACGCTTATCATATAACATTATAGCTAATTTAGGACCAAGAAAAGGGTTCTAACATCTCAAAGAAGATTATGAAACCAATTTTTTGGTCGTATAAAATGTCTATTAACAACCTAAATAACGTCCTAATAACAACATATTAGGACACTTTTTCAATGTTAAGCGTCCTTAAAAGTTTATTGTTAAGACGGTTAATAAGTTTAATAGGACAATTTCAAAGTCTTGACAAGTCATATGATAGGACGCTATTTTCAGCATGCACACTCTATTATTACGATATGAATAAAAGATCAACTAATTATTAAATGAATAAAACGAAATTGTATTTCAAATAAACAATTGTCATAACAAAAGCACTAAACATAAATAAGGTAGACACTATCCAACATAAAGTCTTGTAACATTAAACAATAAATTAAAGCAACAAGAAGCTTAGTCCGGGGTCATCATGCATCTTTTCTCAATCCTCACGGACCACCTACAAATAAACATCCATGTATAAGCATTAAGTTCCATGTTATTAAAATTATTGGTATCACAAGTTTAACAAAGACATACCGAGATAAAGAGACAAGACCATGCTATGATTGCACCAACACAGTCAGCAATTGTGGCAAATAAGCCATATGGTCTCACCAACATTTCATCTCTTTTTGTTGGTACTTGAACGTTTACCTCACACCATCCTCATCCAATCTCTATACCACCAACTGTCAAAAATGTTCTATTAAAAAGAATGATGTAATAAGTCAGAAGGCTTGAACCAAAACGAGTCTTTAGACTCTTGGACAAACCACAACACAACCACAAGGCTTTACCGTGACTCAATGGAGTCACGGCTCGAGCCTTGACACGAGCCAAAGGCTCCTGGTCATAATCACAGCAACACAACCAGATCCACCATACAACATACAGACAAACAAAACCATAATCCAACACCAACACTACTACTGTCTCACCAATATCAACACAACACATATACCTCCTCTGTAGCAGATGTTATTTCTGTCCGAGTACTCTTCCTCAATGATAAATATTTGTCACGTATCTGCATAAAAAGTTGCAGATATTAATACATAATGACAAGTCAGTACTGGAATTTAACACCCATATATACAAATATCTATAGCTACCTGGCTATAAACAGCATCAGCCTTGTCAAAAGGCTTCCTAGCTTCCTGCATCATACAAAAAATATAAATATAACATATTTTGGTGGTGGCATCAATAACAATAAAACTTACAAGTAGTAAATAATTTTAAAAAAGTAGTAAACTACGGAACCTTGATATCTTGCAGCTCAACATTGCCAAAACGTAGTAACCTATCACTAAGTGTATGCTCAATCTGAAAACGACAAATTCAGAACTAAATTTGATGATCTCGTTATGAACTTGTAGGTTTGTGTTTGAGTAGTATTCACATAAACAAGAAAGTTGAGACCTGAGTTCGAAGATTTTCTTTATATGTCCCTAATTCTTTCAAAACATGTGCAAATTTGATCATATCAGGGCCTGAGAACAAAAAAAGAAACATATGGTAACATCACTAACCGAATTTAAACATTTTTTATAATATAAAATAAAGTTATTTTACCTCCAAACGCCAAAGAAATAGGATCGGGCCCTGAACCAAAATTTTCAGGGGAACTTGAAAAGGCGATATCCCTATCATATGCTTCTCCTATACCTTCTCTGTACAATGCAAAGAAGAAACTAGGTAACTATCATTCACAAGCCCAGAAAATATACTTCTAGCGCAGAAAGATGAGATAAATGATGCTTACGTATACTTTCGACAGCCTTTATAAAACTTTGAGCCTCTCTCCCTCAATGTCTCAGCTATTTCTTCCAAACATTGGAGCTGCATTACAAAATATTAAGCATTCACTTTTGAGCTTTGACATACTTAAAATATAGCAATGCAGTAATATAACAACTATTGATATTGCATAAATGTAAAAGCATCAGGTGCCAGCCAGTTCTATTAAGTCTACGTGGAAACATAGGTATTGCGAAGAACCTATACACAACTTCATTTTTCATTGATTGCTATGAGTTTAGTGAAATATTAACTCTAGGACCAAGATTCGGTTTAAGATTACATCTTTTTTTCTGGTTAAGCTTCATACGAGCACAAGGCCCCTCGGCTTCAACCACCTGTACCAACTCGGTCTCAACTCGTTACAACAACTCTGATTCCAACGCTACACATATGCATATTACATCAGAATCGTACGAATCAATAAAATTTAAAAAAAAAAAAAAAAAAAAAAAAATCGACTCAACTGAGTCAACCTGACTCGGACTGAGTCAAGGTTTTTATGGCGTAAAAATTTAGATCCACACGATTTATGTTTAGATCTAATGGTTTTATCATGTTTTATTAAATAAAAATTATATACGAAATTAGGGTTTCAAATTAAATAAAAAGAAGGAGTAATAGAGCGCGTGGGTTACCTAGAATAAGAGAGAAGGAGGGGGAAAAGCCTCGGCAGAAGTGGCGGCTGACAGCGGTGGTGGTGGTGGCATTGGTGGTGCTAGACTGCTCGGTAAAGCTCACACTTTCCAGATCGAACAAGGACTTCTTGATCTATTGTTTGGTGTAAAGATTGGGTTAGCCGGAAAATATTCCGGCCACGGTGGTCGCTGGCGGTGACTGTGGCTGCCGGAAGTTTTGGCCGGAGGTGATGAGAGAGATGGGAGAGGATATTATGTTAGTGTGTGTTAAAATGTAATAAAATAAAAAAAAAATGGCCTTTTATACCCCTTCAGGGGCTGATCCTGGACAAATGAAAGTTTAGGGGGCGCGGGGTAAATATTGGGTGGGGGTAGAAACTGTCATTTGGGTTAAACTTTTGCTTTCTTCACTGTGGGGCCCATTCGAGGTATCAAACGGACTCAAAAAATTATGAAACTTGCGCCATTGTTTCCGAAATAATTTTTCCGATAAAAACGAGTATAAATATGCATAGCTTTACCGAAATCAATTTATTTGACAAATTCGATTCGTTTCACGTTTTTTAGGTTGTGCTGACGTAATAAGGGACCAAGGTTCACATTTATAGCTTAAAATAAGTTCAAAAAAGGTTCAACTGTTAAGGTGATGCAAACATAAATATTTGACTAGTAAAATAGTTTGAAAAAATTACCGGGTGTCACACCTTAGACTTTCTCAAAATTAATTTGTTTGTCAAATTCGATTCGTTTCACGTGTTTTAAGTTGTGCTGGCTCGATAATGAATAACGCTTACGTTTCAACAAGATATCCACTTTATTTCAATCCTAAACAAGTTCAAAGAGTTTCAGAAAAGTTTGAGAGCTTAAGTGAAATCAGAAATAAATATTTCGACTCGTAAAATAAATTTAAGAAATTTACTGGGTGTTACAGCACATACCGCACATATCCAAAAAATCTTATCCAAAATCTACATAAAATCCAAAAACCGTATCCCCCATCACCACATTATATTCTCTCCCTCTCTCTAACAACTGCAACAACATCACCTCCTTCATCCCCCTGATAACACCAAACCTCTTATCTTCAAAACCTGAGATGCAGCGATAAAATCCTTTTATGTGTAATTGTGGAGCAGGAAATATATTAAAAAAAAAAAAAAAAAAAAAAAAAAAAAAAAAAAAAATATCCTTCATCCCCCTGATAACACCAAACCTCTTATCTTCAAAACCTGAGATGCAGCGATAAAATCCTTTTATGTGTAATTGTGGAGCAGGAAATATATTAAAAAAAAAAAAAAAAAAAAAAAAACATCACATACAGTGTGCTCAAACTTTAATGAAAAAGATCTTATCTTCAAAACCTCTTCTGCTTCAACATCTCACGGTTCTGGATCTGCACCAACAGGGTGCTCAAACTGTAATGAAAAAGATCTTAGGATAAACATGCTGGAGGCACAAAAGCAGGTGCTAGAGACAAGAGTAAGGATGCTGGAGGCAAGAATTGAAACGGCAACGAATCACGACAACCCTGACCACGCATGTCAGTCGGCTGTAATACTCCGTGAGCTGTTGGGTGACATGGACAATCTTCATATGTAATGTTGTCGTTGTTGTTGTTGTTGTTGTTGTTGTTGTTTGTTTGTTTAATAAAATGTTGTTGTCCAAACAGGGCCGTTTGGTTTATGCACTGAACACTTTTCAACGCTCCTTTTGGTTTATATTGTTTGGTTAACAGCAGCCCACAAGGGCCGTTTGGTTTATGCTATCCAAACAGGGTTTTTTGGGATTGCTTATTTCTGCACCAAAAGGGTGTTTGGGTTTAACATCTTGTGTACAACCATATCATCTCGGCTCATTCGTTTAACATCTCATGTATAACCATATCATCTCGGCTCATTCGTTTAACATCTCGTGTACAACCATATCATCTCGGCTCATTCGTTTAATATCTCATGTACAACCATATCATCTCGGCTTATTCGTTTAACATCTCGAGTAAAACCATATAATCTCGGCTCATTCGTTAAACATAAAACTGAGACAACTAAAAAAATGCAAATACATATTTCGTCGCCTGTCTTAAACACCCCACTGCCGCCGGTCCCTTAAACACTTGGCGGTCCCTTATATATATGGGACCGTCCAAGCATTTAAAGGACCGTCCCAATGTTTCTGATATTTGTCTTTTCTCATATTCTTATCCGTCTTATTGCTTCTGTAAGTTAAATATAGATGAACATAGTTGCTATAAATATCATAAGCACTATTCATATTTAGTCACACTTGATCGGGAATTTGATACGAAAGATTTTAAGATTTTAAACGGGAACGTATTCAACCCCCCCCCTCTACGTTTCTACATAAGGTATGTGTTTATTGTTTACTGCACGGTTAATTAAGTTGGTTGTGTTTGGTTCAATGGGTTTTTTCTGGAAAACATCTTTTTGTAAACATGTTGTTTTAAACAAGTCTTTCGTAACATGATCTATCGAAGACGCATTGTCCTTGTTAGCTTGACCCGACCAAGACGCGTCGTGAAGGGAAGAAAGAGAGAACTCGGTTGTTGCCAAGACCGAGTTGTGAAGTCGGCTGTGTGAACACCTTTGACTATAAAACGTGAAGTTAACGAAATAACTTTCCCTATTTTTTCCTATTTTCCCTATTTTTACCTAGTCCTAAGCCTATATAAACAAATTTTCCCTATTTTTAAACGCGAATATTAATTATTTTGGGCGACGAAAAAAAAATATACGTATTTATAACCAAATTTAATGGAAAAATGATTTTAAAGTTAACGGAATAACTTTCGGATGCTCGGGAAAGATTTATAATACAATTATTTAGTCTCGTTTGTGTTTCGTTAAAAATATGAGAAGATTTACACTTTCAGTCCCTGAGGGACATTATGTATTCATACCTAGTCCTAAGCCTATATAAACAAATTTTATAAACCATTTAGGGTTAATCCATTTCTTCCTTACTCATAGCAGCACTCTACTCTCTCTCCCTCTCCCTTTTTCCGGCCACACTTTCTGGCGACCACCATACGCCTCCACCGCCGGTGACCAAGTTACACCGCCACCGCCACAAGCATCCCCGTGACCTCCTCATCACATATCACCACCACACGCGCCATAACCTACACCGCCACTCCTTTTTCACCACGCGCCCTAAATAACTATCACCACAACTTCTAAGCATCACCATCTTGTAGATCGGAGAGAAAAAGGTAGGAAACACCGAGCCACTCGCGGTGGTGACTCGGTGTGAGTCAACTCGGACTCACCGAGTCACGTTAAAGCTATTTTGGGTACGGGTTTAAGGCTAAAATGAATGGAAAAACCATTTTTATTAATAAAAATATAAATATAAACGAGTTTGGTATCAAGGGTATGTTTGGTTGTCGAGTTTGGGTCAAACCGTGAGCTCAAGCTCATGGTTGTATTACGTTGTTATTATTGTTTTTATATATTGTTTTTGGATTTGACTCTTAGTGTTGATGTTGTTGTTGTCGTGGGAGTTAGCCGAGACCACTAGGGTCTCGGTATTGATGTTGTAGTTGTTATTGATATTGTTGTTGTCGTTGGTGTGGTTATAGCCGAATAAGACTTAGGTCTGTTTGGTGTCATTTGGTGCCGAGGAGGAATAGGCCGAGACCATTAGGGTCTCGGCATTTGATTGTTATTGTTGTTGAAGTCGTTGTGGTTATTGTTAGTGCCGAGAGAGTAGGCTGAGATCATTAGGGTCTCGGCAAACATGTTATAGAAATGTAACTTTTTACGAGAAGTAGGAAGCTCAACCTATCATGAAACCTATGCAAACACTAGCTAAAAAAAATAAAAAAATAAATAAAATAAAAATGGCTATTTTATCACTATTGTTAAATAAAAAAAAATATTCATATAAAAAAAAGATAGAAACAAAATGTTACTAAACAGATTTTCTAATAACGTTACCGCAACTAATAAAAAAAAATAACGCATAAATGTAAACCAAAGTAAAAAAAGAAAAGAAAAAATAATAATAACGTTACCGCAACTAATAAAAAAAAATAACGCATAAATTTAAACCAAAGTAAAAAAAGAAAAGAAAAAATAATAATAACGTTACCGCAACTAATAAAAAAAATAATGCATAAATGTAAACCAAAGTAAAAAAAGAAAAGAAAAAAATAATAAAAACTTTTGTGGATAAGGTGATATATACTATGACTCAAGTATCAAGTGTCATATTAAGTAATGTTTAAATAAAACTCTTGCGAATAAACATTCTAAAAAACTGATATTTTATGACTCAAATATGAAGTGTCCTATTATGGTGTATGATAATATAACCATAATAAATAATCGTCTTATAAAGGTTAAGGTTATAAGATACAAGTGTCAAAGGTCCTATTAAGTTTTATTAAAATGTAACTTTTCCAATTAAGCGTTCTATAAAATTGATGTTTTATGACTAAAATTTCAAGTGTCCTATTATGATGTATCAACCTATGAGACCCAAGTGACAAGGGTCCTACTAACTTCACATTTGCAGGGTGACTCATTTATGGGTCCTCAACATGACGAAACAATGGATATTGAATTGGTTAGAGGTGGTTTCGATGGAACCGTTGTGGACAACAATGACTTAGTTATTGCCGATGAAGAAGATCCAGTTGAAGAAGCTTCATGATTTCAATTAGGTAAATAGTAATAATCCCTCTTTTTATCTTCTTTTGTCATTTAACAGTTCTTATTTCCCCTATTGTGGCTTAGTTGTCCTTTTAGTGTATTATTAGTCATCTAGTTTGCTTTAAATTTAGGTAATTTTAACTTTTTAGTTAGCTACTCCGTACTTTTTAGAAGACCAACATAATAACTACACACCCTCATCACTATTTTTATGGTTCCACTCAATTACTAGAATAGATCTGATAATTTGCATGTTTCTACTTATTTTGATGTTCATTAGTTATATTTGATATGATTTGATGCTTGTTGTTCATTATTTAATCATATATTTGAATATTGGATTTGACTGTGGTGATTTGATTCAATCTGAGTTCTGAATTTGCTGAGTTGTTGTTGTTGTTTGCTGTTTAACTGAGGTTGTTTGATCATATGGGAATGAGTTGGGTGATTATGGTTGATGTTTGTGGAATGATTAAGGTTGAGTTAGTGTAAGTCAGTGGTAAAAGGGGTGTTTGGTTTGTGCTAAATTTATAGGTTAGTTTGCTTGATAAGTTTTGGAATCTGCATAAACATAAATAGTTAAGGTAATATAGGTTAGTTAAAGTCAGTTGGGTTGGTAATATAAGCAGAAAGTCAAAATCATCTTTGATCTCTCATAATCAGCTTAGTATTTTGATTCAGTAGGCCATATTAGATTTATAGGTTCAAATCTAGTTAACTTAGCTTAAATTAGTTCAATTACAGCTTAATATAACTAGTATAAGCACTTAGGAGTAGTATTATTTGGATTTAGTCAACATTTGTTCAAAAATCAAAAAGTCAAAAAGTTTCTTATTGTCTGTTTTGGTCAGGATTTCAAAGAGGTGCACAGGCCTCATTTTTTATTCAAAATACAATTGGAAAGTTGTTTTGAAAATTATTCCAGGTTGTTTTCAAGTTGCAAAAAGAATTTTGAAATTTGGAATTGATTTAAGCCTTTGAAAGTGCTTTTGAAATTGAGTGTTTGCTGAATAGTTCCCCTGTATCACAGTTGTTAAGCCTATTTCACAAGCTTGCACAATAGAGAGTAGACACATAAGCTAGTGATTTCTTGGAGGTAAAACATTCCTGAGGTGATAAGCTTTCCATAGCAGCTTTTGGATTTGAATTTGGTTAAGTATTAAGCTCTCTAGGAGCTTTTGAAAAAGGTTTATTGTCTGGTCAGCATATGCTTAAGCTGATAAGTACTTTGATTTAATTTGTGAATTTTCCTGTGGCTTTATTATTCAATTTCTGGTTTAGTGCTTTTAAGGCTTTGTATGATTGTTGCTAATCTTGTTACTTGTATTTTTATTTATTTTTTATAGCTTAATTTAACTGCTTATTTTATTGCTTAATTTCATCTTGATATATTTATGTTGGCATTAAGGTTTCTTTGTATTGGTCTATTAACAGGAGTCACCGTGGGCTTCGTCACTATTGGGGTCTCCGAGTTCGTGGACAGCATACAAAGACCACTGGTCACAGGGGAAAGACTGTTGGTGTGTCGAAGAGGCGATAAGCTCGTCTCTCTTTTACTTGTTTTGATTCAGTATGCAGTTTTGAACTTGTATTCTCAGGAGTCTGAAAAGTATGGTGTAGTTTGATAGTAGTTCGTATGTTTCTTTTTACTTTAGCAAGTTTAAGTGTTTTTTCTATCAAGAGATTTCTGCTCAAATTGTTGGTTGAAAGCTTATGTTCTCACTTATCAAATCCTTGAATGTACCAGCTTGGCCGATTTAAAAGCTGAATGATATTATTATTCTGAGATTTTACTTATACCAGTAGGGCTTGTGTGTGTCATTAGCCTGAGTCGGATCTATTTTTTATTTTTAATCTTGAACTTGAGCATCATGTTATGAAAAGCATTAGTCACCTGATATGCATTTTTAAGTGTATGAGTTTTATAGTACACACCTAAGTAAGTCATATGTATTGCACATCATACGTTCTTGCACCAGATGCAATGTCGTATTACACTATCACATAATAAGGAGTGTTCTATTATGGCGTATGATAATAAAACCACAACAAATAAGCGTACTATAAAGGTTAATGTTAAAAGACACAGGTGTATCAATCTATGGTACCCAAGTATCAATCTATGGTACCCAAGTATCAACTGTCATATTAACTTATGTTTTAATAATACATTTGCGAATAAGCGTTCTAAATAATTAATGTTTTATGACTTATGTATCAAGTGTCCTATTATGGTGTATTGTAATAAAACCATAATGAATATGCATCCTTTAAGGGTCCTATTAAGTTTTGTTATAATAAAACTTTTGAAAATAATCGTTTTAAAAAAATGATGTTATATGACTCAAAAATGAAATGTCCTATTATGGTGTACAATAATAAAACCATTGTACATAAGCGTCCTATAAAGGTTAACGTTATAATACCCACGTGTCAAAGGTCCTATTAAATTTTGCTATAATAAAACTTTTTGTGAATAAGCGTTTTAACTAACTGATGTCTTATGACTCAAAACTCAAGTGTCCTATTATGTCTTATTAGGTTATGTCATAATAGGACATCTAGTGATCAAGTGTCGTATTACACTATCACATAATGGGACACCAACAACTAAATGTCTTATAAAGTAATTTATTAGGATCCATATTTTAAGCGTCCTATTAAGGTTATGTCATAATAGGACATCTAGTGATCAAGTGTCGTATTACACTATCACATAATGGGACACCAACAACTAAATGTCTTATAAAGTAATTTATTAGGATCCATATTTTAAGCGTCCTATTAAGGTTATGTCATAATAGGACATCTAGTGATCAAGTGTCGTATTACACTATCACATAATGGGACACCAACAACTAAATGTCTTATAAAGTAATTTATTAGGATCCATATTTTAAGCGTCCTATTAAGGTATATGATAATAGGACATCTAGTGATCAAGTGTCGTATTACACTATCACATAATGGGACACCAACAACTAAATGTCTTATAAAGTAATTTATTAGGATCCATATTTTAAGCGTCCTATTAAGGTATATGATAATAGGACCCCAAATCATCGACCATCCTATTATATAACTTTTTAGGACATTGCCTAAGTAGCAAATATTTAAAAAGGACCCTAAATGCTCATATGTCCTATTAAACAGTTTTTTAGGACTCCATTATCATAGCGTCCCACACAAAGGGTCCTAAAAAGCCACTTTTGTTGTAGGCACTTGTGGACTTGTGCATTTCTTCAGTTTTAGCTCTAAGTTCCGTCATTTTTCGTGTCTTTTCCAATATTACTCCATAATTAATAAAAATCACAAATGTAAGCAATCAAACAATGATTCTCATATAAAAGTATAATAAATGAGCAATATACATGGGATAAATGATGCATAAATATAGTAGTTATTTGATCACATCATTAACAAACCTGACATTCAGTTCTCTACTTGCCTTTGTGTAAGATATCAAGCAAATCCAAGAGAATCACATTTGATTGTTGTAAAGAGAATCCTCAGATACTTGAAAGGTACTCTAAGTCTTGGTCTATGGTATCCTAAATGTTCATGCTTTTATCTGAAAGGGTACTCATACTCTGACTATGCTCGAAGCAATATGGACAAAAAAAAAAAAAAACACTCTAGGTGCTTGTCAGTTGCTTAGTGTCAAACTTGTGTGTTGGAGTGCCAAAAAGCAACAATCAGTAGCCATGTCATCGGTTAAAGCTGAATATATGGATGTTGGTGAATGTTGTGCTAACATTCTATGGATGAAGAGTCACTCACTGACTATGGCATAGAATATGAGAAATTACCATATTTTGTGATAACATAAGTGTTATTGCAATATCAAACAATCTAGTCAATGACTCAAGAACAAAACAACATTGATATAAGATATCATTTCATCAGAGAGCACATCATAACGGAGATAATAATGATAAATTTAAATCTTATATAACATAAAGTTGGCATATACTAAAATTTGACTTTCTTGTTCTCCCTTTTTGCCACTACCAGCATTTGCATCAATAATAACCACCAGTTAAATTTTGATATCCAAGCAGCTTATTATCGAATTGTGAAGATCTTATTTTCCACTTTCTTTGGCCTTTTGAATCGACTAAAACGAAGTTCGGATGAAGAAATTATGACCAAAAAAATAGTGCAACAACCTAGAAATACATCATGCTCGCATTTTATATTCGCATTAACTTCAAATCTTCCATTTTTCTTCATTTTCAGCACGTTTCCGCATATTTTTACTCCATTGCTCCATTTGCAACATACAATGCGAATACATAGAAATTAAATACCAAAATACAAATAAATTCAATAATAAAGAGCAATAAACTTGGGATATTAATATACAAAATATGTGTTTAGTTGATGATATCTATAACACGCCAACCCGAGAAGGGTCTAAGTGTAACATTATGGTGTCAATCAGAACATATTAACGCAAGCGGAAGACTTCTTATAAAAGCAAAGACTAAGTCAAACATTACAAACTTCTAAAAGAAATGATATTCAAACATAGTCTAAAAGGAAATACAATATCCAAAGCCATAATTTGTCTTAATAGCATAAATAAATGGGAAACTAAGCAAGGTAGGTTCTCTAGCTTCTATTCTCAACACTCATGCCCGACATCCCTGTGATAACCTGCCGTAGAGAAAAGAAAATGTGGCTGAGCTAACGCTCAGTGAATAGATATAACATATGAAAGATAATACGCATAATCGCAACGAATAAGCGAATGAATCCAAAAGAACCTGCTAAACAAGATTAGAATATGGAACATATGAAAGAGATCAAAGCATAATAATGAACGTAATGTGGATATCAATATCAAAGGAAATGCCCAACAAAACATATAGCAAATTGTATATGGAGTAGCTAGCTCGACGTACCAAATTGTGAAATGAGGTGTATTGCACACACTCAAGTCCATTCACAAGCATATATCAAAACTGAACAAAGTACCTAGGATGTATCCATACACTCCCTTCAAAACAAAGATACATATGCCAGTTCTAAACTAAATATACATATAATAAACACGGTCCAGGTGCGCCATATATACAGCTATATAAACAAATGGGAATGCTGTAGACAAAAACCCACCTCCACAGATAGTGTCAATACCATTGGTGCATCAATGGCACGGCCATGGACTCCCTATGACTGGCTACAAATATGGGCAACATAAATAGGCATAGCACATGCAATATAATGATAAGGGATAATTATAAATTATCCAACTCAGATAATAGCTATATGAATAGAATATAGCATGAAACGAATAATCAAACGAATACTGAACATATACGGATCAAAGCATATCAAATAAAAAATATCAGGAAATTAATGAGTCATGAGATAACCCTTACTGAAAAAGGGCAGAATATCTGTACCTTAAGAATAGCAAGCAAAAGGGCAAAAGAACATATACGGATCAAAGTTCCTAATAGTAGAATGACCATCACTTTTTTTAATGCTAACAGAAACCATAACTCTAGAATAGAAAATGTTCCCAGTTACTAAGTTCTTTACTATTAGTTAGTCAAACAACTTATTAATATGTCTAAGATATAGTTTACAACTTTAACAGTTAATATGAATGAACACTTAAAATACACAAATATAATTTTCAACGTTAAACTCTTATTTGATATAAATCAAATAATTATACCCAAGTGTTTGCGGAACAACACATGGGATCGAATGACAAGTATGCGTGTGATCTCCTCAATAAACTTAAACACAAACCAAAGTATTGTGTTTAAGTAAGAACTATTCTAAACCAATAGATAAAAAATCTTGGACTTAGTCCTATTTGGAAAAGGAAAAAATGAGCTCTTGAAAATGCTTAAAACTTTTAATACATGAGATATTTTTTCCTTGAATACAACAATCTATTTATAGGCGGGGGCGATACCCGTGGGGTAAAGGATACATGTCATCATCAGAAGTGTACTTTTGCAACTAATCCTAGTATAGCACCAACATACTTTTGGTGGAATAGTGATGACAATTATTTTGTACCTTTACCAACTAAAGTAATATTTTGACTTTGTGATTAGTGCTTCTCACTTGTCACTTCAAAATATTTTCCACCTATTAATCAGAGACTTAAACATCCTATCAAAATGTTTAAGTCTTAGAATATCTTCAGTAATTGAGGAGATATTCAGGGAGTCAGTCAGTGTGTTATTGTCATCACACACTGCCTCCATCATCCTGATCCTGGTTCTTATCTTCACTCTCCGAGTTTCGCCTCAGGTTGTGATGAGTCTTTATCTTCAGACTTTGAAGAACTTCTTGAGGATGACTCCTTGAACGTATTCTAACATTAGGGACTTGTATTCTTCTTATGTTATTTTTCATTCAAATATATACAAAGGGTTAGTGGGCACTGAATTGGCCTAACAGAAAAGAATGTTTGTAGTGAAGTAAATCATATATTTTGCAATTAATGTGAATTGTGAAACACATTCAAGAGCATTTTGTTGCTCGAATTGAACTTAGGCCACTGAACTTTAAGTGAGTAAGTATAATTTCATACTTAAACCATAACATAGGTTTGTGGTTAAGTTAGAGAGAAGATCACTTTAATAGTTATTACGAAAACAAACTTTGTCAAATTCATTGATTTACTTTTTATAAGAATTTAAACGTTGAAAAACTTTTTATATGAATCTTGTTAAAACAGTTTATTGCTTGTTCTTTACAAAACTGTTTTAAATGATATCAGATAACATGAAAAGTGATTGTATTACTTAGATTTAGTTTTACAATCACTTTAAAAGGAACAATGAATCAACGATATGTGTTGTACATGCTACATTAATCAATAATCATGTCATATCTAGGAGCTCACTGCATCATTAGTATAACGGCCTAAGTTCATTTTATAGTAAGAACAAAACACCTTGTAGTGCAAGGTTTTTAATTAGTCTTCCAAGCTTTGATCAGAAGATAGGGTGTTTACAGTCCATGTGTTTCGGGTTATAACGCTGTATAATTTCTCATATTGTAGGTCCACGAATTGTATGTGGATCTCTAAGTATCCTTGAATACTTAGTAGATGATTTGAATAAATCCAAACCAGTCTAAGTGAGAAACCCTTAACGTTTGTTAATGTTAATTCGAAAACTTAACAAGAACAATGAAGAACACACACATAGTTAACACTAACTTCATATATTACTTTGATTTTGATTGTGTAAAACTCGTACAACTCACTTGTTAAACTAACAATCTTAGGGATCCTTTTATACACCAAGGAAACCCTAATACTAACCGACTAAGAAGATATTCACGAATCTTCTATAAAGATACTTACACGTTTCATATCTTTTCCTAACTTATCTCTAACAAACTTTCCTTACTTCACGACCAGACTTAACATAATAAGTCAACCAGACTTAATACAGACTACCACACTTAACATGTATTACCAGACCTAATACAAAAACAGACCTAACTCTGACATATTACCAGACTTAAGTTTGTCTTCTTTTGAACCGTGTGATAATTCCCAACAATCCTCCCCTAACTTGATCTTTATGCTCCATAAACTTCAAGTTCTTCTGATTTAGCTTTCTGAGGATTGAATCTTGAACACTTTGAATTATCTTTAGGTCTTGAACCTTTCTAGCAGCTTGAATCTTGATAAGCTCTTCTGATGTGGTCTTTGCAGCAACATTGACTTTATGTACATCAAATTCATTTAAGTTTCAGACTATTCTCATCACTTCCAGATGTGTTACCATCTGTGAGAGGTGAATCATTGAAAATGTAATGGATTTGAAATCTCTTTACCAATAGCCATTACCACTGGAGTAGCCGATGTTTTGGTATGTAAGACCATGGTACATTAATAACCATATATTTTTAGCAAATCATCAGCTTATCAATGGATTTGTTAAGTCTTTACCAAAAGCCGTTTGCTTCTGGACTAGCCAATTCTTTGATGGAAAAGCACCTCATCATGGTGAATTGATTACCATTTATGGTTTTCCACAACCTTTACCACAAGCCATAACCTTGTGGGCTAGCCAACTCTTTACTTATCTTAGATATGGTGAGTTGAATACCATACAATTTTTAGCAAATTGTCAGCCATAAACGGATTTGAGCTATCTTTACCTGTAGTCGTTTGCTCAGGATTAGCCGGTCCTTGTGTTGATAAGACAAGGTGGACTGATAACCTTTTATTGTGTTGGTGCTATGCACCTCCACTAAGTGAGAAGTTCCAATAGTCTCACTTGACAACTTGAAAACATACTTAATCCAGCATCGTCTATAAAAGAAATAGAAGACAATATATATATATATATATATATATATATATATATATATATATATATATATATATATATATATATATATATATATATATATATATATATATATATATATTTTTTTTTTTTTTTTTTAATTTTTTTTTAACACTAACAGAACTAAAAACAAAACTACAAGACTTAAAAATAACCTAAATGCTGGTAAGTATTTATACTTTACATACTATACAGTTTGACCTCCCCTTAAGTCAAACCTCCCCTTAAGACCAACTAGGGGTTCACCGTACCAATGTTAACTTCCAGATAATCGAACCTAGGGCCATCAAATGCTTTAGTTAACAGGTCAGCAACATTAAAATCTGTATGTATTTTCTCCACTCTAATCAACTTCTTTTCAAAGCAATCTCTAATAAAGTGATGCCTGATTTCTATACGCTTAGTTTTAGAGTGATATACTGGGTTCTTAACAATACAAATAGTACTCTCATTATCTATGTGGATAACAGTATTCATAAAATTCAAACCATAGTCCAGCATCTGATTCTGAATCTACAAGACTTGTCCACAGCAGTTTGCAGCTGCAACATACTCAGCTTCAGTGGTTGAATTAGCCACAATTGTCTGCTTCTTGCATTGCCAAGATATTAACCTTCTTCCAAGGAATTGACAACCTCCTGTTGTGTATTTCCTATCAAGGCTTGCACCAGCATAGTCTCTGTCTGAATAAGCTGTCAGGTCAAATGATGATTCCTTAGGATACCAAAGGCCCAAATTAGGTTTACCCTTTAGATACCTAAAGATTCTCTTCACAGCTTGAAAGTGTGAAGTCTTTGGTTGTACCAGAAAACGTGAACAAACATAAACTGCATACATAATGTCAGGTCTAGAAGCAGTAAGATACATGAGAGAGCCTATCATGGATCTGTAAAGATGCACATCCACATCAGCAGCATCTTTATCCTTTGTTAAAGGTACCCTATTTTCCATGGGAGTGACTGCAGTCTTCACATTTGAGAACTCAAACTTCCTCAAAATTTCTGCAACATACATGTCTTGAGAAATAAAGAGCCCATCATCCTTTTGTTTAACTTGCAGTCCCAAGAAGAATGTTAGTTCTCCCATTGAGCTCATCTCAAACCTGCCTTTCATTAAACCTTCAAAATCTTCACACCAAGACTTTCTTGTTGATCCAAAAATGATATCATCCACATAAATTTGGACAAGAATGATATCCTTCTGGTCTCTCTTAATGAATAAAGTCTTGTCAATTACACCCCTGATGTACCCATGTTCTTCTAGAAACTTTGAAAGAGTTGCATACCAAGCTCTAGGAGCTTGATGAAGACCATACAAAGCTTTAATAACCTTGTACACTTGATTGGGGTTAGCAGGATCCTCAAAACCAGGAGGTTGATGTACATACACTTCTTCTTCAATAGTGCCATATAGAAAGGCACTTTTGACATCCATCTGATATACCTTGAATCCCATGTATGATGCATAGGCCAAAAATAACCTGATAGCCTCAATTCTTGCTACAGAAGCAAAAACCTCATTATAATCTATGCCCTTCTCCTGTTTGTATCCTTGTGCTACCAGTCTTGCTTTGTTCCTTACAACTACCCCTCTTTCATCCCTTTTATTCCTGAAGACCCACTTTGTACCAATGATTTTAGCTCCATAAGGTAGGTCTACAAGAACCCATACTTTCTGTAGCTTGAACTGCAACAACTCTTCTTGCATAGCTTCTACCCAACTTTCCTCCCCCAAAGCTTCAGAAACAGTAGTGGGTTCACTTTGAGAAAGGAAGCAAGCAAATAAACAATGTTGCTGGTCCTTATGATTGACCCTTTGTTGTTGTTTGATCAGGCTGACGAGTGCAAGTGAGTCAGACTGATGTTGCACTCTACTTCTGGTTTGAACAGCAGACTTTGGATCACCAATTATTTGGCTCTTGGGATGAATGGTGTGGATCCGGATAGTGGGAGTTGGACTTACATCCACTCCTGTGGGTAAGTTGTTGAAGTCAGTTATGACACCTCCTTCATCATAGGAAGCTCCTTCAAAGATACCTTCGTTTGGATTTGAGAACACTTCAAGTTCTGGCATCTCTGAATCAATACAAACAGCACTTGAAGAAAGGTCTGGTTGAGCATCACTACCAGACTTAAAATTGAAAGTACTGGTAATGTTAGGAGTTGCTTCTTTGCCAGTATCTTGAGACTTGAATTCAAAATCCTTTTCTTGAGAAGAAGAATTCTTGATTTCTGCTTCAGCTGCAGCAGACTTGATCTCTGTAGAAGGAATCACAATAAGCTCTGCCATATCATCAGTTTTCCCTGTATTAGAAGGATCTTTGGTACCTGCATTGTTAGTAACTTTCTTAGTACCTGCATTAGGGTTAACTTGATTCTCCTTGGAGACAGGAATATAATTCATAGAATCAGTTAAATAATCAATATCAAACATCCATCTATGACCAATTCCCTTTACATTGGGTTTTTCCTCAAGAAAGTTTACATGCAGATTTTCTTCTACTTTCTTGGACACTAAGTTGTAAACCCTAAAGGCCTTACTGTTTAATGCATACCCAACTAGAAATCCTTCATCAGACTTTCCTTCAAACTTTCCAAGAACACTTAAAGTATCAAGAATGGTTACATGACACCCAAAAGGCCTTATATGGCTAACAACTGGTTTATGGCCAAACATAAGCTCATAAGGGGTTTTGTTTTGAGGCTTGGTCACTCTAACCCTATTAAAGATGTAACAGGCATTGCTGACTGCTTCAGCCCAAAATGTTGTGGGTAAAAGTGAATCTGCTAGCATAGTCCTAGCTGCCTCAATAAGTGTCCTGTTCATTCTCTCAGCAACTCCATTTTGCTGAGGAGTTCTTGCATTACTTAACTGTTGCTTAATTCCTTTATAACCACAGAAGTCTAGCATGCTCTTGTTTTTAAACTCAGTGCCATTGTCACTCCTAATGATTTTAACTCTTTTATCAAGAAGGTTTTCAATCTGCCTAATGAAAGTTTGAATCAAAGGTGTAGTTTCATCCTTCCTAGACATAAAGAACACCCAACAATATCTAGTACAATCATCTGTAATGACAAGGCAATAGCATGCATAATTTATACTATGGACAGATGTAGGGCAAAAAAGATCCATATGTAAGGTATGTAAGGGCTCAGTGATTAATCTTTCTAATTTAGCCTTACAGGATGCCCTATGTTGTTTTCCCTTGTTACAAGCCACACATGTATGACCATTTTTAAACAATTTTGAAGGCAAACCTCTTACAAGGTTATTCTTCACAAGTTTATTCATATTTTTGAAATTCACATGGCCTAACCTTCTGTGCCACAACTTAGATTCATCCAAAGTAGCTTTTGCAATCAAACAGGTAGCACCTTTTGCAGGATTAGATGCTTTCATATCAAAACTGTACATGTTGTGTTGTCTGGGAACTTTAAGAAGAATCTGATGTTCTTCAGGCATCTTAAAGTCCGGAGTCAGCACAAGACAATCAATTTCAGTAAAAAGCACCTTATGCTGAGTATCACAAATTTGTGATATTGAGAAAAGGTTGAACTGCCTAAGTTCTTTCACAAAGGATACATTGTCAAATTCTATGTTGCCCACTATTATTCTTCCTTTACCAGTTATCTGTCCCTTGCTTCCTCCAAAAGTAACAGAACCATCTTTGAATTCTTGAAAATCATTCAGATAGTTCTTGTTACCAGACATGTGCCCAGAGCATCCACTGTCAAAGATTCCTCTATCTCCCATATAGCAAAGTGGATGATCCTGCACAAAGAGAATAGAAATTAGTTTCTCTTAGGAACCCAGGCCTGAGTAGGCTTGGGTCCTCTCTTTGGAGCAACATACTTGAAGGTTTTGTATGAAACTGCTCCATTGAAGCTATTTTTGGACTTATAGGTATACTCATTTTTAAATGGATCCCAAGCCCAACAATCTGAGAAGTTACCAGCAGAATCCCCATTTCCCTTTACAGCATTGGTTTTTAAAGGTTTCGCCGTTTGCTTTACAACTGGTCTTCTCACAGGTGAAGGTGATTTATAAAAATTATTTCTTTGAAAGTTTCCATTCACCTGTGGCTTATAGAAAGGTTGTATGGGTCTCACATAACCAGTGTTCACATTAGGCCTCATAAAATTACCATTTTGCCTATTCACATTAGAGTTCCTAAAGCCAGACCTAAAATTTTATCTACTAGTATTAACATAAGAGTTAGGTCGGGTAGAGTAAAACTGTTGGGCTGGTCTGGGATTAAACTGGTTGGCATGATTAATCCTGTTAGCATTATTCCAAACTGGTTTATTTGACACATGATCAATATTAGCATTCATTCTCTTTTGCTCAGCCTCTCTCTTCATTCTCTTTTCATGGAAGTCACAATCTCTTATTAAATGACTCAAACTTCCACACACAAAACATCTTTTAGGAGCATAAGTATAGCTACTCCTACTTTCTCTGTGAACACTATTGCTTCTAGGTGACTCATTCATTTTAACAGATTCCCTAGGAGTTTTTATGTGCTGGGCACAACTAGGTTTGACTGACTCAGGCTTTGGTTTAGTCACTACAGGTTCACACTTCTTAACAAATTTAGGTTCAGGACTCTCATTTACTTTACCTTTTGACTCAGACTTAGAGTGATCAGAGGCATCACCAATAGATCCTTCAGAGTCATTAGATTGACAAGAAGAATACTTACCAGTTCTGTCCTCTGATGTGGTTGACTCAGGCACTTGAGGACCTTTCTTTCCATACACAAAAAGTGAATCATCTAACTCTTCTTTTTCAAGAGGAGTATAGTCATCACTCAGTGGTGGTGGTACTCCCTTAAAGTCACCAGTCTTAACAAACCTATTATACAATGGTTTGCCCGCATAATCATCTTCTCTAGACTTAAGGATTGCCTTTTTCTCATCTTCCTCATATCCTAAGCCACATTTTTTATTGGACTTTATTTGAGAATCCCAACATTTGAACAGGTTATTATTTGAATTGTTCCATTGATCTACCAATTTTCTCAACTCATCCCTCTCCTTTTGAATTCTAAGGCCCATTTGTCTATACCTTTTAAGCTTTTCATCTTGTTCATATATTTTATTAGCTTGAAAGTATAGTTTTTCATTTAAAGCAGTATGTTGGTTTTGAAGGGTGACCTTTTGTGCCTCTAGTGTTTTTACAGCATTTTTATGTGCTAAAAGATTTACTTCTAGGTCACCTATTTGTCCTAACTGCTCATCACATAAAGCCTTAATATGATTATATGAATCAGTGCATAATTTAGAGCATAATGATACCTCATTACCAATGGCCATGAGAGCATGATCAGACTCCTCATTCACTCTTGGATACTCACCCCAGTTGACTCCTCCAGCTTCCAGTGTCAGTAAGCTCATCTGATTCTTTTCCATCTTCCCTTCTTCATCTCTTTTCCCATCAGCAGGCTTCTTCTCTAGACAGTCTCTTGAAAAATGTCCATGCTTGTGACAGTTGTAGCATTCAACTGTCCTCTTTGTGTATCCCACTGGTGATTTGTTGTTGAAGTTGATGGTCCTTCCATATTGCTTCTGAAACCGTTTGACCCTTAAAGCAACCATGGCAATGTGCCATTTTATGTCCATCTCCTCAACTTCAGCATCATTAATCTGTTCTAAATCTTCACTAATAAAGCTTTCATCTTCCGTTTGGTTGGCAAAGAAAGAATGGATCACCTCATCAGTAAAGTTTGAAGCAGATCTTTCACTTGAAGGAGTTTCATAGATACCAGACCTAACACTACCAGGTTTAACCTTGTAAGTACTGCTTTTGTTCTGTGACACAAAAGCAACGTTTGATGAACTGGTAGATGCCTGAGTGTTGTTACCGATGTCCCTTTCAAACATCCTAAGATTATTGTATAGGTCATCAGGTGTCATTGAATCTACTTCCTCCTTTATCCTCATCGCCACAGATACATTACCCCATTCTGATGGTAAAGATCTAAGGAACTTGTGGTTTGCATCCTCATTCGAAACTGCTGCACCATGAACTTCCAGCTGTGTTAACAGATGTTGAAATCTGTCATAGCCCTTCTCCAATCCTTCAGTCTTTGAAACACTGAATGTCTCAAATTGCTGTTTAAGAACAGCCTTTTGCATCTTCTTGGAGTTTGCATTGCCTCCAAATCGTTTCTTGATAGCCTCCCACATCTCTTTAGCATCAACCATGCCATGGAACCTTTGTAGATGGTCCTTTGGAATAGCCATAAGAAGCAAGGTTCTTGCCTTCTTTTCCTTCTCCACAGCCCTAATCTCCTCAGCAGACACTGGTGGCATTATTCTTAGCTGTCCATCAGTCCCTTGTGTGACTCTTTTCCTAGAGTTTCCTCTTTGGATAACCTTCCATACATCACTGTCAATATACTCCAGATAATGTTCCATTTCCATGGCCCATATATCATATTATTCTCTTTTCAGTAATGGAAGTTTTTTGTTTGAGATTGTGGTTGTGGAAGGGATGGGTTGTTGTTGTGTTTGGGATTTACTGGATTCAGGTTTTCCTTCATCTTCATGGTTTGAACTCTCATCCTCACTGTTATGGATTGAAAACGTTTCAGTGTTGATAGGCTTTTCGGTCTCAGACATTGTGTAGGGTGAATTGAGTGAGAATAGGTTTTTGAGGTTTAGTGTTCTTCGAACTCAGAGTCTTTCGCCTTGATCTGATACCACTTGTAGGTCCACGAATTGTATGTGGATCTCTAAGTATCCTTGAATACTTAGTAGATGATTTGAATAAATCCAAACCAGTCTAAGTGAGAAACCCTTAACGATTGTTAATTTTAATGCGGAAACTTAACAAGAACAATGAAGAACACACACAGAGTTAACACTAACTTCATATATTACTTTGATTTTGATTGTGTAAAACTCGTACAACTCACTTGTTAAACTAACAATCTTAGGGATCCTTTTATACACCAAGGAAACCCTAATACTAACCGACTAAGAAGATATTCACGAATCTTCTATAAAGATACTTACACGTTTCGTATCTTTTCCTAACTTATCTCTAACAAACTTTCCTTACTTCACGACCAGACTTAACATAATAAGTCAACCAGACTTAATACAGACTACCAGACTTAACATGTATTACCAGACCTAATACAAAAACAGACCTAACTCTGACATATTACTAGACTTAAGTTTGTCTTCTCTTGAACCGTGTGATAATTCCCAACACATATTATACATCATTTATTTTTCTTTTTTGGGTAAGCAGACGATACTTGGCAAAATTATCATAATTGTACAAAGAAAGTGACACAAAATCTCATTATAGAAAAGACAGGTCCGAGAGTCCGAGACACACCTTAAAACCAACTCTGAACTCCCTAAACAACCCAACAAGAATGGCATACGCAATGATATATTTTTTTTAGAACGACACCACACTTGAAATCCGACCCCCGAGTTAAACCATCCAAGTGGGCAGGCCTCGGGACCCGAACCACTAGGAGAGACCGCGAAGGGAAACTCCTAGAACTCACGGCTTCGCACTTGGAGGAAAACCTGGATTTTTGTCTCTTGCGAGACTTGAACCCTGGGTAAAACCTCCCCCAAGATCCAAAAGAAGCCTAGGTGGCCAACTGAGCTAAGCCAGTTGGTTATATTGGAAAATGGGTTTTGCAAAATAAGTTTTTGCAAATTTTGGATACTATTTAATATATTTATATGTTATATATATGTATATTTCTTGGTAGCTTTGCGTTCTCCTTGAAGAGAGCTTCTCAACGAGCTAATGTATGTCCAAAATAGAGTTAATATGAATGAGATATCGTGTCTCAATGTGAGGCATTTGAAATACAAAAAATGGAAAATGGGAGAGTATCCCACATCGCCCAAAACAAGAAGTGAAAGCTTGTTTATAAGGAAATCTTGGTATTGGCTATCAAATTCTTTTAGTTGGGTCTTACACTCACACATACGTGCGCGCGCGCAGGGGGTGCAGATTTTAGGATTTCTGGGCCAAAATGGGTTCGAAGCATCTGAACTCATGCGAGCCCACGCGACCTGCGGACACGAATGCAGCTTCGAAACTTCGCCTACATGCGTATCTTCTTGCTGCAGATTTCGTTTCCTTTCTTTCCAGATTTTGAGCAAACCTATTTTAGGAATTGATTTAAACTTTGTTTACAAGTTTAATTCAGATTCGAATATGATTTTCAAATCGTGTTATTAATATAACAAATTTGTAAATCTGTTTTATTTTTACAGGATATTCTGTCTGGGTAACCAAGACAAGTATTCTCTATAAATTAAACACATCTCATTCGGTTTTAACACACAGAAAAACCACAGCTCCGTAGCCACCGATTTCTAGCATTCCTTCGATAAGAAATACGCAAGATTTTCCGAGAACTTTCAGGCAAGTTTGTCATATCTGGCTGTTGATCAACTTTGGCGCGTGATGTGTCGTTGCGGTTTAGCAGTTTTAATGCCTACTCAAGTTTTAAATTTATATTTAGCCGACTTATCAATAACACACACACTTAACGAGCAGTGTACCCGGTCAGTATGAATATAATGGTAAGTAGAGTGTCGATCACTAAAAGTGGAACGTATTATCTCGTTATTCTAATCAGTATTTTAATATCCTAACGCAAGGGGGTTTCAGCCTGAGAGACTGGCACGATTTGTTTGCAATTAAATAATAAAATAAACCAATAGGCACGAATCAGCAAGTAGCACACACGTACACAGATAAATACTCGAGACAATAAGAGGGTTGTCCTTATAATTAAGTAGATTGTCACTTGTTTTATTGATAGCTTTATATGAAGTGTATGTAGTTAACCCTTTCTCGTTGGTCCTATTCTTATCGGCGAGTAAACCCTTAATGATTACTTATGTCTAAAAGTTATTCCTAAGTGATCAATTTAGTAATAACCGTGGGAGCCACATTATTTTCCGCAGTCAAATGCCCGCAAGCCACTAATAAACACAGAGGTTATCAATGCACTAATAAGTAGTAACCAAAGACATCAACATATAAACTTTAATTGATGGGAAAGCAAGTATTAAAGGGAGTGCAATCTTTCGTTGTCACATTACACAAGCCACCAATCCTGATGAATTAAAGTTTGCTAACACAATAAAACAAAACTACTTAATGAATTAAACACATGCAGCACCTTCTTACAGCTCTTGTATCTTTGATTTGGGTGTGTC
This sequence comes from Artemisia tridentata subsp. tridentata, assembly GCA_021014915.2. Taxonomy (NCBI): domain Eukaryota; kingdom Viridiplantae; phylum Streptophyta; class Magnoliopsida; order Asterales; family Asteraceae; genus Artemisia; species Artemisia tridentata. Next base: position 64,804,648 of record CP139504.1, on the reverse strand, counting down.
TTGTGCTGCCTCCTTGACTGAATTCGTCCTAGGGTTCTCCTGTTCGGTCTTCGGTATTATATGGTACCCCCGAAATTCGTCTGGTCTTGGGGTATTTATAGTTTCTGTCTGAGGGAAGATGCGGCGCATCCAGTAAGTAGATGCGGCGCATTGACTTAACTTCGCGTGGGGTCCAAGATTATAATATTCAGGAATATTCGTACACCGCCAGAAGATGCGGCGTAACTCCATGATTAGATGCGGCGCATGTCCTCTTGTATCTTGGATCGTATCTGGTGATATCTTGATAGAGATGCGGCGCATGTCATGAGTGAGATGCGGCGCATCTGGAGCAGATTAGTCTTGATCTTCTTCATTTCAGTAGACTCTTAACTTTATGCATGTTTTGCTCCATAATCAGTCCAAAATCGCTAAGTTTCACCAAATGCTTGTTTTTACCTGAGAATTACAAAAGTAAACGATTAAGTATCAATCCTCATACATAATATAATAAAACAAGTCAAATTAATAGGATAAATGATAGTAATAAAATGTACTTATTTGAGTTCATCAAATATCCCCCCACTTGAACTTTACTTGTCCCCAAGTAAACCTTAGAATTTCTTTTATGAAAATGTATCCTAAAAGATGTTAGGATTTATTTTTATTTTAAGCATGTATTCGTTTATTTCATAATCACACAACTAAACACTTAACGAATTAGAAGTAAAATAAAATAAGTCGATAAAAGCAAATCTAATCGTTTAACTGTCCAGTCGTGACGAATATACTATCATAAGCTTGGCAAGTATACACATCTCCTCCACTAAAGCTAAGGAATAACAAGTCTAAAGCGGTAAAAAGGGTTTTTAGGCTTAAGGGTTAATTATTCTTGATCACTATCGATCTCAAATTCCAGAAAAGGTGACAAAATCACAAATACATGATCGAATCCACGAACACGATACTTGCAATTGCTCAAATCCTTAACTCGAATAGGCTAAAGATAGGTCCAAACTTCACCAATAATAATATATCAAAAAGGGCGACAAAATCATAAATACATAGCCGAATCCACGACTACGATACTTAAGATTGCTCAAATCGCTAATCTCAATAAATCAAAGGTTTGGTTGGGTAAAGAATAATAAAGGGCATGGATAACATTTGGGATATAAATTGGTGTAAAATGAAAAATAAACAAAACAAATAAATTAAAATCCTAAGTGTGGTTAATCACTATCCCAACCATCCCATGAATAAGACTCATATCATTGAATAACTCACGCTTTAACACTTGAAACACACGCTTTAGGTAGACACGAATTATACTCAACAAGATCTTAATCAAAGAATAAACCTTAATTGGCGTTCCCATAACTGCCAATTCCCATTCAATCCATAGATATAGTACAACAAATAGTGGTGATATCGACCACTTACAAAACTTTACATAAGTTGGTTAAAACAAACATCCAACTTTTTTTTTTTTTTTTTTTTTTTTTTCCAAACATAAACATAGATGTGTAAAATTTCACCACATCACTATAATGATAATTCTGGATAATTTTTCCATACTTTTCATACTTCAGAAATAACGGTAATAGTGAAAGTAGTAAACACACGAAAAATAAACTCAAAGATATACAATATTTACTTTCACTCCAATTGCATTGTGCAATTTCCCGACCTAACCATAGATAATGAATTACGCACGCGAACACAGGTAATGTAAGGAAACACACTTTGCCTATAGCAATTAACCAACCACGGACTTTAATCTACAGGGTAGGCTAAGGTGTAAGGGTGTAACGAAACATTTTAAACATAGGTGTAAGAAACGAAAGGAATGGCTCTGAGTGTTTTTCTAGGGGTATCTTACTCTAAAAATGAGAGTAACAAAAGGGTTTATACGGGGGTTAACTAACCAGTGTAGTTAGTTAATAACACATAACATATAATAGGCTATTTGGGTGTAATCCTAGAAATTTACCAATTTAGACAAGTCATTCTAATTATATAAATAATACTCATTATGGTGGTCTCGAATAGTATACAAGCCAAGTTCTAAAGTTTACAAGTCACCGGCACACTCATAGATTTGTGAATTTTGAAAAATCACAATTTTTGAAAACAACGTCATGTGTGCAGCTATGCAACTTAGATCTTAAACAAAAACATGCTAAAAAATTTTTAAGTTTGATATATTAAGCACATTTTAAGCATAATTTTTGAAAAAGTTTAGGACAAGTAATTGTTAAGTGTTCTAATTCTCCAATCCCCCCACTTAAGTTAAACAACGTCCTCGTTGTTTGTATAAAAGGTTAAAAACTGGAAAATAAAAGAATTAGAACAGAAAAACTCCCCTGAGATTTGCTCGGTATGATCCTCCATTTGATAAGAGCAAAAATCATCTTTCTTGTGGATTAGAACGTTAAAGCTTCATACTTGATGTATCCACAGGAAATCCAGGAAACTATAATACCACCAACACTTTAAAACACACCTAAGATAAGAAAGGTTCAAACTTGCATAATACATTAGTAGTTAGGAAAAATAAAACTTAAAAATTAAAAATGAAAATCATCAGGTCAGTAGATGCGCCGTATCTTATGGAAGAAGATACGCCGTATCGAGCCTGGAATAAATACGGATCAGAATAAAGATGCGCCGCATCCTTAACCAGGGATGCGCCGCATTAAAAATAAACTGATAAAAAGTTTTAAAGTCGAAAATAAAAATGCAGAAAAATTAAAATAAGATATGACCATTGCAGGAGATGCGTCGCATCTCAGAATTGAGATGCGCCGTATCCTCACGCGGGCCTGACTGACTCGACACAGAAAACAGAATAGTAAAAATTCTCCGGGTTGTCTCCCGGTAAGCACTTGTCTTTATTCCAGAGTCTTCAAGTTAGACTCACGTTCAGCTCTTTAATATCGATCATTGAAGGAGTCGGAAACATCGCGCTCCTTCATCGCCAATTCAGTAATATTGAACACTCCTTGCTCGTCCTTAATTTCCACGCCGTTCTTCTTTAATATCTGTATAAACAAAGTCCTGTCCCTTTCGGGCAGAGATGACAAAATGATAGACGGGAAATTCTTATTATCATATAGGCAAAAATAAGCAAGGTGGGGTGGTAGTTCAATAAACACATCATTATTCAAATTCGTTTTCTCAACTACTCTCCTACGTTTATTAATTACTACACAATCATACCACTCATCATCAGAATCATTAACAACATTGCGTCTAAGTTCGGTAGGTACATTAAGGTCAATGAATTCCTCAAAGTTCTCATGATTAGGATTAGTTGAGTTGTTTTGAATCAATGTTTCTCCCATAAGTCTAGCTTCAAGATCGAGGTCCATACGCTCTCTTAATCCTAGCACATAAACACCTCTAATTATGCTTTTAACCGGATCAAGGCACTTATAGACTAGTTTATTATTCCCTACCCTTAATGAGATTTTTCTCTTAAACACATCAATCTTAGCATGGGCAGTAGACAAGAAAGGTCTTCCGAGGATTAAAGGAATCTTAACATCCTCGGGCATGTCTAGTATAACAAAGTCTACGGGAAAAATAAACTGCTCAATCTTAACTAGCACATTATTAGCAATCCCTTCAGGTCGTTTTACCGTTTTATCAGCCAATTCAATAAGTAACTTAGTTGGTGCTAATTTTCCTAGTCCTAGGGTAGTGAATGTCTTAAGAGGCATAACACTAACACTAGCTCCTAAGTCAGCTAACACATTATTGAAAGATATATTATTAATAGAACAAGGTAGAGTAAAACTTCCTGGGTCTCTTTCTTTATGAGGCAAGGCATTTAAGTCGGTTGCAGGGCTCTCTTCTTTCATTGTTGCCTTGATCTCCTCTTCAATCTTTGTCTTCTCTTTTAGTAGTCTCCTTAAGCTGATTGAAGAATTAAAGAAAAATTCGGGTCTTGCACCATCATTACCATTCATCGATCTTCTAGGTATATTAGGAGTGACTTCTTCAGTGGTGCTTATGGCCTTGACATGATCTCTTGGATTTGTTTCAGTTGAGCTCGGTAAACTTCCATATCCCCTTTCTTGAAGAACTTTGCTCATTTGACCAATTGTTGTTCCAACGCTTTGATCGAAGCTCCTTGATTTCTTGTTGTAGTGTCCGTTGAAGCTCGGATTTCTTTGATCATAGCAGTATTCTCTTCATGTCTTTTAGCAGCATCGGCCATAATTTGCTTTAAAGTATCATCTAAAGTCTGCCTCCTTTCTTGATAAGCGGGATTGAAGTTGTTCTTTTGATAGAATCCCGGTGTATCTTCCCTAAATCGTCCTGAAGGTCGGAATGGTTGTCCAAATTGGGTGTAATATGCTTCTTCAAACGTCTCACTTTCATTCTTATTCGGGCAATCTTTAGTGTAGTGAGGTCCTTCGCACTTTTCACATCCAACTTGGGCAGCATACGCTCTTTCATCACGCTTCTTCATCTCTCTACTAATTTTATCCAATTGAGCTTGAATAGCAGCAATCCCGTCAAAATTAGTGCTGCTCTTAGATCTAGTAGAGGTTCCATCGTGCCATTTTTGAGAATGATCGGCAGCTTCTTGGATTGCTTTCCTAGCATTAGTTGCACTCATTTGAGGTACAGCTCCCTTAGCTTCCAAAATCTGTCTAGTAGGCACGTCCAATCCTTGATAAAACAATATTATCTCCTGCATAGGGGTTAGATAGTGTTGAGGACATTTTATCAATAAATCTTTAAATCGTTCCCAAGCTTGATAAAGGGTTTCATCAGGCTCTTGCTTGAAACTATTGATAGCCTCCATCTTTTTAGCAGTCTTAGCAGGTGGACAATATCTCTTCAGGAATTTGCTCTTCAAATCTCCCCATGTAGTGATTGAACTAGCAGGTTCATTCCTTAGCCACTTGTTAGCAGCTCCTTTTAGTGAGAGTGGAAAGATTCTTAGCAAGATTTGATCTTCAGTCACTCCTTCTGAAGTAAACAAATCTGCAATCTCCAGGACCTTTTCAACATGCTCATTAGCATCCTCATGTTCCGTCCCACTGAAAGCATTCTCTCTTAATTCCTTGAGAAACTGACCCTTCAATTCAAATTTTGACTTATCATCAAACTTAGGTCTAGCAACTCCTGAAGTGTAATCAGCACGGGTACTGTTCATGTATTCCTCCATAGTAGTGTTTTCGCCCATTGTTTCTGTTTCAACTTCCTCTTTTTCTTCAGAAAAGTAATCAAGCTCGAGTGAACTTGAAAGATCAAAGCTTCTTGTGTTGAAAAGCCTTTTAAGCGAATGTAGGGCTCGTTCAGGATCTTCAAAAGGTTGAATCAAGTTCTTCGTAGAACTCCTGGTCATGCACTTCCTGAAATCAACACAAAAATATCAGTAGGGTATGCTCGAGAAAGTAATATATCAGATAATTAATAACGAAAACGGAATACGAAAAATTAAAGTTACTGATATCTGCAGACGATGCGCCGTATCCAAAAAGTCGGATACGCCGTATCTTATAATCGTTAAAATTTAATCAGACTTTATTCAGAAAATAGATACGCCGCTTAGAATTTAAGAATGCGCCGTATCGAATTTAATTAATCAAAAATCGATATTTATTTAAAATTAAATGCGTCGTATTAACAAAAGTTAATGCGCCGTATTTTCGTTACGTTTAAAAATACGAGATTTCTTTTGATTCAGAGGATGCGCCGTATCGATAAAAATCGATACGTCGTATCTGTTTAATAATTCGCAAACTGTTTTTAATTATAATAATAGATACGCCGTATCTGCTAAAGCAGATGCGTCGTATGGCGTTAAAGTTTAGAAAAATTTTTCTTAAAAATAGATACGCCGTATCTTGGGGAAAAGATGCGTCGTATCGCTTTATCGTTTTAGAAAAAAATTTCTTATTAAAAACAGATACGCCGTATCTTGGGGAAAAGATGCGTCGTATCGAATTAATTAAACGCGTTGTATTAAAAAAATTAAACGCAATACGCCGTATCTGGGAGATCAGATGCGCCGTATCGTTTGATTTAGCACAGTACAACGATAGCAGAACAGAAAAAATACGAAAAATAAAAATCAAATAAAACACACGAAAAAAATAAACACACAAAAATAAAAGAAAATAATTAACACACAATACAACAAATATGCAAAATAATACAATGATGCAATTAATCTAATAAAAAGAAAAACCTAACTAAAATACTAATCAAATTAACAGATAATAACAATTCACTCCCCGGCAACGGCGCCAAAAACTTGATGCGCGTGATGTGTCGTTGCGGTTTAGCAGTTTTAATGCCTACTCAAGTTTTAAATTTATATTTAGCCGACTTATCAATAACACACACACTTAACGAGCAGTGTACCCGGTCAGTATGAATATAATGGTAAGTAGAGTGTCGATCACTAAGAGTGGAACGTATTATCTCGTTATTCTAATCAGTATTTTAATATCCTAACGCAAGGGGGTTTCAGCCTGAGAGACTGGCACGATTTGTTTGCAATTAAATAATAAAATAAACCAATAGGCACGAATCAGCAAGTAGCACACACGTACACAGATAAATACTCGAGACAATAAGAGGGTTGTCCTTATAATTAAGTAGATTGTCACTTGTTTTATTGATAGCTTTATATGAAGTGTATGTAGTTAACCCTTTCTCGTTGGTCCTATTCTTATCGGCGAGTAAACCCTTAATGATTACTTATGTCTAAAAGTTATTCCTAAGTGATCAATTTAGTAATAACCGTGGGAGCCACATTATTTTCCGCAGTCAAATGCCCGCAAGCCACTAATAAACACAGAGGTTATCAATGCACTAATAAGTAGTAACCAAAGACATCAACATATAAACTTTAATTGATGGGAAAGCAAGTATTAAAGGGAGTGCAATCTTTCGTTGTCACATTACACAAGCCACCAATCCTGATGAATTAAAGTTTGCTAACAAAATAAAACAAAACTACTTAATGAATTAAACACATGCAGCACCTTCTTACAGCTCTTGTATCTTTGATTTGGGTGTGTCTTGTGCTGCCTCCTTGACTGAATTCGTCCTAGGGTACTCCTGTTCGGTCTTCGGTATTATATGGTACCCCCGAAATTCGTCTGGTCTTGGGGTATTTATAGTTTCTGTCTGAGGGAAGATGCGGCACATCTAGTAAGTAGATGCGGCGCATTGACTTAACTTCGCGTGGGGTCCAAGATTATAATATTCAGGAATATTCGTACACCGCCAGAAGATGCGGCGTAACTCCATGATTAGATGCGGCGCATGTCCTCTTGTATCTTGGATCGTATCTGGTGATATCTTGATAGAGATGCGGCGCATGTCATGAGTGAGATGCGGCGCATCTGGAGCAGATTAGTCTTGATCTTCTTCATTTCAGTAGACTCTTAACTTTATGCATGTTTTGCTCCATAATCAGTCCAAAATCGCTAAGTTTCACCAAATGCTTGTTTTTACCTGAGAATTACAAAAGTAAACGATTAAGTATCAATCCTCATACATAATATAATAAAACAAGTCAAATTAATAGGATAAATGATAGTAATAAAATGTACTTATTTGAGTTCATCAAATATCCCCCCACTTGAACTTTACTTGTCCCCAAGTAAACCTTAGAATTTCTTTTATGAAAATGTATCCTAAAAGATGTTAGGATTTATTTTATATTTAAGCATGTATTCGTTTATTTCATAATCACACAACTAAACACTTAACGAATTAGAAGTAAAATAAAATAAGTCGATAAAAGCAAATCTAATCGTTTAACTGTCCAGTCGTGACGAATATACTATCATAAGCTTGGCAAGTATACACATCTCCTCCACTAAAGCTAAGGAATAACAAGTCTAAAGCGGTAAAAAGGGTTTTTAGGCTTAAGGGTTAATTATTCTTGATCACTATCGATCTCAAATTCCAGAAAAGGTGACAAAATCACAAATACATGATCGAATCCACGAACACGATACTTGCAATTGCTCAAATCCTTAACTCGAATAGGCTAAAGATAGGTCCAAACTTCACCAATAATAATATATCAAAAAGGGCGACAAAATCATAAATACATAGCCGAATCCACGACTACGATACTTAAGATTGCTCAAATCGCTAATCTCAATAAATCAAAGGTTTGGTTGGATAAAGAATAATAAAGGGTATGGATAACATTTGGGATATAAATTGGTGTAAAATGAAAAATAAACAAAACAAATAAATTAAAATCCTAAGTGTGGTTAATCACTATCCCAACCATCCCATGAATAAGACTCATATCATTGAATAACTCACGCTTTAACACTTGAAACACACGCTTTAGGTAGACACGAATTATACTCAACAAGATCTTAATCAAAGAATAAACCTTAATTGGCGTTCCCATAACTGCCAATTCCCATTCAATCCATAGATATAGTACAACAAATAGTGGTGATATCGACCACTTACATAACTTTACATAAGTTGGTTAAAACAAACATCCAACTTTTTTTTTTTTTTTTTTTTTTTTTCCAAACATAAACATAGATGTGTAAAATTTCACCACATCACTATAATGATAATTCTGGATAATTTTTCCATACTTTTCATACTTCAGAAATAACGGTAATAGTGAAAGTAGTAAACACACGAAAAATAAACTCAAAGATATACAATATTTACTTTCACTCCAATTGCATTGTGCAATTTCCCGACCTAACCATAGATAATGAATTACGCACGCGAACACAGGTAATGTAAGGAAACACACTTTGCCTATAGCAATTAACCAACCACGGACTTTAATCTACAGGGTAGGCTAAGGTGTAAGGGTGTAACGAAACATTTTAAACATAGGTGTAAGAAACGAAAGGAATGGCTCTGAGTGTTTTTCTAGGGGTATCTTACTCTAAAAATGAGAGTAACAAAAGGGTTTATACGGGGGTTAACTAACCAGTGTAGTTAGTTAATAACACATAACATATAATAGGCTATTTGGGTGTAATCCTAGAAATTTACCAATTTAGACAAGTCATTCTAATTATATAAATAATACTCATTATGGTGGTCTCGAATAGTATACAAGCCAAGTTCTAAAGTTTACAAGTCACCGGCACACTCATAGATTTGTGAATTTTGAAAAATCACAATTTTTGAAAACAACGTCATGTGTGCAGCTATGCAACTTAGATCTTAAACAAAAACATGCTAAAAAATTTTTAAGTTTGATATATTAAGCACATTTTAAGCATAATTTTTGAAAAAGTTTAGGACAAGTAATTGTTAAGTGTTCTAATTCTCCAATCCCCCCACTTAAGTTAAACAACGTCCTCGTTGTTTGTATAAAAGGTTAAAAACTGGAAAATAAAAGAATTAGAACAGAAAAACTCCCCTGAGATTTGCTCGGTATGATCCTCCATTTGATAAGAGCAAAAATCATCTTTCTTGTGGATTAGAACGTTAAAGCTTCATACTTGATGTATCCACAGGAAATCCAGGAAACTATAATACCACCAACACTTTAAAACACACCTAAGATAAGAAAGGTTCAAACTTGCATAATACATTAGTAGTTAGGAAAAATAAAACTTAAAAATTAAAAATGAAAATCATCAGGTCAGTAGATGCGCCGTATCTTATGGAAGAAGATACGCCGTATCGAGCCTGGAATAAATACGGATCAGAATAAAGATACGCCGCATCCTTAACCAGGGATGCGCCGCATTAAAAATAAACTGATAAAAAGTTTTAAAGTCGAAAATAAAAATGCAGAAAAATTAAAATAAGATATGACCATTGCAGGAGATGCGTCGCATCTCAGAATTGAGATGCGCCGTATCCTTACGCGGGCCTGACTGACTCGACACAGAAAACAGAATAGTAAAAATTCTCCGGGTTGTCTCCCGGTAAGCACTTGTCTTTATTCCAGAGTCTTCAAGTTAGACTCACGTTCAGCTCTTTAATATCGATCATTGAAGGAGTCGGAAACATCGCGCTCCTTCATCGCCAATTTAGTAATATTGAACACACCTTGCTCGTCCTTAATTTCCACGCCGTTCTTCTTTAATATCTGTATAAACAAAGTCCTGTCCCTTTCGGGCAGAGATGACAAAATGATAGACGGGAAATTCTTATTATCATATAGGCAAAAATAAGCAAGGTGGGGTGGTAGTTCAATAAACACATCATTATTCAAATTCGTTTTCTCAACTACTCTCCTACGTTTATTAATTACTACACAATCATACCACTCATCATCAGAATCATTAACAACATTGCGTCTAAGTTCGGTAGGTACATTAAGGTCAATGAATTCCTCAAAGTTCTCATGATTAGGATTAGTTGAGTTGTTTTGAATCAATGTTTCTCCCATAAGTCTAGCTTCAAGATCGAGGTCCATACGCTCTCTTAATCCTAGCACATAAACACCTCTAATTATGCTTTTAACCGGATCTTGGCACTTATAGACTAGTTTATTATTCCCTACCCTTAATGAGATTTTTCTCTTAAACACATCAATCTTAGCATGGGCAGTAGACAAGAAAGGTCTTCCGAGGATTAAAGGAATCTTAACATCCTCGGGCATGTCTAGTATAACAAAGTCTACGGGAAAAATAAACTGCTCAATCTTAACTAGCACATTATTAGCAATCCCTTCAGGTCGTTTTACCGTTTTATCAGCCAATTCAATAAGTAACTTAGTTGGTGCTAATTTTCCTAGTCCTAGGGTAGTGAATGTCTTAAGAGGCATAACACTAACACTAGCTCCTAAGTCAGCTAACACATTATTGAAAGATATATTATTAATAGAACAAGGTAGAGTAAAACTTCCTGGGTCTCTTTCTTTATGAGGCAAGGCATTTAAGTCGGTTGCAGGGCTCTCTTCTTTCATTGTTGCCTTGATCTCCTCTTCAATCTGTGTCTTCTCTTTTAGTAGTCTCCTTAAGCTGATTGAAGAATTAAAGAAAAATTCGGGTCTTGCACCATCATTACCATTCATCGATCTTCTAGGTATATTAGGAGTGACTTCTTCAGTGGTGCTTATGGCCTTGACATGATCTCTTGGATTTGTTTCAGTTGAGCTCGGTAAACTTCCATATCCCCTTTCTTGAAGAACTTTGCTCATTTGACCAATTTGTTGTTCCAACGCTTTGATCGAAGCTCCTTGATTTCTTGTTGTAGTGTCCGTTGAAGCTCGGATTTCTTTGATCATAGCAGTATTCTCTTCATGTCTTTTAGCAGCATCGGCCATAATTTGCTTTAAAGTATCATCTAAAGTCTGCCTCCTTTCTTGATAAGCGGGATTGAAGTTGTTCTTTTGATAGAATCCCGGTGTATCTTCCCTAAATCGTCCTGAAGGTCGGAATGGTTGTCCAAATTGGGTGTAATATGCTTCTTCAAACGTCTCACTTTCATTCTTATTCGGGCAATCTTTAGTGTAGTGAGGTCCTTCGCACTTTTCACATCCAACTTGGGCAGCATACGCTCTTTCATCACGCTTCTTCATCTCTCTACTAATTTTATCCAATTGAGCTTGAATAGCAGCAATCCCGTCAAAATTAGTGCTGCTCTTAGATCTAGTAGAGGTTCCATCGTGCCATTTTTGAGAATGATCGGCAGCTTCTTGGATTGCTTTCCTAGCATTAGTTGCACTCATTTGAGGTACAGCTCCCTTAGCTTCCAAAATCTGTCTAGTAGGCACGTCCAATCCTTGATAAAACAATATTATCTCCTGCATAGGGGTTAGATAGTGTTGAGGACATTTTATCAATAAATCTTTAAATCGTTCCCAAGCTTGATAAAGGGTTTCATCAGGCTCTTGCTTGAAACTATTGATAGCCTCCATCTTTTTAGCAGTCTTAGCAGGTGGACAATATCTCTTCAGGAATTTGCTCTTCAAATCTCCCCATGTAGTGATTGAACTAGCAGGTTCATTCCTTAGCCACTTGTTAGCAGCTCCTTTTAGTGAGAGTGGAAAGATTCTTAGCAAGATTTGATCTTCAGTCACTCCTTCTGAAGTAAACAAATCTGCAATCTCCAGGACCTTTTCAACATGCTCATTAGCATCCTCATGTTCCGTCCCACTGAAAGCATTCTCTCTTAATTCCTTGAGAAACTGACCCTTCAATTCAAATTTTGACTTATCATCAAACTTAGGTCTAGCAACTCCTGAAGTGTAATCAGCACGGGTACTGTTCATGTATTCCTCCATAGTAGTGTTTTCGCCCATTGTTTCTGTTTCAACTTCCTCTTTTTCTTCAGAAAAGTAATCAAGCTCGAGTGAACTTGAAAGATCAAAGCTTCTTGTGTTGAAAAGCCTTTTAAGCGAATGTAGGGCTCGTTCAGGATCTTCAAAAGGTTGAATCAAGTTCTTCGTAGAACTCCTGGTCATGCACTTCCTGAAATCAACACAAAAATATCAGTAGGGTATGCTCGAGAAAGTAATATATCAGATAATTAATAACGAAAACGGAATACGAAAAATTAAAGTTACTGATATCTGCAGACGATGCGCCGTATCCAAAAAGTCGGATACGCCGTATCTTATAATCGTTAAAATTTAATCAGACTTTATTCAGAAAATAGATACGCCGCTTAGAATTTAAGAATGCGCCGTATCGAATTTAATTAATCAAAAATCGATATTTATTTAAAATTAAATGCGTCGTATTAACAAAAGTTAATGCGCCGTATTTTCGTTACGTTTAAAAATACGAGATTTTTTTTTATTCAGAGGATGCGCCGTATCGATAAAAATCGATACGTCGTATCTGTTTAATAATTCGCAAACTGTTTTTAATTAAAATAATAGATACGCCGTATCTGCTAAAGCAGATGCGTCGTATGGCGTTAAAGTTTAGAAAAATTTTTCTTAAAAATAGATACGCCGTATCTTGGGGAAAAGATGCGTCGTATCGCTTTATCGTTTTAGAAAAAAAATTCTTATTAAAAACAGATACGCCGTATCTTGGGGAAAAGATGCGTCGTATCGAATTAATTAAACGCGTTGTATTAAAAAAATTAAACGCAATACGCCGTATCTGGGAGATCAGATGCGCCGTATCGTTTGATTTAGCACAGTACAACGATAGCAGAACAGAAAAAATACGAAAAATAAAAATCAAATAAAACACACGAAAAAAATAAACACACAAAAATAAAAGAAAATAATTAACACACAATACAACAAATATGCAAAATAATACAATGATGCAATTAATCTAATAAAAAGAAAAACCTAATTAAAATACTAATCAAATTAACAGATAATAACAATTCACTCCCCGGCAACGGCGCCAAAAACTTGATGCGCGTGATGTGTCGTTGCGGTTTAGCAGTTTTAATGCCTACTCAAGTTTTAAATTTATATTTAGCCGACTTATCAATAACACACACACTTAACGAGCAGTGTACCCGGTCAGTATGAATATAATGGTAAGTAGAGTGTCGATCACTAAGAGTGGAACGTATTATCTCGTTATTCTAATCAGTATTTTAATATCCTAACGCAAGGGTGTTTCAGCCTGAGAGACTGGCACGATTTGTTTGCAATTAAATAATAAAATAAACCAATAGGCACGAATCAGCAAGTAGCACAAACGTACACAGATAAATACTCGAGATAATAAGAGGGTTGTCCTTATAATTAAGTAGATTGTCACTTGTTTTATTGATAGCTTTATATGAAGTGTATGTAGTTAACCCTTTCTCGTTGGTCCTATTCTTATCGGCGAGTAAACCCTTAATGATTACTTATGTCTAAAAGTTATTCCTAAGTGATCAATTTAGTAATAACCGTGGGAGCCACATTATTTTCCGCAGTCAAATGCCCGCAAGCCACTAATAAACACAGAGGTTATCAATGCACTAATAAGTAGTAACCAAAGACATCAACATATAAACTTTAATTGATGGGAAAGCAAGTATTAAAGGGAGTGCAATCTTTCGTTGTCACATTACACAAGCCACCAATCCTGATGAATTAAAGTTTGCTAACACAATAAAACAAAACTACTTAATGAATTAAACACATGCAGCACCTTCTTACAGCTCTTGTATCTTTGATTTGGGTGTGTCTTGTGCTGCCTCCTTGACTGAATTCGTCCTAGGGTTCTCCTGTTCGGTCTTCGGTATTATATGGTACCCCCGAAATTCGTCTGGTCTTTGGGTATTTATAGTTTCTGTCTGAGGGAAGATGCGGCGCATCTAGTAAGTAGATGCGGCGCATTGACTTAACTTCGCGTGGGGTCCAAGATTATAATATTCAAGAATATTCGTACACCGCCAGAAGATGCGGCGTAACTCCATGATTAGATGCGGCGCATGTCCTCTTGTATCTTGGATCGTATCTGGTGATATCTTGATAGAGATGCGGCGCATGTCATGAGTGAGATGCGGCGCATCTGGAGCAGATTAGTCTTGATCTTCTTCATTTCAGTAGACTCTTAACTTTATGCATGTTTTGCTCCATAATCAGTCCAAAATCGCTAAGTTTCACCAAATGCTTGTTTTTACCTGAGAATTACAAAAGTAAACGATTAAGTATCAATCCTCATACATAATATAATAAAACAAGTCAAATTAATAGGATAAATGATAGTAATAAAATGTACTTATTTGAGTTCATCATATCTGGCTGTACATCAACTTTGGCAGTTGTACCATGGGAAACATACGACGAATCTGTTTTAAGGGAATATTTTTAAACACGAGCTTCGTGCCTTGACCAACCTTTACTGCTTTCATTTAATTTTCGTTGAATAGTGTATGTCTTCTGCTTCTACTCCCTGCTGTCTATTATTTAATTTTCTGTTATTTACATTATGTTATTTAGTGTAATCTGATTTAATTAATAAAAGTGTACACCGTTTCCCATAGTCTTAAAACAAATTCTGTTTAACATAATTAAAACACTTTTTGTATAATCGGAATAATTATTAATTAACAGATTTCATATAAAAACTGTTTTCTATCGAAACCAGGATGGAGTTTCCTTGGAAAACCAGTTTTCTTAAAAGGATTTTAATTTTCTGGTTTGGTGTACAGATCTAAAACGATTTTAAAGCAGTCAATTCTTATCAGTTTATATTGTAACCAAGATTGAGCTTCTGTTAAACTGATCTATTTTATTTAGTCTCTTATTCGGTTTATTTAAATCTAGATTCATTGAAACCAAGATAGAGTTTCTTTGAAGTAGATTCGGTACAAGATTTTAAGAAATCAGGATAGAATTTCTTAGATATCGATTGTATAACAATTGACTTAACTGTTTGTGTTTGGTGATTTTTCAGGATGACAAACACCACTATCCCTCCTGTGAATACTACTGTGAATGTACCTGGTGCGCCAGTTACCAACACGGTTGCTAATCATGCTGAGAAACCAAAGAAATTCAATGGGCAGAATTTAAAGAAGTGGCAACAGAAGATGTTCTTCTATCTCACAACTTTGAACCTTGCGCGGTTCTTAAAAGAGAATCCACCTCACGTGGAACCTCCTGCAGAAGGTCAATCCTCCAATCAACAGGCCGTTCAAGCCTTGGAAGCATGGAAACATTCAGACTTTTTGTGTCACAACTATGTTCTGAATGGTTTGGTGGACTCTTTGTACAACATGTACTGCAAGACCAAGACTGCCAAAGAATTATGGGAGTCATTGGAACGCAGGTACAAAACAGAGGATGCTGGTACAAAGAAGTTCGTAGTAGCTCATTTTTTGGATTACAAGATGGATAATTCAAAGAATGTGATGAGTCAGGTTCAAGATCTTCAGGATTTGCTACACGACATTCATGCTGAGGGAATGACTTTGAGTGAAACTTTTCAAGTTGCAGCTATCATTGAAAAGTTGCTTCCAAGCTGGGTAGAATTTAAGAACTACCTGAAGCATAAGCGAAAGGAGATGAGTGTTGAAGACTTGGTTGTTCGTCTTCGTATTGAGGAGGACAACAAGCTGGCTCAGAAAAACACTTATACGCCTGATTCTGCCAAGGCAAATATGGTTAAGCATGCTTCGTCATCTTCAAAGTCCAATGTCAAAGGTAAAGGCAAAGGAAAAGGAAAGAATGAGAAGAACTTCAAAGGGAAGTCTGAGTAACTTGCTCCTAAAGCTGCAATTGTGAAACAGATGTTCCATGGGGTGTGTTTCAACTGTGACCAGCCGGGTCATCGTGCTGCTAATTGTAAAATGCCGAAGCGGGTGACTCCACGCCAGGCTAATATGGTGAATGATAATATGGACATGATTGCTATGGTGTCTGACGTCATTACCATGATCATTGAAGTTAACCTGGTAGGTTCCAACAGCAGAGAATGGTGGGTTGATACTGGGGCTACCCTTCATGTGTGTGCTGATAAGAGTATGTTTCACTCTTTCAGAGCGGTTAACAATGGAGAAAAGTTGTACATGGGCAACTCTGCAACTGCTGATTTCAAGGGTGAAGGAGATGTAATCTTGAAGATGACATCCGAGAAAGAGCTCAAGTTGACTAATATATTGTATGTTCCAGAGATTCGCAAGAATCTTGTGTCTGGTTGGCTGTTGAACAAGTTTGGTTTTCGTCTTGTTTTTTAGTCAGATAAGTTTGTTCTGTCTAAGAATCAAATGTATGTTGGTAGGGGATATGCCCTGAATGGTATGTTTAAGCTCAATGTAATGGTTGTTAAGAATGATATCAATAAAATGAATTCTTCTGCTTACTTGATTGAGTCTTCAAATGTATGGCATAGCCGTCTTGGACATGTAAATTTTAATTCAATGCGTCATTTGATAAAATTTAATTGCATACCTAATTTTCATATTGACTCAAAATATAAATGTGAAACTTGTGTTGAAGCCAAACTTACAAGATCATCTTTCAAATCGGTTGAACAAAAAACCGAACCACTTGATATGATACACACTGACATATGTGATTTGAAATCACTACCCACAAAAGGTGGCAATAAGTACTTTATCACGTTTATTGATGATTGTACAAAGTATTACTACGTTTACTTGTGAAAAAGTAATGATGGAGCTATAGACAAGTTTGTTCTATACAAAAACGAAGTTGAGAATCAACTTAATAAGAAAATCAAGGTTGTTCGAAGTGATAGAGGAGGTGAATACGCGTCTCCATTTGCTGATTTATGTGCTAAACACGGAATTAGACACGAATTCACTGCTCCTTATTCACCTCAGCAAAACGGTATTGCCGAAAGGAAGAATCGTGCCTTGAAGGAAATGGTTAATGCCATGTTGATAAGTTCTGGTTTAAGCCAGGACATGTGGGGGGAAGCCATTCTAACGGCTACTTATCTTTTAAATAAAATACCTCGTAAGGAAAAAGAAGAGACCCCTTATGAAATATGGATGGGAAGAAAACCATCATATCAATACTTACGAGTGTGGGGGTGTCTAGCAAAGGTAGCTATACCGACACCCAAGGCCCAAAAGATTGGACCTAAATCTGTGGATTGTATCTTCATTGGATATGCTAGGAATAGCAGTGCTTATCATTTCATTGTACATGATTCGAAGAATCCGGATATACAAAAGGGTACACTAATGGAATCAAGGAATGCTTCTGATGCGTGGTTTTGAAACCTTACAACAGGTTTTACCTCTCGAGGGATCTCAAGAGGCTTACAACCCCACCAGGCAGTGTACCTGACCGATGTAGTATAGTGTAGTGGTAAGTACGGGGGATTGATCGTTCTCCACAGGGAATAGTGTCGTTAGGATTGAAAAACTACTCTAATTAGGTCTAAGGGTGAGGGAAGATTCTTTTTGTATTTTTATATTTTTTATGAAAGCAAGTAAAATCTCGGGTTTGAAGGAGTGGGCGGAATTAGTTGCTAGTCAACTAACCCAAATAACTACAAATGCAAATAAAATAAATAAATGAAAATGAAAAGAGTTGTGAAACTTATATGGAGAGAAATGTGTTTACTTAGATTTCCTTACTCCCTAACTATCTTTTACCGGTTGATTAGTGTGTATTAATCGCGTGGATGACGGGTGTATTCCTTAATACCAATCGTGGGGTGGCGTACGTACTTCCCCAACTCTATGAGCTCCTACTTCACTCCTATGTCAAGCCGGCTAGGAAGCTCCTAACATGGGATCACTAGAATTCGCTCATGCATTAAATACAACCATAAAAACCTTAGTACGCATTGGTTCATGTTTCTTAAGACGTTCAAGCAAGTTACCGTATAGGAAGTTAGCCAGTTTTCTTAAGCCTAACATCGATAAACAATCATCCAATACAATTAATAACACACTAATAACCAATAATCAATAGCTAGGTTTCATTAGATCTAAGCAAACACAAGATTAATCTAGCCTAGCATGTTAATCAAAAGACAAGAACGAGATATAATCAAACAAAACATAGACATATTGATTGATTAAACAATTACTTATCTTCTATTAAACATGGGAGATCCAAGGGTATGAAAACCCTTAAAAATGGCAGAAATTCGTCTTAGGGTTTCTCCTCACAAAGTTGCACACTCATGACAAAAAATTGCAAAACTATATATAGAGTTTAAGGGCTGACGGCGTCACGTTATAGGACTTGACGCCGTCACCTCACCGTGTCTAGGGTTCCCGGATGGCCTTCCTGACGCCGTCCCTCTTTAGACCTCCAAAATCCGCTCTGGCTTATCAAAGCTTGACGCCGTCAGAAATTAGCTTGACGCCGTCCCTCTTTAGCTTAAACCGTGACGACCTTGATCACTTCAAAGGGTGACGCCGTCAGACTTTCCATTGTAAAATTATCTGGCTTATCATGAGTAATTTTCATATCCACCTTTTTTGCCAAGCCGTGACGCCGTCTGGACCAATCCCTGACGCCGTCAAAGGTACTTTCCAGCATAATTTTGAGACTTTGTCATTTTCTTCACTTTTATGCTCCAAAAACGTCCAAAATGCTTCCTTTTCCAGATTTCTTCTCCAAAGTACCTAAAATGACAAAAGGAACGATTTAGGGCAATATTTGATCAAATAAATACGATTTAGGGCTTAAATGACCCCCTAAAAGCGTACACTTTTCGCTTCATCAAATACCCTTACACTTGAGATTTTCTTGTCCTCAAGCAAATGCGCTTTTATTCTAATCAAAATACAAGTTATGGGTCATTTAATGCTAATATAAAAGTAATTACAACAAATAGTCGTTCCACTTTAATCATAATAAGCACGGAGATTACAAACTAGCACCTCACAAGTAGTGTTTAGATACTCACATCTCTCAAGTGTCATAAAAGTATATCTCATAAATGAAAACGGATAATATCTCTCACTACCTGTCATAGCAAATAGATTACCATAGGCTTGGGAAAGGATCGAAAACCTCCTCCACTAGGCGTAAGCACCTAAGATAAACTATCAAAGAGGGCTTTTACATGGGTTATAACGTGAGGTGTAGGGATATGATAAACACGGTTTTGTTGGATAAGGGATATTTTACTGGTGGCGAGTTAAAGATCTTGATTAATTACATGTACTATACAATGTTGCTAAGCCAAGACTAGACTCGACTTAAGCTAATGAAAAAAATAACAAAAACATAAAATAAACATAAAATGAAACGGGATGGTAGTCCGTATGTTTTTTCTACTTTTCTTTTTCTCATTTTTTTTGTATTTTTCTTGATTTTTTTTTTTTTTTTTTTTTTTTTTTTTTTTTTTTTTTTTTTTTTTTTTGCATACACTTTTGCCCTACCATCCAAAATAATACATCATAGGGGCGTTGCATTCCCCTTACACTTGAATTTTTACATAACTTTACAAATACTATTCTAATGACTCGAATTAAGATAATCGAAAAACTTGGAGTACTTTTAAAATATTTAGCACATATGGGGGTAATAAACGATGTTCTTCCCCATTACTCCATTACACTAGTACTTTACCCACGAGTCCCAATCGTCCCAAAACAATATGTACAAGGATATGACTCGACTTAGCAACCATGTAATCAATTAGATAATTAACTTGGGTTTCAAACAAATGTTGTCACAATAATGCACTAAAAATGAGTGCATACAAGGTAGGCTAAGGCGATTTAGGTGTACATTTTAGTGGGGTGTAAACAAATTCTTCCTTTAAGTAAATTGCTTAAAGGTCGAAACGAAAAGATAGGCTCTAAGGGGTGTACTAGAGGTATCGTGTACTAAAAATGAGTACAATGCAAAGGGTGTGGGAGAATTACTTGACCAATGTAGCCAATGTAATTATAACAAAAAACATGTGTAGAACAATGGGTTAATCCTAATACCTCTTATCATGTAGTAAATCTAACTACACGAATGTAGTCTCACTTGTGGCCTTGGAATGGTCCTAACGCAAGTTCTAGAATCTAATTGCTACCGGTACACACATCATAGCATAAATGCTTTTCCTACCAATTCTAGGGGCGAACCTCACATATTTGGGGTGGAAATTTTTTTTTAGTGGTACGGTTTTGTGCTAGTCATATAACTCCTATCCATGAGACGCTCATTAAGATCAAAGTTTCACTCCTAAATGTTGTAAAAAATTTTAAATTTGGCACTAAAATTGCCTTAACAAGTATTTATCTCAGTTTTATTACACATCTACTATTAAACAAACAAAAATCAAGCGTAATAGCATTCTCTAAAGTGTCGTACTTTTACCCCCCCCCCCCCCTTACACTTAAGTGAACATTGTCCCTAATGTTCAAATAACAAGATGTAAAAGTAAAAAGGTAAAAGAATGAAATCAAATACTCCCCTGATTCGCTCGGTGGATAAAGAAGTAACATGGTTAGATCTTCTTCCAAGAGAAAGTAGAAGCTCCAAGGCTAATGCATCGCCATAAGCTTGATTCCACATACATCTCCTTGTCCAAAATAACCTGTTGAACCTGAGAAAACAAACACGAAAACCTGCATAACATCGGCGGGATAAATTCTATATATAAGGATATAATGCTTGTGGAATGATTATTTTGCAGATTCCTGGAGATTATAAGTTAGAGATTTAATAAAAACTTTTTATGAAAACAAAACTTTCAAAAATTTCAGAAAATTAAAACCTGACGCCGTCAGGTTGTAAAGCCTGACGCCGTCAGAAATGATCTGACAGAATTCTCATGTTAAGTTTCCGGAAAATTTCTGGAAAAACCTATACCTTACTTCCTGGGAATCCTGCAAAATGTCATTATGACTCGATACAAGCATTTGACTCAAACAATTACTAATATGCATGTTAATTTATTATTATTATGATTCATGTTCATTTGTTCTAATAAACCGATTTGGATTTCCCTTACACTTAACTTTTGCAAAATACCTTTATATGTAGTTAAGACGAAGTTAAAAACAAGATAAAGCATTTTCACAATTTAGTTTTGAACATGAATCAATAATAATAAAAATTAAACACACATACGGAAGCAAATAAAATCAAACAACCAAACAAATAAACACACAAAGCAAATAAAGCTTGGGTTGCCTCCCAAGAAGCGCTTGTTTTTGTTCGAGTCACGAGCCTGACTCTACCCTTATTTAACGGATAAAGGGGAGGTTTTTCCTACACTTAGGGTTAAGTGCGGGTGATAGTAGCGATACACACCAGCTCGGTAGGAGTATGCCACGTGAGGAAAGATTGGTGGATGAATTATATGCTCAAAGGGGTGTGCTCCTTTCATCATAACCTTACCTAGTTCACTTTGGTCAATGGGTGAATTGAAGTTTTCTCCTAGAAAGGGATCATCTTCTATCAACTTCGAGAGACTCCTAGTTGGGAATCCATCTTGACCCAATAAACCCGGTTTAAACCCATAGTGTTTCTTGTGATTAATCATGAATGGGTGATGTAAGTATGTAAGGTCATGGTTCACTCCTATGTTAGCTTCCTCTCTACAAGGCCTAGAGTCTACTACCTTAATCTTAACATTACCCGGACTACATGGTTTGATGGGTGGATCGGGACCTAATTCAATTCCTAAGTTCACATCTAAGGATGGAAGATTAGGTAACGGTTTTGGTTTAGGCTCCGGTTCATCAAAACTAGGAACTCCCATAGAACTAAAAGAAAGGTTATGACTACAAGTATTCAAACCTATTTCTTCTAGTTTTGTTTCTTCCAAAGGTTCTACTTCAATTGGGGTTCCTATAGTCCCTTCTACTTCTTCCGGGTAAGTCACGGGCGGTGTGTATGCCTCGAATGATGGTAGGACTTGTGGGGTACTTTGTAGGTTTGTGTTACTTACTTCATCCTTCCTTGTCTCTATATCAATTATATCCACATCATGTGTTTTAGTAGAATCTAACCCAAACATGTTCCTAAGTATCTCAAATCCTTCTCTAGCCATTTCAAGTTCTAAGTCCGATTCATAAGAATCTTCCCCGATAACATGATTACTATGTTCAATTTCCCTAAAGGATTCATCATGTGTTCCTTGAGATTCAAAGTCATTGATCATAAAACCTAGGTCTTTTTGCTCAATATGCTCATGTTCGGCTAAATCCTCCTCAATTGTTTCCTCAAGTTGTGATGTATACGAACCCATTAATTCATTAAACTTATGGTTCATGGTTAGGAGGCTTTCCTCAAAATTTTTCCAAAGGGTCTTATTAAAAGGAGTTGATCCTAACAATGATTGTTTAATAGAAGCCACACATGCACATAATTCATCAAACCTATCAAACTTTATACCCATCTCCTCTTGTATATATCTAAGATCACTTAAAAATTCATTGGAACAACAGGAAGCAAATCTATCCGTTTAAAGTAATTGTTCCTCTATTGTTAATGATCTAAATGGAATTTCATCCGCCATGGTGACAAATGAAAATGGTTTTACAAACAAAGGGCACAAAGAAAAAGATAGACTAAAGAAATCTAATAAAAAGAAAATAAATATCTCACTCGATAGGAATCAAGTGAGTAGACCTAATAAAATAAAAATTCAACCTAAACAATAACTATTCCTCGGCAGCGGCGCCAAAAACTTGATGCGTGGTTTTGCAACCTTACAACAGGTTTTACCTCTCGAGGGATCTCAAGAGGCTTACAACCCCACCAGGCAGTGTACCTGACCGATGTAGTATAGTGTAGTGGTAAGTACGGGGGATTGATCGTTCTTCACAGGGAATAGTGTCGTTAGGATTGAAAAACTACTCTAATTAGGTCTAAGGGTGAGAGAAGATTCTTTTTGTATTTTTATATTTTTTATGAAAGCAAGTAAAATCTCGGGTTTGAAGGAGTGGGCGGAATTAGTTGCTAGTCAACTAACCCAAATAACTACAAATGCAAATAAAATAAATAAATGAAAATGAAAAGAGTTGTGAAACTTATATGGAGAGAAATGTGTTTACTTAGATTTCCTTACTCCCTAACTATCTTTTACCGGTTGATTAGTGTGTATTAATCGCGTGGATGACGGGTGTATTCCTTAATACCAATCGTGGGGTGGCGTACGTACTTCCCCAACTCTATGAGCTCCTACTTCACTCCTATGTCGAGCCGGCTAGGAAGCTCCTAACATGGGATCACTAGAATTCGCTCATGCATTAAATACAAATATAAAAACCTTAGTACGCATTGGTTCATGTTTCTTAAGACGTTCAAGCAAGTTACCGTATAGGAAGTTAGCCAGTTTTCTTAAGCCTAACATCGATAAACAATCATCCAATACAATTAATAACACACTAATAACCAATAATCAATAGCTAGGTTTCATTAGATCTAAGCAAACACAAGATAAATCTAGCCTAGCATGTTAATCAAAAGACAAGAACGAGATATAATCAAACAAAACATAGACATATTGATTGATTAAACAATTACTTATCTTCAATTAAACATGGGAGATCCAAGGGTATGAAAACCCTTAAAAATGGCAGAAATTCGTCTTAGGGTTTCTCCTCACAAAGTTGCACACTCATGACAAAAAATTGCAAAACTATATATAGAGTTTAAGGGCTGACGGCGTCACGTTATAGGACTTGACGCCGTCACCTCACCGTGTCTAGGGTTCCCGGATGGCCTTCCTGACGCCGTCCCTCTTTAGACCTCCAAAATCCGCTCTGGCTTATCAAACCTTGACGCCGTCAGAAATGAGCTTGACGCCGTCCCTCTTTAGCTTAAACCGTGATGACCTTGATCACTTCAAAGGGTGACGCCGTCAGACTTTCCATTGTAAAATTCTCTGGCTTATCATGAGTAATTTTCATATCCACCTTTTTTGCCAAGCCGTGACGCCGTCTGGACCAATCCCTGACGCCGTCAAAGGTACTTTCCAGCATAATTTTGAGACTTTGTCATTTTTTCACTTTTATGCTCCAAAAACGTCCAAAATGCTTCCTTTTCCAGATTTCTTCTCCAAAGTACCTAAAATGACAAAAGGAACGATTTAGGGCAATATTTGATCAAATAAATACGATTTAGGGCTTAAATGACCCCCTAAAGGCGGTACACTTTTCGCTTCATCAGCTTCCTTATTTGAAAATATATTTCCTTGTTTAACGAAGGAAACTGGAAGTTCATCTAGAATAGATGACGAAGTTGTCCAAGATAAGAGACAAAGAGATGATAATGATCTCCAAGATGAGAGACAAGATCAAATCAAGGAAGAAGAGGTTGAACCAAGAAGAAGCAAAAGGGCAAGAACCGAGAAATCGTTTGGACCCGATTTTGTTTCTTTTATGTTAGAAAATGAACCTACTTCTTATCGAGAAGCGGTAACTTCCTCGGAATGGCCTCAATGGAAAGAATCCATTAAAAGTGAAATAGATTCTTTTTTACAAAATCATACTTGGGAGCTCGTGGATTTACCTCCTGGTTGTAAACCACTAGGCTATAAATGGATCTTCTAGAAGAAGATGAAAGCCGATGGCACCATTGACAAGTACAAAGCAAGATTGGTTATCAAAGGATTTAGACAACGAGAAGGTCTAGATTATTTTGATACATATTCGCCTGTTACGCGAATAACCTCGATCAGGATGATACTTGCTATTGCCGCTTTAAGAAATTTGAAAGTTCACCAAATGGATGTGAAAACGGCTTTTCTAAACGGGGATTTAGAAGAAGAAATCTACATGAATCAACTTGAGGGTTTCATAGCTCCTAGACAAGAGAACAAAGTTTGTAGGCTTGTTAAGTCATCATATAGCTTAAAGCAAGCTCCGAAACAATGGCATAGAAAATTTGACCACGCCATGCTAGAGAGTGGATTCAAAATTAATGAATGCGAGAAGTGTATTTATGTAAAGGACACAAGTAGTGGATATGTAATCTTATGTTTATATGTTGATGATATGCTTATCATTGGCAGTAATGAAAAGATGATCAAATCTACTAAAGACATATTGAAATCAAAGTTTGACATGAAGGATATGGGTTTGGCTGATGTGATCCTTGGAATAAAGATCATACGAACTCAAAATGGACTTGTGTTAAGTCAAGCACATTACGTGGACAAAATTCTTTATGCTCACAATGCGGGGGATTCCGGCCTAGCTAGAACACCAATTGACACCAGTAAGCATCTATCTAAAAATAGAGGCATAGGTGTTGCCCAATTAGAGTATTCAAGAATTATTGACATGTTAATGTACTTAATGACAAGTACCCGACCTGACTTAGCATATGTAGTTAGCAGGCTAAGTAGGTATACTAGTAATCCAAGTTATGCACATTGGGGAGCTATGACTAGGGTACTTCATTATTTGAGATATAGTCGCGATTATGGATTACATTATGAAAGATATCCAGCTGTTATAGAAGGATACAGTGACGCAAATTGGATATCTGACATAAAGGATTCTAGATCGACTAGTGGATACGTGTTTACACTAGGAGGGGCAGCTATATCTTGGAAGTCTTCCAAGCAAACTGTTATAGCTAATTCCACGATGGAATCAGAATTTATCGTGTTAGATAAATGCGGAAAAAAGGCGGAATGGCTATGTCAATTCGTAGAGGACATACCAAGGTGGCCTAAACCGGTAACGGCCATTAGTATACATTGTGATAGTCAATCGGCAATTGGCAGAGCTCATAGAATAATGTATAATGGAAAGTCTAGACATATCCGTCGTCAACATAATTCGATACGACAACTACTCTCAACAAGAGTTATCTCAATTGACTATGTGAAGTCAAAGGATAACATTGCGGATCCGCTTACGAAAGGCTTAAACAGAGAGTTAGTTAGTAAGTCGTCTAAAGGAATGGGACTAAAGCCCTTGAAGGAATGAGTTTCTATGAAGGAAAACCTAACCCAGTTGACTAGAGATCCCATGATCTGGGTTCAATAGGATAACCTAATCATAGAAATGTGGGGGAAGTCACGTCAATGTGGGGGAGTTACTAAATATTGTAACTTCCTAGTCCATTCCTATAACAATTGTGACTTGTTGAGAGGTTAAACATATGGCTTTTATGATTCAGGATGTAATCATAAAGCATAATGATTCAAGATGAAATCACAAAACATATGTTTTTAATGATTCAAGATGAAATCACCTATGTGAGAGAGAAGTGGGGTCGCTTCGAAAGGAATTGTGGGGGCGCAATTCCTAAGAGCTCTTGCAGAACCAGGCTAGTGTTCATGACCATAACGAACACGACTATGAGGACTTGACAATGTCAAGGAGAGTCTTGTGTGAAGTGTAATGTCGTCTACGTAAACAAAGGCTGAGTTCAAGGACATCGTGTCTACTCAGATCTAGAAGACTAAGTGCATCTCACAAGGGAAGGTTCAAAGTGTTACATCTACCTATCCTATGCAGGACTTAACCGTAGAAATTTTGCCGAAACTTTTGTGTGTTTTCGACCGATCTCCATTCATGTGGGGGATTGTTGGAAAATGGGTTTTGCAAAATGAGTTTTTGCAAATTTTGGATATTATTAAATATATTTATATGTTATATATATTTATATTTCTTGGTAGCATTGCGTTCTCCTTGACGAGAGCTTCGTAACGAGCTAAAGTATGTCCAAAATAGAGTTAATATGAATGAGATATCGCGTCTCAAAGTGAGGCATTTGAAACACAAAAAATGAAAAATGAGAGAGTATCCCACATCGTCCAAAACAAGTAGTGAAAGCTTGTTTATAAGGAAATCTTCGTATTGGCTATCAAATTCTTTTAGTTGGGTTTTACTCCCACACCTACGTGCGCGCACGCATGGGGGTGTAGATTTCAGGATTTCTGGGCCAAAATGGGTTCGAAGCTTCTGAACTCATGCGAGCACGCGCGACCTGCGGACACGAATGCAGCTCCGAAACTTCGCCTACGTGCGTATCTTTTTGCTGCAGATTTCGTTTCCTTTCTTTCCAGATTTTGTGCAAACCTATTTTAGGAAATTGATTTAAACTTTGTATACAAGTTTAATTCAGATTCGAATATGATTTTCAAATCGTGTTATTAATATAACAAATTTGTAAATCTGTTTTATTTTTACAGGATATTCTGACTTGGTGACCAAGACAAGTATTCTCTATAAATCAAACACATCTCATTCGGTTTTAACACACAGAAAAACCACAGCTCCATAGCCACCGATTTCCAGCAGTCCTTCGATCAAAAATACGCAAGATTTTCCGAGAACTTTCAGGCAAGTTTGTCACGTCCGGCTGTACATCAGCTTTGGCAGTTGTACCCTGGGACACAGACGACGAATCTGTTTTAAGAGAATCGTGTTAAACACGAGCCTCATGCCTTGACCGACCTTTACTGCTTTCATTTAATTTTCGTTGAATAGTGTCTGTCTTCTGCTTCTACTCTTTGTTTTCTGTTATTTAGTGTAATCTAATTTAATTAATAGAAGTATACACCGTTTCCCACAGGTTATACGCAATGATATTTAATGTTGTAGCTAACAGCTTTAAGTTAATGAGTTGAAATGTTTATGTAGTATCCGTAGATATAGATAGTTTTGTATGTCCTCGATTGTTGCTACTAGAAATCCAGCAAGTAGCAATGGCTAAAACATGGTTCTCCATAATTCTATGTGTGAGCGAGAAACTTGATTTCTACCCCAAGCGTGTTCTTTTTAGGTGTTTTAAAATCAAAACAAATCGGTTACTTTTTTTTTTTTTTTTTTCCATCTTATTCTTTAAAACCTTATAATACCACTTGTGTCTATTAACGTTTGAGGATCAAACACGTAGCCTTGCCCATGGAAATTGGCAGAATCTATGGGGGCATTGTCCATAAAAAGACCAAGTGCACCCAATCTGTGAAAACTCTTCACACCATTTTTATTAAGATTTATTCGTATTCGGGGTATTTCTTAGGGTTTTATTTTTATTTAATTATTTCTTCTTAACTGGGTAAACATGTTCAATTTTGCCATGATGTATACAAAGATATCACAGCTAGTTTTGTCCATGTATCTTCTGATTCCTTAGAGACATATATATCAATTTCTTTAACTTTGACATGATTTTGGAGGTCATATAATATTTTTACGACCTAAAAGACCTCAACTAGGTATATATTAACTAAATGGCGAAATCTTTTAGATTTCCGTTTAATGACATATCATTTGTGATTAACTAATTAAATAGCTAAGGTGTATCAAAATGAAGTTAAAAATTATGAAACGACGAACCTCGGTAGTGGTTGCAAACATAGTTGTTAAGATCTCGATCCTGATATTAGGATCTTACGATTTTACGATTCTACGAAGCAAAAACGATCCGGATCCTACGTAGGATCTTAACAAGCTTAAGATCTTATAGGATCTCGATCTTGACCATAGGATCTTAAGATCTACTCCGATCCGATCTTACTTTTCTCGAACCGCAAACTAAAAAACTACAAATTTATGGTTTATGTTTTTATATAATTTAAAAAACAACATGTGGTTCTTTTTAAACATTCCATATTCATAATTTAGAACAATATTTTCATAAAATATTCTTATAATTTCATGTTTATAATATATAATAATTTGTAGATTTGAATAATATTACAAAGATCATTAAAAAAATAGCATTATAGTAGGATCTTAGGATCCCGATCCGATCTTACGATCACGATCTTGTAAATACAAAAACGATCCTAGGTAGGATCCCGATCTTGAAAACCTTGGTTGCAAATATATAATTTCTGTTTCATTACCAGTTTCTCATAGTCCACATATATTGTATGTTCTAATATTTCTTTCCACACTAGAAAATAAAACGTTAACATGCAAATCTATTTTATTTTCCCATTATTCGTCTTTACTTCAAGATACAATTGTATATATATCTTCTCAAAACAATTACTAGGGGAGGTGTAATTCTATGAGTTTAAGGTTACCGACATATTGGATAAGCTAAACTGTTAGAATTAAATAACATGACAATCATAAATTTAAACACAATAAACATCAAAAAACATGCGGAAGCGTAGGATCACTACAAGAAAAAATGTGTTAAGTGACGAGAATTTAGTGACCACTTTTATTTTGGTCACTATTTAGGCCATTTAATGACCACATAATACTTCGTCACTGATTTTTTGTCATTCGTAAATCAATAGTGACGAGCTAGATGGTCACTAATTATTCACCGAACTACATGTCGAATATATTTAATTCATAATATAGATGAGATTATTAGCCACTTATTTAACATATTAATAATAATAACCGACTAAAATCAGTTGTGTAAAAGTGAATTTAGATATATTTTGAAACATTTTATTATGGCAAGATAAGTATAAATAGATGTAAAAATACAACAAAAGAATCGGTGTAACACTATTATTTAAATAGGATATTGTCAAATATTTACAAGTCCATATACGTGGACCTAATATACGTAGGCCTGATAACTTTTTTAGATCCAAATACCATTTCCAAACAATCCTCCGGGTCGACCCGATACTTCAAAATTGAAAGGATCTCCATACTTAACCCTTATATTCTCACAAGCAAAATAATATTCACTCATGTTCCATTAAATCCCTTTATCACTTAAAATAATATACTGTTCCATTATTCTCACAAGCAAAATGCAATCGCTCCTCATGGATTCGCTCGGTTGATTCGTGCGTCACAAATTCATCACAATTCTGATTCGCTCACTTATCAGGTTTCATCACAAAAGTACTTTTCACCTACATTAATTTGTGTTATTTTTGTGAATAACAATTCTCATGAATTAGTTAGTGAATAACTAATTCTCATGAATTAGTTATTGTGTTATCTGTTGCTGTTGCTGTTGAGATGTTAGGTTAGGTTTTGATTTGTTGCTGTTGAGATTTTAGGTTAGTAATAAGAGCTGACTATAAGTTTTGCGCGTCTTGATTTAGTCTGATCTATGAGTGTAAGTAGCGTAGTTAGGAGGAGATTAGTAATAAGAGCTGATTCATAGTTAGGATAGACAGTTGATTTACGAGTGTAAGTAGCGGAGTTGTAATTTCTGCACCAAAGGAGTTTGATGAAATGTCCAACATAATGAATAGCCTTAGGTTTTGAAACATTTCTCAATGTTAAATTTGTTGCACCAAAGGTGTTTGATGAAATGTCTAACATAATTAATGTGCATATTTTGGAGCATTGTTTTGAACGTATGGTAGTACGTTTCTAGCTTTTGCCTCGAAAGTACGTTTCTAGCTTTTACCTAAGTCGTAATTTAAGGATATTGCAACTTTAGGCGTCTATCAATACGAGTAATCAAACGACTTGATCTAGCTTTCAGGCGCCGGATCTTTTCCTCTGTGAACTTAGCCACATCCACTATCTTTTTATATTCGTCCATTTTCTGTAATAACAGTCTCAAGGAAGAAATTCTTTCCATTTCCATCCTTCTACGTAGTTTTGTCCATACACACTTTTCTCCCTAAGAGACAGATGCGTTTTGGTCACAATAATTAATTATGAAAGTGCACAAACCATGTTAACGTTTTATGCTAAAAAGTTATTAACAATGATATCCTAATATCTATAAAGACAGAGGCAAACATACTCTGAAGTTCTTCCTACAAATCTCCCATTTCTTTCATGGCTTCAACAACGTGTAAGAGTTACTTTAGAAAATTATCGTTCTTAAAGTAAGATCCTCATTTGCTCAACTTCCAATGGCAAATGCTTAAATTGAGTTGTGTTTACATGCTAACTGAATACCTGAATTTCACTTATAATTTACTTGACATTCTGTCATCCTTTGTTAAACAGAGAAAGGCTGTTGTCAAAATCACTATTGGAAGTCAAGCTCTTGATGAGCTGTTGGGAGTTGAAAAACTTTTGATATTATCTGCATTGCATTAACTAAGTTGATTTGTGCATGACAATATAAAGTTGTAGAGAATTAACTAATTTCCATATATTTGTCAAGGTGGTATTGAAACTCTACAAATCACGGAAGCTTTTGGCGAGTTTAGGTAAGATCAATCATATTATATACTGGAATCTATATGATCTGTGACTCTGTGTCTTACAACGCCGTCATCAATGTAATTGCCTAATTTTCAGGTCTGGAAAGACACAGCTGGCTCATACTCTTTGTTTTTCAACCTAGGTACTCTCTTCAATGAGACTTCTTGTTGTCACATGAGTTAGTTTGACTTTAATGTTCCAACTGATGGGTTATTTAATTTTTTGTTATTTGCATTCTGTTATTTAGCGTAATCTGATTTAGTTAATAAAAGTGTACACCGTTTCCCACAGTCTTAAAACAAATTATGTTTAACATAATTAAAACACTTTTTGTATAATCGGATTAATTATTAATTAACAGATTTCATATACAAATTGTTTTCTGTCGAAACCAGGATTGAGTTTCCTTGGAAAACCAGTTTTCTTAACAGCATTTTAATTTTCTGGTTTTGTGTACAGATCTAAAACGATTTTAAAGCAGTCAATTCTTATCAGTTTATATTGAAACCAAGATTGAGTTTCTGTTAAACTGATCTATTTAATTTAGTCTCTTATTCGGTTTATTTAAATCTAGATTCATTGAAACAAAGATAGAGTTTCTTTGAAGTAGATTCGGTACAAGCTTTTTAGAAATCAGGATAGAATTTCTTAGATATCGATTGTATAACAGTTGACTTAACTGTTTGTGTTTGGTGATTTTTCAGGATGACAAACACCACTACCCCTCCTGTGAATACTACTATGAATGTACCTGGAGCGCCAGTTACCAACACGGTTGCTAATCATGCTGAGAAACCAGAGAAATTCAATGGGCAGAATTTTAAGAGGTGGCAACAAAAGATGTTCTTCTATCTCAATACTTTGAACCTTGCGCGGTTCTTAAAAGAGAATCCACCTCACGTGGAACCTCCTGCAGAAGGTCAATCCTCCAATCAACAGGCCGTTCAAGCCTTGGAAGCATGGAAACATTCAGACTTTTTGTGTCACAACTATGTTCTGAATGGTTTGGTGGACTCTTTGTACAACGTGTACTGCAAGACCAAGACTGCCAAAGAATTATGAGAGTCATTGGAACGCAAGTACAAAACAGAGGATGCTGGCACAAAGAAGTTCGTGGTAGCTCATTTTTTGGATTACAAGATGGATAATTCAAAGAATGTGATGAGTCAGGTTCAAGATCTGCAGGTTTTGCTACACGACATTCATGCTGAGGGAATGACTTTGAGTGAAACTTTTCAAGTTGCTGCTATCATTGAAAAGTTGCTTCCAAGCTGGGTAGAATTTAAGAACTACCTGAAGCATAAGCGAAAGGAGATGAGTGTTGAAGACTTGGTTGTTCGTCTTCGTATTGAGGAGGACAACAAGCTGGCTCAGAAAAATACTTATACGCCTGATTCTGCCAAGGCAAATATGGTTGAGCATGCTCCGTCATCTTCAAAGTCCAATGTCAAAGGTAAAGGCAAAGGAAAAGGAAAGAATGAGAAGAAGTTCAAAGGGAAGTCTGAGTACCTTGCTCCTAAAGCCGCAATTGTGGAACAGAAGTTCCAAGGGGTGTGTTTCAACAGTGACCAGCCGGGTCATCGTGCTGCTAACTGTAAGATGTCGAAGCGGGTGACTCCACGCCAGGCTAATATGGTGAATGATAATATGGACATGATTGCTATGGTGTCTGACGTCATTGTCATGATCATTGAAGTTAACTTGGTAGGTTCCAACAGCGGAGAATGGTGGGTTGATACTGGGGCTACCCGTCATGTGTGTGCTGATAAGAGTATGTTTCACTCTTTCAGAGCGGTTAACAATGGAGAAAAGTTGTACATGGGCAACTCTGCAACTGCTGATATCAAGGGTGAAGGAGATGTAATCTTGAAGATGACATCCGAGAAAGAGCTCAAGTTGACTAATGTCTTGTATGTTCCAGAGATTCGCAGGAATCTTGTGTTTGGTTGGCTGTTGAACAAGTTTGGTTTTCGTCTTATTTTTTAGTCTGATAAGTTTGTTCTGTCTAAGAATAAAATGTATGCTGGTAGGGATATGCCCTAAATGGTATGTTTAAGCTCAATGTAATGGTTGTTAAGAATGATATCAATAAAATGAATTCTTCTGCTTACTTGATTGAGTCTTCTAATGTGTGGCATAGCTATCTTGGACATGTAAATTTTAATTCAATGCGTCGTTTGATAAAATTTAATTGCATACCTAATTTTCATATTGACTCAAAATATAAATGTGAAACTTGTGTTGAAGCCAAACTTACAAGATCATCTTTCAAATCGGTTGAACGAAAAACCGAACCACTTGATATGATACACACTGACATATGTGATTTGAAATCACTACCCACGAAAGGTGGCAAGAAGTACTTTATCACGTTTATTGATGATTGTACAAAGTATTGTTATGTCTACTTGTTAAAAAGTAAAGATGGAGCTATAGACGAGTTTGTTCTATACAAAAACGAAGTTGAGAATCAACTTAATAAGAAAATCAAGGTTGTTCGAAGTGATAGAGGAGGTGAATACGTGTCTTCATTTGCTGATTTATGTGCTAAACACGGAATTAGACACGAATTCACTGCTCCTTATTCACCTCAACAAAACGGTATTGCCGAAAGGAAGAATCGTGCCTTGAAGGAAATGGTTAATGCCATGTTGATAAGTTCTGGTTTAAGCCAGGACATGTGGGGGGAAGCCATTCTAGCGGCTACTTATCTTTTAAATAAGATACCTCGTAAGGAAAAAGAAGAGACCCCTTATGAAATATGGATGGGAAGAAAACCATCATATCAGTACTTGCGAGTGTGGGGGTGTCTAGCAAAGGTAGCTATACCGACACCTAAGGCCCAAAAGATTGGACCTAAATCTGTGGATTGTATCTTCATTGGATATACTAGGAATAGCAGTGCTTATCATTTCATTGTACATGATTCAAAGAATCCGGATATACAAAAGGGTACACTAATGGAATCAAGGAATGCTTCCTTATTTGAAAATATATTTCCTTGTTTTATGAAGGAAACTGGAAGTTCATCTAGAATAGATGACGAAGTTGTCCAAGATAAGAGATAAAGATATGATAATGATCTCCAAGATGAGAGACAAGATCAAATCGAGGAAGAAGAGGTTGAACCTAGAAGAAGCAAAAGGGCAAGAACCGAGAAATCGTTTGGACCCGATTTTGTTTCTTTTATGGTAGAAAATGAACCTACTTCTTATCGAGAAGCGGTAACTTCCTCGGAAGGGCCTCAATGGAAAGAATCCATTAAAAGTGAAATAGATTCTTTTTTACAAAATCATACTTGGGAGCTCGTGGATTTACCTCCTGGTTGTAAACCACTAGGCTATAAATGGATCTTCTAGAAGAAGATGAAAGCCGATGGCACCATTGACAAGTACAAAGCAAGATTGGTAATCAAATGATTTAGACAACGAGAAGGTCTAGATTATTTTGATACTGATGAAGCGAAAAGTGTACCGCTTTTAGGGGGTCATTTAAGCCCTAAATTGTATTTATTTGATCAAATATTGCCCTAAATAGTTCCTTTTGTCATTTTAGATACTTTGGAGAAGAAATCTGGAAAAGGAAGCATTTTGGACGTTTTTGGAGCATAAAAGTGAAGAAAATGACAAATTCTCGAAATCGGCTGGAAAAGTACACTTAACGGCGTCAGGGATTGTTCCAGACGGCGTCATGGCTTGGCAAAAGAGGTGGATATGAAAAATACACGTGACGCGCCAGAGAGTTTTGCAATGGAAAGTCTGACGGCGTCACCCTTTAAGGTGATCAAGGCCATTACGGTTTAAGCTAAAGAGAGACGGCGTCAAGCTTTATTCTGACGGCGTCAAGCCTTGATAAGCCAGAGAGGATTTTGGAAGACTAAAGAGGGACGGCGTCAGGAAGACCATCCGGGAACCCTAGACACGGCGAGGTGACGGCGTCAAGATCTACAACGTGACGCCGTCAGCCCTTAAACTCTATATAAAGTTTTGCAATTTTTTGTCATTAGTGGGCAACTTTGTGAGGAGAAACCCTAAGACGAATTTCTGCCATTTTTAAGGGTTTTTATACCCTTGGATCTCCCATGTTTAATTGAAGATAAGTAATCACTTAATCAATCAATATGTCTATGTGTTGTTTGATTATATCTTGTTCTTGTCTTTTGATTAACATGCTAGGCTAGATTTATCTTGTGTTTGCTTAGATCTAATGAAACCTAACTATTGATTATTGGTTATTAGTGTGTTATTAATTGTATTGGATGATTGTTTATCGATGTTAGGCTTAAGAAAACTGGCTAACTTCTTATACGGTAACTTGCTTGAACGTCTTAAGAAACATGAACCAATGCGTACTAAGGTTTTTATGGTTGTATTTAATGCATGAGCGAATTCTAGTGATCCCATGTTAGGAGCTTCTTAGCTGGCTCGACATAGGAGTGAAGTAGGAGCTTGTAGAGTTGGGGAAGTACGTACGCCACCCCACGATTGGTATTAAGGAATACACCCGTCATCCACGCAATTAATACACACTAATCAACCGGTAAAAGATAGTTAGGGAGTAAGGAAATCTAAGTAAACACATTTCTCTCCACATAAGTTTCACAACCTTTTCATTTTCAGTTATTTTATTTTATTTGCATTTGTAGTTATTTGGGTTAGTTGACTAGCAACTAATTCCGCCCATTCCTTCAAACCCGAGATTTTACTTGCTTTCATAAAAATATAAAAATACAAAAAGAATCTTCCCTCACCCTTAGACCTATTAGAATAGTTTTTCAATCCTAACGACACTATTCTCCTAGAGAACGATCAATCCCCCGGTACTTGCCACTACACTATACTACATCGGTCAGGTACACTGCCTGGTGGGGATTGCAAGCCTCTTGAGATCCCTCGAGAGGTAAAACCTGTTGTAAGGTCGCAAAACCACGCATCAGATACATATTTGCCTGTTTCGCGAATAACCTCGATCAGGATGATACTTGCTATTGCCGCTTTAAGAAATTTGAAAGTTCACCAAATGGATGTGAAAACGGATTTTCTAAACGGGGATTTAGAAGAAGAAATCTACATGAATCAACTTGAGGGTTTCATAGCTTCTAGACAAGAGAACAAAGTTTGTAGGCTTGTTAAGTCATCATATGGCTTAAAGCAAGCTCCGAAACAATGGCATAAAAAATTTGAGCACGCCATGCTAGAGAGTGGATTCAAAATTAATGAATGCGACAAGTGTATTTATGTAAAGGACACAAGTAGTGGATATGTAATCGTGTGTTTATATGTTGATGATATGCTTATCATTGGCAGTAATGACAATAGGATCAAATCTACTAAAGACATGTTGAAATCAAAGTTTGAGATGAAGGATATGGGTTTGGCTGATGTGATCCTTGGAATAAAGATCATACGAACTCAAAATGGACTTGTGTTAAGTCAAGCACATTACGTGGACAAAATTCTTAATACTCACAATGCGGGGGATTCCGGCCTAGCTAGAACTCCAATTGACACCAGTAAGCATCTATCTAAAAATAGAGGCATAGGTGTTGCCCAATTAGAATATTCAAGAATTATTGACATGTTAATGTACTTAATGACAAGTACCCGACCTGACTTAGCATATGTAGTTAGCAGGCTAAGTAGGTATACTAGTAATCCAAGTTATGCACATTGGGGAGCTATGACTAGGGTACTTCATTATTTGAGATATAGTCGCGATTATGGATTACATTATGAAAGATATCCAGCTGTTATAAAAGGATACAGTGATGCAAATTGGATATCTGTCATAAAGGATTCTAGATCGACTAGTGGATACGTGTTTACAGTATGAGGGGCAGCTATATCTTGGAAGTCTTCCAAGCAAACTGTTATAGCTAATTCAACGATGGAATCAGAATTTATCGTGTTAGATAAATGCGGAAAAGAAGCGGAATGGCTACGTCAATTCGTAGAGGACATACCAAGGTGGCTTAAACCGGTAACGGCCATTAGTATACATTGTGATAGTCAATCGGCAATTGGCAGAGCTCATAGAATAATGTATAATGGAAAGTCCAGACATATCCGTCGTCAACATAATTCGATACAACAACTACTCTCAACAGGAGTTATCTCAATTGACTATGTGAAGTCAAAGGATAACATTGCGGATCCGCTTACAAAAGGCTTAAGCAGAGAGTTAGTTAGTAAGTCGTCTAAAGGAATGGGACTAAAGCCCTTGAAGGAATGAGTTTCTATGAAGGAAAACCTAACCCAGTTGACTGGAGATCCCAAGATCTGGGTTCAGTAGGACAACCTAATAATAGAAATGTGGGGGAAGTCACGTTAATGTGGGGGAGTTACTAAATATTGTAACCTCCTAGTCCATTCCTATAACAAATGTGACTTGTTGAGAGGTTAAACATATGTCTCTTATGATTCAGGATGAAATCATAAAGCATAATGATTCAAGATAAACTCACAAAACATATGTTTTTAATGATTCAAGATGAAATCACCTATGTGAGAGAGAAGTGGGGTCGCTTCGAAAGGAATTGTGGGGGGCGCAATTCCTAAGAGCTCTTGCAGAACAAGGCTAGTGTTCATGACCATAACCAACACGACTATGAGGACTTGAAAATGTCAGGGAGAGTCTTGTGTGAAGTGTAATGTTGTCTACGTAAACAAAGGCTAAGTTCAAGGACATCGTGTCTACTCAGATCTAGAAGACTAAGTGCATCTCACAAGGGAAGGTTCAAAGGGTTACATCTACCTATCCTATTCAATAAGACTAAGTGCATCTCACAAGGGAAGGTTCAAATGGGTTTTGCAAAATGAGTTTTTGCAAATTTTGGATACTATTTAATATATTTATATGTTATATATATTTATATTTCTTGGTAGCTTTGTGTTCTCCTGGAAGAGAGCTTCGCAACGAGCTAAAGTATGTCCAAAATAGAGTTAATATGAATGAGATATCGTGTCTCAAAGTGAGACATTTGAAACACAAAAAAAGAAAAATGAGAGAGTATCCCACATCGCCCAAAACAAGAAGTGAAAGCTTGTTTATAAGGAAATCTTGGTATTGGATATCAAATTCTTTTAGTTGGGTTTTACTCCCACACCTACGTGCGCACGCGCATGGGGGTGTAAATTTCAGGATTTCTGGGCCAAAATGGGTTCGAAGCTTCTGAACTCATGCGAGCCAGCGTGACCTGCGGACACAAATGCAGCTCCGAAACTTCGCCTACGTGCGTAACTTTTTGCTGCAGATTTCGTTTCCTTTCTTTTCAGATTTTGTGCAAACCTATTTTAGGAAATTGATTTAAAATTTATGTACAAGTTTAATTCAGATTCGAATATGATTTTCAAATCGTGTCATTAATATAACTAATTTGTTAATATGTTTTATTTTTACAGGATATTCTGAATTGGTGACCAAGACAAGTATTCTCTATAAATTAAACACATCTCATTCGGTTTTAACACACAGAAAAACCACAGCTCCATAGCCACCGATTTCCAGCAGTCCTTCGATCAAAAATACGCAAGATTTTCCGAGAACTTTCAGGCAAGTTTGTCACGTCCGGCTGTAAATCAGCTTTGGCAGTTGTACCCTGGGAAACAGACGACGAATCAGTTTTAAGAGAATCGTGTTAAACACGAGCCTCGTACCTTGACCGACCTTTACTGGATTCGTTTAATTTTCGTTGAATAGTGTCTGTCTTCTGCTTCTACTCCTTATTGTCTGTTATTTAGTGTAATCTGATTTAATTAATAAAAGTATACACCGTTTCCCACAGGTTATACGCAATGATATTTAATGTTGTTGCTAACAGCTTTAAGTTAATGAGTTGAAATGTTTATGTAGTATCCGTAGATATAGATAGTTTTGTATGTCCTCGATTGTTGCTACTAGAAATCCAGCAAGTAGCAATGGCTAAAACCTGGTTCTCCATAATTCTATGTGTGAGCGAGAAACTTGATTTCTACCCCAAGCGTGTTCTTTTTTGGTGTTTTAAAATCAAAACAAATCGGTTACTTTTTTCTTTTTTTTTTTTTTTTTTTTTTTTTTTTTAATCTAATTCTTTAAAACCTTATAATACCACTTGTGTCTATTAATGTTTGAGGATGCCTTGCCCATGGAAATTGGCAGAATCTATGGGGGCATTGTCCATAAAAAGACCAAGTGCACCCAATCTGTGAAAACTCTTCACACCATTTTTATTAAGATTTATTCATATTCGTATAGTGATATTCGGGGTATTTCTTAGGGTTTTATTTTTATTTAATTATTTCTTCTTAACTGGGTAAACATGTTCAATTTTGCCATGATGTATACAAAGATATCACACCTCGTTTTGTCCATGTATCTTCTGATTCCTTAGAGACATATATATCAATTTCTTTAACTTTGACATGATTTTGGAGGTCATATAATATTTTTACGACCTAAAAGGCCTCAACTAGGTATATATTAACTGAATGGCGAAATCTTTTAGATTTCCGTTTAATGACATATCATTTGTGATTAACTAATTAAATAGCTAAGGTGTATCAAAATGAAGTTAAAAATTATGAAACGACGAACCTCGGTAGTGGTTGCAAATATATAATTTCTGTTTCATTACCAGTTTCTCATAGTCAATATATATTGTATGTTCTAATATTTCTTTCCACACTTGAAAATAAAACGTTAACATGCAAATCTATTTTATTTTCTCATTATTCGTCTTTACTTCAAGATACAATTGTATATATATCTTCTCAAAACAATTACTAGGGGAGGTGTAATTCTATAAGTTTAAGGTTACCGACATATTGGATAAGCTAAACTGCTGGAATTAAATAACATGACAATCATAAATTTAAACACAATAAACATCAAAAAACATGCGAAAGCGTAGGATCACTACAAGAAAAAGTGTGTTTAGTGACCACTTTTATTTTCGTCACTATTTAGGCCATTTAGTGACCACATAATACTTCGTCACTGATTTTTGGTCATTCGTAAATCAATAGTGACGAGCTAGATGGTCACTAATTATTCACCGAACTACATGTCAAATATATTTAATTCATAATATAGATGAGATTATTAGCCACTTATTTAACATATTAATAATAATAACCGACTAAAATCAGTTGTGTAAAAGTGAATTTAGATACATTTATGTAAAAATACAACAAATGAATCGGTGTAACACTATTCTTTAAATAGGATATTGTCAAATATTTACAAGTCCATATACGTGGGCCTAATATACGTGGGCCTAATAACTTTTTTAGATCCAAATACCATTTTCAAACAATCTTCCGGGTCGACCCGATACTTCATAATTGAAAGGATCTCCATACTTAACCTTTATATTCTCACAAGCAAAATAATATTCACTCATGTTCCATTAAATCCCTTTATCACTTAAAATAATATACTGTTCCATTATTCTCACAAGAAAAATGCAATCGCTCCTCATGGATTCGCTCGTTTGATTCGTGCGTCACAAATTCATCACAATTCTGATTCGCTCACTTATCAGGTTTCATCACAAAAGCATTTTTCACCTATATTAATTTGTGTTGGTTTTTATGAATAACAATTCTCATGAATTAGTTAATGAATAACTAATTCTCATGAATTAGTTATGTGTTATCTGTTGCTGTTGCTGTTGAGATGTTAGGTTAGGTTTTGATTTGTTGCTGTTGAGATGCTAGGTTAGTAATAAGAGCTGAGTATAAGTTTTGTGCGTCTTGATTCAGTCTGATCTATGAGTGTAATTAGCGTAGTTAGGAGGAGATTAGTAATAAGAGTTGAGTCATAGTTAGGATAGACAGTTGATTTACGAGTGTAAGTAGCGTAGCTGTAATTACTGCACCAAAGGTGTTTGATGAAATGTCTAACATAATGAATAGCCTTAGGTTTTGAAACAATTCTCAATGTTAAATTTGCTGCACCAAAGGTGTTTGATGAAATGTCTAACATAATTAGTGTGCATATTTTAGAGCATTGTTTTGAACGTATGGTAGTACGTTTCTAGCTTTTGCCTCGAAAGTATGTTTCTAGCTTTTACCAAAGTCGCAATTTAAGGATATTGCAACTTTAGACGTCTATCAATACGAGTAATCAAACGACTTGATCTAGCTTTCAGGCGCCGGATCTTTTCCTCCGTGAACTTAGCTACATCCACTATCTTTTTATATTCGTCCATTTTCTGTAATAACGGTCTCAAGGAATAAATTCTTTCCATTTCCATCCTTCTACATAGTTCTGTCCGCGCACACTTTTCTCCCTAAGAAATTGCGTTTTGGTCACAATAATTAATTACGATAGTGCACAAACCATGTTAACGTTTTATGCTAAAAAGTTACTAGTATTAACAATGATATCCTAATATCTATAAAGACAGAGGCAGACATACTCTGAAGTTCTTCCTGGAAATCTGCCATTTCTTTCTTGGCTTCAACAACGTGTAAGAGTTACTTTAGAAATTTATCATTTTTAAAGTAAGATCCTCATTTGCTCAACTTCTATTGGCAAATGCTTAAATTGAGTTGTGTTTACATGCTAACTGAATACCTGAATTTCACTTATAATTTACACGACATTCTGTCATCCTTTAAACAGAGAAAGGCTGTTGTCAAAATCACTACTGGAAGTCAAGATCTTGATGAGCTGTTGGGAGGTGAAAAACTTAACTTTTGATATTATCTGCATTAACTATGTTGATTTGTGCATGACAATATAAAGTTGTAGAGAATTAACTAATGTCCATATATTTGTCAAGGTGGTATTGAAACTCTGCAAATCACGGAAGCTTTTGGCGAGTTTAGGTAAGATCAATCATATTATATACTGGAATCTATATGATCTGTGACTCTGTGTCTTACAACGCCGTCATCAATGTAATTGCCTTATTTTCAGGTCTGGATAGACACAGCTGGCTCATACTCTTTGTGTTTCAACCCAGGTACTCTCTTCTATGAGACTTCTTGCTGTCACATGAGTTAGTTTGACTTTAATGTTCCAACTGATGGGTTATCCGGATTTGCATGTTGCTGCTTGTGGCTTTCCTTTCTACTATCAAATGTAGTTGGTTTTTTTATGAAGTACCGTCTTAAATTTCACTATACATCACTTGACAACTTTCAAATTATTGAAAGGACCACTCGCTATAATATATTGATGTTAAACCAGTTATGACATATGATTTATGACGTGTAACTACTATCGTAACACCCCGACCCGACAAGGGTAGAGATGTCACAACAATGGTGACATATCAGAAACATACATAAGCATACATATTCAATAATAGAAAGAAGTACAAAGGTTACAAGAAATTACAAGGAAATACAGAATTACAGAGGAATAAATACTAAGTCTGAAAATAAAAATTCTTCTAGTCATCTCTATATCAAAAATATCTATCACAGTGTAGTCTTCTAAGTCCAATGATACTCTCCACTCATACCCAGCTTCCTACTAAAACCTGCCGCAGTAAAAGAAACTTGGCTGAGCTACGAGAGCTCAGTGAACAGATATAATGGTAACAAGCAGTAATAAAGAATAGTACAGAGTGTCAAAAATATATGTCATGCAGATATAATCAGAATCAAAGGATAAATAACGAAGTAAGGATAAAGGATAGGGAATAATAAGTAGGTAAAGGTAAGAGGAAGTAGTGCAAGGTATAATAATGGTCAAAGGTAAGTAATGTATATGGTAAAGGTAAACAGTAATCCACCACGAGCCCAGAAACAGAGATATAATATATATAACCATGCCATCATCATCAATCAGAGGGGTGTCCTCTCAGTAACCAGATAATATGAGGGGTGTCCTCATGTATCAAATGGAGTAGCTAGCTCCTAGAGGTTGTGAAAGACGTGTATCGCACACACCATCAGTCACCAGAGATATAACAGATAATATAAACAGATAACAGAAACAGAACAAATCTAGGATGCATCCATACGCCCCAGGTGGCCAGAGTCTACCAATATACACCAAATCAGATAAAGTCAGGGACGGGACAGGTCATCACTCTCCTGCCCTAGAGTCATGCCATCGGTGCATCAATGACATGGACATGAAACCCTCATGCCTAGTGAGGTGGCTCGGGTATCAAACCGTGGGTCAAAGGTCAAGTATCATGTCATAAACAGAGGGTCATGTCAAAAGGTTCAGATTATAAGGTCCATGTCAGATGTTACAGAAGTGTATATCAGAGGTTCAGAAATCAGATAAGTTTATACCAGAGTTTATAACAATGTTCAAGTCCAGGTTCAGAAATAGTATATCAGATTAATACTTATATCAAAGTTCAAATTAAGTTTCAAACAAGAGTTTATAACCAGGTTTAG
This sequence comes from Artemisia tridentata subsp. tridentata, assembly GCA_021014915.2. Classification (NCBI taxonomy): domain Eukaryota; kingdom Viridiplantae; phylum Streptophyta; class Magnoliopsida; order Asterales; family Asteraceae; genus Artemisia; species Artemisia tridentata. Next base: position 64,760,987 of record CP139504.1, on the reverse strand, counting down.
AATAAGGTTCAAATCAACGTTCAATAGGTCATATCAAAGGTCCATAATCAAAAGGTTTATAGATTAATAGAAAAGATTTAATTCAAAGGTTTCATATTAAACTTGTATTTAAAATAATCTTTCAATGACTTTCATAAAATAATGTTTAGTAAAACCTTTTTATAAATATAGTCTTTAAAAGATATTTTCATAAACCTTTAGTCCTTTAGTGCAGTTCCAATTCAAAAATTGGTATAACATCGTATCCAAAACTTTTCAAAAACATTTTCATATCATTAAGGAAAGTTTCCAATTTCAGTTCTAATGTCAAAATGAATCTTCAGGGTATTCAGAGGTTTGCATATTCAGGTCAAAAGGTGAAGAATGAATCATGTCAAGTATCAAGGAATAAAACAGGGTTCAGTTTATCAAGGAAACTCAGAATCAGATAACATGTCAGAAGGGTTCAAAATCAAATTCTTATAACAAGGTTCTAATCAGGGATTTATAGGCAAGGGAATCATATGAAAGGTTCAAGTAAAGGGAATCATAGCAATGGCATCAAATCAGAAGCTAAACAGATCAGAATATGAAAGGGATCATATCAGAGTTCACAGAACAGGGGAAACATAGCAAGGTTCAAGGGAACAATAAGATATAAAGAAGAGGGGTTCATGAGAAACCTGTGAGAAGGTCAGAATATCTGTACCTTAGACTGCAAGTGCAAACATAACAGAAACATAAAGATCAGAATCAAACTCCTTCTTCAGCGAATCTACACGAATACATGATCGTCTTATTAATATGTCATTTAATTCAGATTACTTATTTTAGTCGGCTTTCCATTTTTAGTAACTTTTCCTAAAATAGTAAGTTTCCAAAATTAGTAAGTTTCCTCTTTAAGTAGTTTAACCATTTTAAGTAACTTTTCATTTTAAGTAAGTTTGATATATTCGAGTTGCTATTGATAATTAATTAAAGTTAAAGGTTAATATCACCAATATCATCTTTAGGGTTGATCTTGACAAATTTCCAAAGATTGGGGTTTAACATGTCATTTTGCATAGTACATGGTCAAAATGTAAATTACACAATTATTAGAAATTCTTATACCGGTACATTTTAAACACTCATTTAGTATCTTTCAATGCAACAGGCCCTTTTCTCTTTTGTTTGCCCATGTAGCTACACAACATATGACATGACATCACACATTCTTACTACAATAACATACCCATGTTTACACGCCAAAACCCCCTTGTTTCCAGCCCAATACAGCATATGACATGACTTCCTTTCTCAAAAAAATACGACATACCCATACTCCACAACATTGCATGCGAAATCTCCTATAGTATACTCACTACATCCAAGCCTATTTCATTGAATTGAATTTTGCGACTAACGTGTCAAAATGATCGTTGATTTGTGGCTTTATTTATTTCAGTCAACAAAGTGACGCTAGTTTACATGAACCTCTTATCTTTTAGGAAATTGATTAATGAACTTATTGTCTACAGTAGTTTAACACACTTATAACTTTATCATTGTTACATAACTTAGAGTTGGTAACTAAAATGAGGTCATCATACATATTCTATTAATCTTGATAATTCCCGCATCATTATTTTATGTGAATTTGAATGAACCAAAATTATAAATTACAAGACACTAACAGGTATTGAGTTAGGTTTCATATGGTCGGAATTTATTTTGAATGAGAATAGAGGAGTATACCTCCAAGATAACGAGCATAAGATGAGATCGAAATCAAACCCGAGTGACCAACGAAACTCGAACACGACCACAACCTCCTGCTCACGAAGCAGCAGCCCACAACCGAACCCAAACTCGAATCGACATTATCGAATCAGAACTCACATGAATACGATTAGATGAGCCAAAAGGATCAGTCTCACCACGATTTATCATCGTAACAACAAACCCACACCTCAACCCCGATCACGCATCGATCAAACCAAAACCAAAACCCTTTTTGAATTAAGTCACCACACGACCACAACCTGTGTCATACCACAATTGATCACCACCTTCACACCATAGCTAGGACACCCATGAACCGATCACCAAGGCTGCAATATATTTGAACTTGTGGAGGCTTGTGCTAGCTTTGGTTTGAGAGAGAGTCTAAAAGAATGCGTTATCCTTTTTTTGGAGAAAAGAAAGCGTGGGATGACAAGTTATATGGTCAATCAAGGAGTGTGAAATATTGATAAGATTGCTTACAAACCGTGTGGAGTAAATAAGGAAGGCATGCATGATATGCATGATTTAAGGGATTGCCAAGCGTGATTTTGGGGATGAAATTTTGGTATTGATTGTGCATTCTTATCTCAAAACTTCGACCAAATAAAAGGGCACATAATGGGTTGAATTTTTTTTTTATACGAATTAGTTTAGGAAATTTAAGATGTCTTTCTTTTAGCTTTAGTTATAATTAGGATTTTATTTATATAATGTAATATTATTCATAAGGTATAGTTTAATATGCTATAAGTTAATAATTCGTACTTAGAAGATTTCAAAATGACGCAAGAATTTATAGATCAAGATTTTCGGGTTTTACAACTCTTCCCTCCTAAAAAAAAATTTCGTCCTCGAAATTTGAAGTTGCAAAGTGAAACGAAGCCGTAGCAAGTCGCAAAAGATCGTCGCAACTTTCACACGCACGGGGAGGTTCTTCCAAAAAGATCTTCAGACCAAAAGTTTCTCATGACTCAGATCAAAATGAGGTGGGTTAAAATTTCTCAGAAGGAGACAAAATAAGTTAATTCAGAACCAAAGGTCCATGCAACATAAAATGGACGATATGTGAATCTTCAGAAAGCTCATATGGAATACGAACAAGATTTCGAATCGAATTAATTGCATCAACGGTAGGAAGTTCTAAAAGGGGTTCAAGATTCATAACTGAGGTCAACAGAATGCAAAACGAGAGTCCAAACTAATCCAGATATCTAATGAACGAAGGCAGAGTATACGCGTAGGTAGAATGAACCTAAAGTCTCACTAATCACGGATAATCCAATGGAGATCAGATTCTAAACTTCTTTGGTACTCCCCCAAGACATCCTATGGCCACAATGAGTGCACGTTATATGGTGTAAGTATTATCACGTTGATCAGGCGTCATAATACTAGCACCACATAATTATGCCTTCATGATGATCATACTTTATCTCGAGTCGTGAGTATAACAACCTATCTTAATCCACCTAGTACTTCTACAGTCTCAGAGTCAACCAGATCAAAGTCCTAGTCTAGAAGGAAATAAGACTATTCGCAAGAGTATCGGAATTTCCGGATTGCCTAGCAGAGTAAGGCACGCCGTCACAAGCATCAGATTTTCCACGGTTCGCCAAAATTCCTCAGAACAAAACCATTATCGAACATACGAAAATAAGCACGGGCTGAAATGCTTCTAGGAACTTAAATCATTAGCGGATCTTATCATGATATAACGAAGCTTAAGGGAGTCAACGGAAATGAAAACTAATCGTCAATAACTTCGGTCTTCACAGAATCAATTCTTCCAAACAGAAAAGGTCTGATTCAGAAATCCGTTCATTCAAAACATCTACTCTCTTCAAGTCCGGTTAATATGTCTTCGTTTGTCCATCAATCTGGAGGTGAAACAAAAATCATGAACTTGTGTCTGGTTCATCATGCGTCCTGCAGCTCTTCTTGGAATGTGATGGAGTAATGTGAATTTCTGGCACGATCTTTAAGTTTCTTCATCATCCAGTCTGCTTCCGCCCTCAATTCATCTTAGTACAACCAAGATGAATAGGGAAGTGAGACTGTACGTCTTCATCAGCTCCAGGTTCGCCGTCTTTCTTTTGCATCGCCAACACTTCTGTCTTGTAAGGAATGTCTTCACTCTACAGGGTAGCCGCCGCTGTTGTCAACTCTAGGTCAGGTAGTGAAGTAATTCTTCTGATGCGTTTCTAGTTGTCTTGATGCATACGCAAAATCTTCTGATTCTCTTTCTGAAATGTCTCAAAATTTTTTCCGTCTGAAGGTATGGAAACAAATTTCTATTTCAGCTTTCCAAAACTCCGTTCTCAATCAGACTAAGCTGTTTCTCTCTGGTCCCGAAATTTATCAAGGATAACGCAAGTTGTAAACGTCTTCATAATTCTGATGCAAGGTACAAAAGATTTCAGTTTACCATTTTGTTATCGGTCTTGACCATTCGGTGATAGTTTCAAAATTTGCGGGATTTAAAAGGGGTATTCTCAATCAAGAAAAACCGTTGTCTCATCAGATATCAATCTCTCAGAATGCACAAGTGATCGTCAAATTTCTTACAAAGTGCAAAAAATGATTTTCATGTTCTTCTTCGTCTCCGAATGTACTATTAAGTCATACTATGACCATTTGCCCAAGTACTCACGTGAACACATTCATTTATCAAATTTACAGAATAGTTAGAGCTTTAGCTAATACTATTAGCGTCACAAATCTTTATATCAGTCGTTACAAATGCGGACAGCGATCTCAAGAATAACCTCAATTCATATTTCCATCTGAAGGAAGCTTCGCGCTCTGAAATTGAATAGATACAAAGTCGTTTCAGGGTGGAGAAATAAGGGTTCCAAATAGCAATACGGTTCAACTTCCAGAATCAATACATGTCTCCTGTCATCATTCTTCTTTATCGCGAACAAAACTGAAATACGCCAAGAAAATACACTTAAGCGAACTTACTTCTCACTCCGGTGGAAAGTTTGGTGGTTCAATCAGAAATCGTGTTCAGAAAATTCAGGGTGCCAAGTAATTTTCAAGATAAGGTTCATTCATTGTTGTACGAAATGGGTTCAAGGAAAACTTCATAATCGCGAACATAACACACGAGTCTTCAGAGTAATAATGATAGTCAAGAGTTTTACAATCGGTAATCATGGTAGGGAGTTCAAAATTGCTTCAAACGTCAAAGGTGAGACATAGGAGGACAATTGTCAATATTTTGGATGTTCAATTAATCAATCCTTTATTCAGAATAAAATCGGAGTTAATTACCCAAGGAAAGACAGATCAATATAGCAAATCTTATCGTTCAAAATGAGAGGGAGACATTCTTATACTCGTGGTTAAACACCACAAGGCTTTTCATAAGGACAGAGATGGTTAAGACAAAATCAAATGGTGTCAGAAAATTTATAGATGCTTATCAAGAGACGAGAGACAATTAACAGAAGGTATCAAATGCTTATCAAAAGCAAAAGACAAATAACAGAAGGTGTCAAGTACGTCATTGCCAAGGAGATTTTTAGAATGCCCGAAGAGGCATCAAAATGATTAACAGAAGGATCAGAGGTCAGAGTCGGACTCTGCAGACAAGGATCAAATAGTGTCAGGGCATATTATGCAGTTCTCAATGCCTTCCAGATTTATTTAATTCTCACTTTTTGGGTAGTGCAAAGCATAAGCTTTCAATTTCTAAAAGTGATCTTAACAGACTTAAATCAAAAGCAGGGCACGAATCAGAGTGATGCGGAAGCAAAATACTTAAACAACGCCTTATAGTCTACCCATTCCTCACTGGTCAAAACTTAAGTTCATATCAAGAAATGCTAAAGCAAGTTCTCAGGGTGTTCTCCTATGTTCTTACACTGGAAGCCTAATGGTCCAGAACTCACAGGTCAAGGGTAAATGTATTACGAGTCGTAGCCTGTCGCTCTAATACCATAAATTGTAACACCCCAACCCGACAAGGGTAGAGATGTCACAACAATGGTGACATATCAGAAACATACATAAGCATACATCTTCAATAATACAAAGAAGTAAAAAGGTTACAAGAAATTACAAGGAAATACAGAATTACAGAGGAATAAATACTAAGTCTGAAAATAAAAATTCTTCTAGTCATCTCTATATCAAAAATATCTATCACAGTGTAGTCTTCTAAGTCCAATGATACTCTCCACTCATACCCAGCGTCCTACTAAAACCTGCCGCAGTAAAAGAAATGCGGCTGAGCTACGAGAGCTCAGTGAACAGATATAACGGTAACAAGCAGTAATAAAGAATAGTACGGAGTGTCAGAAATATATGTCATGCAGATATAATCAGAATCAAAGGATAAATAACGAAGTAAGGATAAAGGATAGGGAATAATAAGTAGGTAAAGGTAAGAGGAAGTAGTGCAAGGTATAATAATGGTCAAAGGTAAGTAATGTATATGGTAAAGGTAAACAGTAATCCACCACGAGCCCAGAAACAGAGATATAATATATATAACCATGCCATCATCATCAATCAGAGGGGTGTCCTCTCAGTAACCAGATAATATGAGGGGTGTCCTCATGTATCAAATAGAGTAGCTAGCTCCCAGAGGTTGTGAAAGATGTGTATCGCACACACCATCAGTCACCAGAGATATAACAGATAATATAAAAAGGATAACAGAAACAGAACAAATCTAGGATGCATCCATACGCCCCAGGTGGCCAGAGTATACCAATATACACCAAATCAGATAAAGTCAGGGACGGGACAGGTCATCACTCTCCTGCCCTAGATTCATGCCATCGGTGCATCAATGACATGGACATGAAACCCTCATGCCTAGTGAGGTGGCTCGGGTATCAAACCGTGGGTCAAAGGTCAAGTATCATGTCATAAACAGAGGGTCATGTCAAAAGGTTCAGATTATAAGGTCCATGTCAGATGTTACAGAAGTGTATATCAGAGGTTCAGAAATCAGATAAGTTTATACAAGAGTTTATAACAATGTTCAAGTCCAGGTTCAGAAATAGTATATCAGATTAATACTTATATCAAAGTTCAAATTAAGTTTCAAACAAGAGTTTATAACCAGGTTTAGAATAAGGTTCAAATCAACGTTCAATAGGTCATATCAAAGGTCCATAATCAAAAGGTTTATAGATTCATAGAAAAGATTTAATTCAAAGGTTTCATATTAAACTTGTATTTAAAATAATCTTTCAATGACTTTCATAAAATAATGTTTAGTAAAACCTTTTTATAAATATAGTCTTTAAAAGATATTTTCATAAACCTTTAGTCCTTTAGTGCAGTTCCAATTCAAAAATTGGTATAACATCGTATCCAAAACTTTTCAAAAACATTTTCATATCATTAAGGAAAGTTTCCAATTTCAGTTCTAATGTCAAAATGAATCTTCAGGGTATTCAGAGGTTTGCATATTCAGGTCAAAAGGTGAAGAATGAATCATGTCAAGTATCAAGGAATAAAACAGGGTTCAGTTTATCAAGGAAACTCAGAATCAGATAACATGTCAGAAGGGTTCAAAATCAAATTCTTATAACAAGGTTCTAATCAGGGATTTATAGGCAAGGGAATCATATGAAAGGTTCAAGTAAAGGGAATCATAGCAATGGCATCAAATCAGAAGCTAAACAGATCAGAATATGAAAGGGATCATATCAGAGTTCACAGAACAGGGGAAACATAGCAAGGTTCAAGGGAACAATAAGATATAAAGAAGAGGGGTTCATGAGAAACCTGTGAGAAGGTCAGAATATCTGTACCTTAGACCGCAAGTGCAAACATAACAGAAACATAAAGATCAGAATCAAACTCCTTCTTCAGCGAATCTACACGAATACATGATCGTCTTATTAATATGTCATTTAATTCAGATTACTTATTTTAGTCGGCTTTCCATTTTTAGTAACTTTTCCTAAAATAGTAAGTTTCCAAAATTAGTAAGTTTCCTCTTTAAGTAGTTTAACCATTTTAAGTAACTTTTCATATTAAGTAAGTTTGATATATTAGAGTTGCTATTGATAATTAATTAAAGTTAAAGGTTAATATCACCAATATCATCTTTAGGGTTGATCTTGACAAATTTCCAAAGATTGGGGTTTAACATGTCATTTTGCATAGTACATGGTTAAAATGTAAATTACACAATTATTAGAAATTATTATATCGGTACATTTTAAACACTCATTTAGTATCTTTCAATGCAACAGGCCCTTTTCTCTTTTGTTTGCCCATGTAGCTACACAACATATGACATGACATCACACATTCTTACTACAATAACATACCCATGTTTACACGCCAAAACCCCCTTGTTTCCAGCCCAATACAGCATATGACATGACTTCCTTTCTCAAAAAAATACGACATACCCATACTCCACAACATTGCATGCGAAATCTCCTATAGTATACTCACTACATCCAAGCCTATTTCATTGAATTGAATTTTGCGACTAACGTGTCAAAATGATCGTTGATTTGTGGCTTTATTTATTTCAGTCAACAAAGTGACGCTAGTTTACATGAACCTCTTATCTTTTAGGAAATTGATTAATGAACTTATTGTCTACGGTAGTTTAACACACTTATAACTTTATCATTGTTACATAACTTAGAGTTGGTAACTAAAATGAGGTCATCATACATATTCTATTAATCTTGATAATTCCCGCATCATTATTTTATGTGAATTTGAATGAACCAAAATTATAAATTATAAGACACTAACAGGTATAGGGTTAGGTTTCATATGGTCGGAATTTATTTTGAATGAGAATAGAGGAGTATACCTCCAAGATAACGAGCATAAGATGAGATCGAAATCAAACCCGAGTGACCAACGAAACTCGAACACGACCACAACCTCCTGCTCACGAAGCAGCAGCCCACAACCGAACCCAAACTCGAATCGACATTATCGAATCAGAACTCACATGAATACGACTAGATGAGCCAAAAGGATCAGCCTCACCACGATTTATCATCGTAACAACAAACCCACACCTCAACCCCGATCACGCATCGATCAAACCAAAACTAAAACCCTTTTTGAATTAAGTCACCACACGACCACAACCTGTGTCATACCACAATTGATCACCACCTTCACACCATAGCTAGGAAACCCATGAACCGATCACCAAGGCTGCAATATATTTGAACTTGTGGAGGCTTGTGCTAGCTTTGGTTTGAGAGAGAGTCTAAAAGAATGCGTTATCCTTTTTTTGGAGAAAAGAAAGCGTGGGATGACAAGTTATATGGTCAATCAAGGAGTGTGAAATATTGATAAGATTGCTTACAAACCGTGTGGAGTAAATAAGGAAGGCATGCATGATTTATGGGATTGCCAAGCGTGATTTTGGGGATGAAATTTTGGTATTGATTGTGCATTCTTATCTCAAAACTTCGACCAAATAAAAGGGCACATAATGGGTTGAATTTTTTTTTATACGAATTAGTTTAGGAAATTTAAGATGTCTTTCTTTTAGCTTTAGTTATAATTAGGATTTTATTTATATAATGTAGTATTATTCATAAGGTATAGTTTAATATGCTATAAGTTAATAATTCGTACTTAGAAGATTTCAAAATGACGCAAGAATTTATTGATCAAGATTTTTGGGTTTTACAACTATCTCTTATTCGGTTAATGCTTGACCAATTCTTCTTTATCCATGTAGCTTCCTACTAGTATGAAAGGAGGGAATGGGAAGGTTGCTTATATTGATACAGAGGGAACTTTGTATCCTTGATTATAGTTTGATCACATCTAATTCAATCCAGTTCATTTTACCTCTGTTACTTTCACTTTGTTGATGACACTTGTGAATAAGAAAAAAAATGATAGCCTTTGCTTGTCATTCCTTAATATAATGTGCTTGCAGCCGACCTGATCGTATTGTACCCATTGTTGAAAGGTTTGGCATGGATCCTGGAGCTGTACTTGATAATGTAATGATGCTTCTTTCTCACTCTATATTGCTGGTTTGTATGGTAACTAATTGCTTCTTCTGTCACATATTCTGAAGATTATCTATGCACGGGCTTACACATACGAGCATCAATACAACCTTTCAGACTACTGGTGGGTCTTTCTTGAGTTAACTATTCCTAACAAGTCAAACCTGTACTTCTTTCTGGTCTATTGGATCATACTCAGAATCTAATTTGGTGTTTGAGGTTGACGAATGTTCAGGAAAGATTGTTGGGGAAGACGCTCAACATTTTATTACCAAAGAGGATGTGTAATGAGAAAGTTCGCCAAACTAGATGGTACAACATGGAAGAAACAACCTGATTCATTGAAGAGGGATATAATCACCAAATGTGTAGTAAGTGTTATTTTTAAAATGCTCACAAATAAGTCGGATATATACATGTAGCCTATTTTATTAATTTAATATGTTGGATATCTATAGATGTCTGAATTAACTCTCCTTTTTAGGTTTATAAGCTCTAAAAAAATGAGGTTATTTGCTTTTATTAATTAAGAGTAACTTGCAACAAGATTTAATAGTGGCCACAAGATTCATGCATAATAGTACTTTATGCTTATGAGGTTATTAGCTTTTATTAATTAACATCTTTATTGATAAGATTTTGCAAGATACAGATATGTAGTATTATGGGTTGATTTTATATGTTAGAACTATTATGCTTATGTAGTTTTTTCGGATATGGATACTTTGCCATGCTGTGTTATTGAAACTGTGTTTATGCGCACTTGCATTGTGATATGTGACTGGTTAGTAGTATAAATCAGGAGTAGATCTAATGATCTGATTATGCTATCGTGTTCTTGATTTAGTGGTTATCACTTTGAGTCCCTTGTATATAATTGACTGATAAGCTATGATTGTTTTAACCATCAGAAGAAGAAAAAAAAAGATTAAAAATATCATATATGATGATGAAAGAAAATGTGCAGACCTGGGTGAATACGGAAGTGCCAAACAGTGCAGATGTCCGTCATTTTAGCAATAAGCAAGTTAAACAAAACCTATAATCTTTTAGACATGGAATAGAGAAAGTGTTGCCATTGAGACAGTTAGCTAAGTTTCATGAAATGTCGTGGTTGTCTAGGCATCCGTAAAGTGCAGCATCTCCAACATGCTAATTGATGAAATTGTACCCGTAATAAGTAGAATTAGGTGCATCTCTTGTCAGCAGCATCTGGTCGACATCTAGCATGTGACTGACTGGAGATTAAGATAGCTGGAATCAACCAGTGAGCAAGAAAAGTTGAAAGAGATAAATTTAGAGTTTATGGCTTTGTAAATGAGGAAGAGTAATACACCCAAAGAATAGTCTTGTGTCCACCATTGAAGGTCCTTGACAGTGGCAATGTGCTCCACGGGAATCACCAAGTGATGCCTCTCAACGTATCCATCCATTGGGTCAATTTATATCACAATCAAAACCTCAGTAATGACAGGATTTATGTATAAGAATGGAGGAGGCAGACTAGTACATAATGCAAGCAAAGAGACTTAAATACCCTGTTAATCTGCGTTGATTTATGTCATTTGGAAATTTGGACTTGGTAGCTCTAGAAGTAGTATGGTTGTGACCAAGATGTAGAATTAGCTAGATAGCATATACAATTGGACTAGTTTTGGGTATGTTATAAAATTAAGAATGGATGGTTTAGGCATGCAAGGGAAAATTTTCAGTTAAGAAGCAATCAGCCGAAACGCGTCGGTGTGGGCGAAAGATCTATGCTGTTTACATCGGCCCTCACTTTGAGTCCCTTGAATATAATTGACTGATAAGCTATGATTGTAGACCTGTATAAAATTGTGTTAGTGCAAGCAGTCTCGTTTGTTTTGATTGATGACAAACATGTAACTTGATACATAACGTAAAATGTGCAAGTTACTTGCTATCTTATTTTGTCTCAACATACATTCAACACCTCTCGACTTCTCAAGTCCTTGTATGGTACAACACAGGTTCGTACATGTTTGTTATGTGGCATTATGATCAAACCTTAACAAACCATTTAGAATATTTAAAATACGGCTAGGTCATTAAGTATTTTAAAAAGACTAACCATTCTACTTAAAACCTCATTTCACATTTTGCATATACAAGTACTTTTACTTGTACATCATGTTTCCTAAGATTAATAGGATAAGTACACTTTAGGTGTCAAACTAACATGATACATATTGGTAAACATATATTAGTTAAGCTAGTATATACATAGGACATACATACATTTACATGTTTATGTTTTTATTCTTAAAATAGAAATATATATACATGAGATCATGGCATACATCATTTAGAGATCTTTAGATATCTTTGAAGATTTGAAATATATCTTGGAAAGATCTTGAAGCAAAAGATTAGATTGTGTAAGATCTTGGTTAGATATGGAAAGATATTTGGAGATTTTTTTTCAGACACCTGCGGAACCAAATGGCATAAAGAACGGAACCCTCGATTTGGTTCCGCCAAATCCGCGGGTTAAAATTCTAGTTGGCTATAAATAGCAGCCCATTGTTTACCCATGAACAGCCCACTATAACACACATTCTCTCTACCCTTTGCATACATTTAGATCAGTAGGAAACCATGTAGAAACACACATTAATCACCCTTTTCATAATGATCATAATGTTACTAACTTTCATTATGTTGTAAGCGTATACTCGTAATGATCCTGTGAAGCAAGCTCAGAGATCATGAGTCACAAGCATAGCATACTTCCTGATCCACCAAGAAGGTTAGAAGATCTTGAAGTCATCATTCATCAAAGCATACTAACATATGAAGATTCAAGGGCACTTGACATCCTCAATGATTGAAGATTCTTATTCAAGAAGTTCATGTAGATTTCACATGCATATATGAAGATCCATCACAACAAGTCTAGGGAGCTTGTAATCTTCATCCATTGAAGGCTTCCGATCAATGGAAGTTCATATAGATTAGGCATTCATATCTAGTGAACATTTATGTCATGGATCATAGTTATAAACATCATTGCATCACAATCTAAACACCAAATTAGATTAGGTGGTTTATGTGTTTGTGCCATAAAGAACAAGGTTTCTATGTTGGGCCATAAAATATATCGGGAGTGGTTGTACCCTTGTAAAAGAACTCGACATCTAGCTTAGTGTCGGAAATTGTATAGGCGACGTCAGGTTGGTTCTACCTCGAACTATAACCCGGTATTTAGCTTTGTACCGAAAAAAGTGTAAGCGACGATTGTAAGGTTTTCTCCGCAAAGAAGGGAGCTTGTTGATCTAGTGAAGTAACTCTCGAGTTGGGTACTCGGAGAGTGGAGTAGGACGGAGAGGAGCTCCGTGACCGAACCACTATAAATCATCGTGTTCGGTTTGCGCTTTCTTTTAATTATTGCTTTACTTTATGTTTGCATTATATGATTGCTTGTATTGTGATTAGTTGATAATACTTGTGTAACAACTTGTTTAGTATATGCTAGTCGTAAACTATACTTAACGTCTTTCATATTACAACAAGCTTAAATGGACATTTGATACAACAAGTTTTAAGCTTTTAAAACAGGAATGTATTCAACCCCCCCCCCTCTCTACGTTTTCACAATTGGTATCAGAGCCTCGTGGCTCTTAGTTTCAAAACAAATGGTTTTTAAAATGGAGTACGATCCATGTATCAAATTACCATTGAAGCGGAATATAATATGAAAAATGTCTCGCTAAGTACTTAGAAATTTTGTTGTTATATGTTACTTTGTATACAAGCTTGAAGATGTCTTTGGAAAATCAAAAGAAAAGATTTCTCAAAAGAATTAATTGTCAAATTATGTGCTTAAAGCAAATTTACGAAAAATACAGTTTTGAAAGGAGTGTTTGGGATAACTATTAATTTAGTTGAAAAATCACCTACATAAATGTTTAGATAAGCCACATTAGTAGAAATAAAGTTAAATAAGTATATTGTGAGTTTACTATCAAATCTAGTAAGTCCTACACACTTTCTCTATGTCAAAATATTAGTTTTGTTGAATCTGGTACAGAGACCCGCGGAACCTTTCTCTTCAAAGGACGAATACCTTAAAATGGTTTCGCGAACTCCGTCTGTATAGTATGCAGTTTTTGTCCAACGTCAAAAATTCATAACTAATTAACCGTAAGTCTGTAGGAGTCGCGCCACCTATCAATTTGAAGGGAATTAAGTCTACTTTCATTTAAAAATAATCTCATGACCTAAATCTAAATTGAAGTAGGTAAAACAAATCAAATGCTACAACCTTTCCAGAATATTAAGTTTCATTTTGACACAGTAACTTAAACTTTTGAGTCGGGCAATGTAGGTTGGTATCCTTTGAACATTGATACGATTTCTTTTGAAACTAAAGAATTTGGCTATATTTATATATATAAAGGTAACAAATCAAGCTTGGCATACATCATCATATTTAAACGTAAAGTGACGAAAAATATCTTTCTTTTTATACTATGCTATATTACTACTTGTTTTGGTTGTTTGCATACATGTTGTTTGCTTATTGAAAGTTGTGATTGCACTTGTTTATTTGTGATTCATAAGTGTCTTGCCATGATATTCATTTGCTTGTTTATCAATTTCTTGTTTATGCACAATAGGATATTTGGTAGATCTTGTGCACTAAGTTGATAAACTGTGTTTGTTTCACTTATAGACTTAGATATTTTTGTTTGCATATGTTATGTGAAAACCTTGAATAACTTACTTAGGAATGAGAACTAAGTGAAACTAGTTTAGTGTCTTGAAAAGTATTGTCTTGCACAAACTCTAGCTCAAGTGTTAAAATGTGTAAACATGTAGTATCTTTGAAAAAGGTGTTTGGAACATTTGCTTCTAATCATAATGTTTAATGTATTTTTCTTGTCATAGGATAGAAACTTATCTTTGAATGATCATGTGAACTAACCGTGACAATGCAGGACGATAACACTTGATGTTATTAATTTTCCGTGTTTAAGCCACTGTTTGGCTTAACTTCCATATATGGTAAGTTCATAATCGTCCGTTTGATCTTTGTCTTACCATGTGTTAGTGTAACACCCCGAAATCGGATCAGCGGAAGCATACAAGTTGTGGGTGTTATTCGATAGTTGTCAAAATCACATGGTACAAAGAACGGTTTTGCTTAAACCGTTTTAGAAGAAATTTCATAATAATAAATATTTAAATTACATCATGCAAAATAGTGCGGAAGAGATAGATTTAAAAAGGATTTTAAGCGGTCCCAAACAAGTTTTAGAGTCTTCTATGACTATACCATGCCCTTCACCAATCTCCTCCAAAAGTAATATATGCAGCGGAAAAGATTTAACACTTGAGATAAACATGCTAAAAGTCAACACAAAGGTTGAGTGAATTCATAGGTTTAAAAGTAAAGCAGTTGATCACAATATTTCAAGTTTCTATGAAAATGCCAAAAGTTCAAGTATTACCACTGCACTAAGCTCATGACACACAAAGCGTTAACCGGCACCAGTAATCCTGGCTTAAGTCGACAGTAACCGCGGAATTTCATAATCATAATATTTGCCCCCAAAGCCAGGTATCTTGCCAAATACCTAGTTAACTCAATTATAGCACACCCATGTTGCCTACCCGTCAACAGGGATGGGAAGGTCAATCCTATAGGCCTATATACTATAATCGCGCTCACCCGTGTTGCCTACCCGGTCAACAGGTGATTAATGGTTCATGATCGAGGGACTTGTTGTTGGCAAGGAAGGTACTTAGTGCTTATCAGGTGGTCAGCAAAGTTCCCATTTCAAATAACAGTTTGTAAACAATTGTGATCATAGTAAAAACAGTAGCATGCATCTCACCCCAAGTAGCTTATAAAACAATTAAGTAAGTAAAAAGTGGGGCTATGAACTCACCTCAGTATGCAGCAATGCAAAAATATAACAAACATCACAATTGGCATCAAGGGGTAATAGAGCATGACGACATCAAGAGTAAAAGCATAACGATACTGGATCGGCACAACCTAACAAGTAATATGTTTCAGAAATAATATTCAAGTAATTTATGAAGTAGCGTCCGTTGAATACTTGTGTTGTTATAAAAAGGGTTTAGTTTTCAATGGCGTTTGAAAGAAAATGAAAGTTTAAGACTCGTGTAGAAGACGAGAAAGGATAAAAAGATGACAAGTCGGCGAAAACGAACGAACACTCAAGAAAGATGAGGGAAAGAGGAAAGAAGGAATATGAAAGAAGGAAATAAATTAGAAAGAATAAATAATCAAACAACGACATCGATAGATAGTTTCGGCTTTTCACCGTTTTTCCCAAAATAGTGTTATAATCGTTAAAACATAAGAGTTTTGAAAAGATTTTGGAATATTTAATAAATCATAACTAGTTTAAGTTTTATAAAACATTTTATGAAATTTCGGCATGAATTGCCCGTTTATAAAACATTTCCAAGTCATACGACTTATTTGAATATTTCAATTATTGACAAGTTTTAGAAGTTTTTAATATATAATTGGACATATCATTCGCGTGAATATTAGTTGTTTAGTTTTATCGACCATTTTGTATAGTTCGGGTCCAGGTAGGTCAAGCTCTTATGAGTCTAATGTACCCTTCCGTCTCATGTACCAAAGGGTCCATAATAGTCCAAATAACTAATACCGTAAATCCAATACGTCCCATCCTTGTTCACAACATTACAATATTACAATAATATTCAAATCGAATAAATAGATATCAAGTATCTCATGTGTTGCAACATATCCCATATCGTTTCAAATATCCGAAACTCTCATATCGACAACAAATAAACCATAATAACTAACGACTAACTAATAAAACATGGCGCAACAATATAAATAATAAATGATGAAAAAATAATATTATACGACTCGCTATAAAGAAATAAATAAACAATAACATGACAAGTTATTAAACTCAGCCGTGACTCGCCACGAATCACGGGTCGACCCAATCCGAGCCGTTGGGGCTCTCGGCTGAACAAATCCAACACAAACACAAACATATCCGCAAACACAAACACAACCGTTACTCCTAACTATAACTTATTATTCTTTTAACAAAATTTCAAATTACACAATCACAAGACTGAAACTGTTGACAATATCACCTCAACGCAAACCAAAATCAAACACAATTAATCCTAACATAAATCCCACGCCTCGCCGTGACTCACCACGAGCCACGGCTTGGCTAGCCATGCGACTGCCGAGAGCTGCCACAAACAAACTGACCACAAACGACATCAAACTTCAATAACAATAACACAATCCTAACCTAAACCATACTCACCTTGCCTTGCCGTGACTCGCCGTGAGTCACGGCTTGGCTTTTCCTTGACTGCCGAGACAAACAAACCCAACCGGACCTCAAATATCATTCAACTCAAACAAATCAATAATATATCAAAAGGAATAACACAAGAACATCAAAATAATCAAAATACTCAAACCCTCACCGAGTTGACTCGGTGGGTAGACGGGTTGACTGAGTCAACTGAGTCAACGAGAAGGGGAAGGGGGAGGGTTTTCCACACGAGGGGTTTTTAACAAGTTTTCACAACCATTTTTATTAACAAAACAATATTATTAATCGGTATAAAAAAAATACGAATTAGGGTTTCAAAATAAATTAAGTAAAATAAATATAAATGGCGCGTGTGGGGTTTTTACCGAAAGAAGAGGCGGCTAGGAAGGTGATAGTGGCTTCGGTGATGGTGGCAGTAGGCGGTGGTGGCGCGTGGGTGGTGTTGTGGTGGGAGCCGAAGGCTCAAAAACTCCAGAAACTAATAGATATGGCCGATCTAGTGAATCGGCAAAGAAAAAGGGTCGCCGGAAAATTTTCCGGTGATCGAAAAATATGAAGATGGCCGAACTTGGTGGAATGCCAGCGAAGGAGAGAGAGAGGAATGAATAGTGATGGGATTTTTATTATTAAATGAGGTTTATATATTAAAAAGTGAGGGGGTAAAATGAAAATTAAAAAGTGAGGGGAGTAAAATAAAAATAGGGGGCGGAGGGGGTGAAACTGCCAATGTGGTTAAACTTTTGTTAAAAACACCGCGGGACCCATTCGACGTACCAAACGGACTCGAAAATTAACGAAACTTGCGCCATTGTTCATGAAATAATTTTTCCAATAAAAACGAGTATAAATTTGCAATACTTTCAAAAATTATTATTTTTGACAAATACGATACATTTCGTGCTTTCTAGGTTGTGCCGGCTCGATAAGGGAATAACGCTCACATTAAACAAGATATTCATAGTTTTTTTTTTTTTCAAACCCAAACAAGTTCAAAGAAGTTCAAAAGTTAAAGAAAATGAGAAGCAAGTGTTTTGGTTTGTAAAATAGGTTTAGGAAATTTACCGGGTGTTACAGTTAGAATATGTGTTTTTGTTTTTAATCAATCACAACTAAGTAGTTACATATGTTTTAGGACAATTTTCGAGAATTGAACGGGTTTTGGGTATTTTGACATATCCTCTGTTAAGAAATTCCATCTGGCGAAAATGGCATAACCAAAATTCGGGTTTCGTCTGTTGAAACTTTTGGCTCCGCCAAAATAAGTCTCATGGATTCCACGGAACCAAAAACCGGGCTCCGCCATTGTTATCATTTGGTTCCGCCAGAACAAAAAGCTTGATTTTTAAATTTTCATTTAAATCCCTTACTCAAGATCACTCACTTTCATCACTAGGATTCTTCTCACTGATGTTCACTCTTATTAGGATTAGGACATCTCATGTGCACCTATAGGATAGTCATCTTTAACCATACTTTCAAATTTCACAAAAAGGATCCAAGATACCTTTCTCCATAAATGAAGGAATCCGGAAATTTGTTCCTTGCAATCCGCGGACCAGTGAGTATTTGTGATCATTACACACACTCACTGCATTCTTTTGTCCTTTACTCATTCATTAGCTTGATTTGTAAATTGACAACTTCCTAACTAATCCAGACTCACTGTGTGCAAAAATATCATAGATCACAAGTCCAACTTATGACTACAGATATTGTTGTGTATCCGCATATGTTGCCTTTCTTGGTTAACATGTCATCCTTCAAGACGATTAATATTTACATCGAGTCATAAATCACACTTAGGTTACAGATGTATTATCAAAGTCTTGCTATCCTTGAATGCTATCCAATCTCATCAAAGTAGGATTGACAACTTAAGTATTTCCTCCGAAATATTCAAGTAAATCTGACTTACGATTTTAGTCATTAAAAGTCATATCCGAAAGAATCAACACCCAAGTATTTTAACAACATATGTTAAAACACTTATCCTATCACCTAAGTACACTTGTACTTTCACCATCGTCCCGTCACATTCACCTCTATGATATATCTCAGGCCCTAAGCTTCAGATCACATCACACACTAGTTGTACCTACCTATGGATCACAAGAATTAGTCTCCATCCTTGTTGTTTTCAACATCTATAAAACCTAAGTACTTTCATAGCACAACAAACCCCTACATCACCACAATCCTTATTACCATTTGAATCCATTGAGTGCATTGCTCAAAAAGTCCTTTATCCAAACACTCGTTAAACAAACTCAACCATACTTTACCACCTATAGGATTAGAACCTTCACCATCAAATGAGCATGAAGCTCACATTCATTTACACTAGGTTTAAGTAGTACCACTTTCACAAGTTATCAAAGTATTGGTAATACTTTTAACTTTTGCATAAGTTTCATTAAACTTTAAATCAACATTTTAACAACATATGTTAAAATGCAAAGCCAACCTCATGCACCCCAAGTAACAATGACTCTTGAGGAGTATACATAAGAAACCCAAGTGAATTCTTCGTGTCATCCCCAAGTTTATTTAGGATAGGTCTATCCAATTCAAACACCTTGGACTCATATCTTCATTTAGGAAAACATGATGTTTCAAAAAAAACATTACGCTTAAATCATGCGTTTAGTTTTTAACTTGTTAAAAGGATAATGTATATCCTATGCATCATTCTCTCCTTGCAACATGAACGGTTGTATTACAAGAGATTTCATTTCACCTCATTGGGTAAATGATCTTAAACAAACATCTTCAAGTTCTATGAACTAGAGCTTCCCCCTCATCTTGTCATACTTGTTTTCATAAGCATGATGACTTTATTCCACGAGATAATCTTACTTGTTAAAAGATACTATATGTATCTATTTCCTTTCAAGCGTACATCATAACCAAACCTTGCTCATAATCTAGTTCATAATCTAGTTCAAACCTTGTGCATATCCTACACATCTCTAGAGCATACACAAGATCTATAAAAGTTGGTAACTTTATTTAGATACTTATTCCAAAGAACTTTCTTGAGAACGTTCTTAACATATTACATTATCACACACAAACACACCTCTTGGTCTTAGATGATCAAATCACCTGCATAACATATACTTAAAACTCAACATAAAAGATGTCACCCTTTAGATCTTTCAACCTTAGATTCCAAACACAAAGATTAAAATCTGTTGACTCATATTTGTCAAATTCCTGTGTATAACATGACATCTTCATCACCTTAGTTTTAATAGAAATAATTGAGTCTCATTAAATCATATATTGGTGAATTATCGTCTTTATATACTTTGATGGGCAAAAATAGGAATTCTTTTCTTTCTAACAAGAGAATGACTACTGGAGAACCTATTGCACTAGAAACTCAATTTAACCTAACGGTTAAATTGCTTCCAGGAGAGAAGTTGGGTATGTGGAATCACCCATAAAAATGATCGTGTTTAGCCTGAATTGAGCACCGCTAGTAATAGTCTCATATTCATTCTCCAACTTGAAAATTTTGTATTCCTATACTTGCCTAAAGTAAGTATTAAAAGATGATATTTTATCTTGTCTTAGGAATATTAATCAAACAAGTAGTAGATGTGATTTTTCTTAGTAAAATCACTTGCATTACATATATATGTGTTGATTTCATGTTATGTGTTTGATATGTTGTCTTGACATTATCATGATAATTATTTGATAGTCAAATATATAAACCTTGAAAATGTTTTGTCTGCATGCCTATATGCTTCATGTTAACATGATTTGCATGATACTTGTTATATGATATTTCACAAGATTAACATGGTTCTTGTTAACTCACGATATGTCATTTTTAATACATGGTGTTAGATAGCTCTTATCTTTAGTTGACATTCATTAAGCTTTTTCATAGGATAGTCTAAATGATGCATGCTTCCAAAATGTTAGAATTGTTTGCATAAACTTGTCGTCTCACTTCTTTTGTAACTTTGTTTACCATGTGTGCACCTATAATATGTCTAAGTGCTTTTAGTATGATAAACATTTAGAAGTCGTTTTTATTTTTATTTTTAATCACATAGATCATTGTGTTCACTAATGGGTAAGTATGCTTAAGTGTATAAGCCTAACATCAAAACAATTTCACAATGTAGTATCTCAAACAATATCATGCTCTCTTGTAATATTAGTATTTATCTTGATGCTATGTGGTAATTTTTGTCTAGTAGTCAATTATTTGTTTATATAAGATGTTATCTTATGATATTTACATCTTTTGTCATTAAGATTTTTGTCTTGTAGGTTGATAACAAATTATTTGTTATTTCACTTTGTTATGCCTATTTTTGCATAATTGTAATCCCTTTATTGCTACGTAGATTAGTAATATGTTTATGGGACCCATTCTCTTACATATATCTCTTAAAGCTAATAGGATTAAGTTTTAGAGGCATGAAATTTGTGTTTGCGTATCTTTCAATCAACCTCTTTCCAACTCACATTATTGCTTCCGCTTTCCTAACAACACCTCCATCATCTTTTAGTTTTAACAATACACCTCCCAAGAGGAAACCACATGCCTTGTCATGCGATCATCTCGCATTGATAGAGAAGAGCAACATGACTTCAAGGATGAAGTTATTTAACCAACATCAGCAAAAACATTGCTAAGCTCATCATTTTCATTAACCTGCGTCGTCATTTCTTCATTCGATACATTACACATTATGTTGGATGTCCACCGATTAAGGGGGAGAAAAATTTATTCACATAATTGACTTTTTGTATTTAAGAACACTTACTCATAGGTTCACACCATTCAATTATAATCAGCTCACAAAATCACAAGTGTTTCAACATTATAGTGTTGTAACCAATACCTCGTCAAGTCAAAAGCACATCATGTGTTTGACAAACCTCTTAAACGAGAAGCATTAGGTCTCCTTAGACTTTGACTAGGATTAGTAAAACCAAATCAGTAGTTATAAGTAAATAGACCTCAGCTTGAACCTTCATTTGATCAAAAACGTCAAAACATGACCAAATCAAATCTGGTCTCATGGTACCCTTCGATAAGACGGAAGGAACCAAAGATTTGGTTCCGCCTAATCCGCGGGTACCTGGTTCAGTTTTTTTTAACCATTCAAAACAAAGAACCCTCGTAATCGAGTCTAGGATTTTCTTTCACAACTTTATTGTCTAGAACACCATCATAGGATCTCATCCTTTTCATTCTTGATACATATCAAGCACGTCATTGTCAGTGCAAACGATATATCAATCTTCATTCTCAACACATTGGTCTAACCAACACTCTCGCATCATATGATGTCATTTTCATCCTCATATAGGTATCTAGTATTTCAAATTTTTGCATATGGAATTTCTATTCCTAAGTGATCATTGTCTTCACTTTCTCTTAATTCCATTCGAGCATATATTATGGCAAGTTACATCATCTTGGTAGATGATAATGTCATAACCTCAATCGTCTTCAATACTCTTATAGCATTTGCTGTACATTAGAGTTTCTGAATTCATTTGCATTCCATTACCTACTTCACTAATCATCACCACCATGGATTAGCGAAAAACCTACCTGCATCAACCTTTAGTCATCTATTGAGTTATCACTACTAGTAAACCAACACCAACACTAGCACCACTCACTTTAACTCCACTTCATATCCTCCTCATAGGCATTATTTTGTAGGATTTTATCATATTATATCCTTGTGATTGTAATTCTTATTAGAAGATTACACACTTTATAACATGGTTTACTAGATAATCATAATTCTCTATCTAGAGTTGCTTGTGATTACATCATTAATAGATTGCATCTTATATATACATCTTATTTTTCTTTAAGATGAAATATATTGCACTAATCCTTTCATTGTAGGTTCATCATTATATACGCTTGATCGCATATAGCTTACTCATCTAAGGATGAAGTTAGCATAGAGTATTTCCCCTCCTTTATTGTAGGTGCTTCTTGACGTCCTCGAATCAGGAGGAATATCTGCCAAGCACTCATATTGCATCGTCTATACACATTGGTCGTATATGTCAATTTTTTCTTAAGACATAGCTTCTAGTATACTAATCTTTTTGTTTTGTAGGTTCATCTTGACTCCCTAGAGCAAGGGGGAGCTTCCGTCAAGCAATTATAAAATGCATCATATATTGTTTTATACTAACCTTTATTTTGTAGCATTCTTCTTCGTTGCATCATATACGTTGGCACCCTAGCAACGGGGAGTATTGATCAAGGGGGAGCTACAGTCAAGGGGGAGCATGAAAGCATTCATAATTATTCTCATTCTTCGACACACCTTTGTGTTTCGACAAAGAGGAGGAGATAGTCCAACATAGCTTACCCTCGTGTATCGTTGGCTTTATGCATTTCATTCATCATGCATTTTTCATATATATATTTTTTTATGTTGCACAACACTAACCTTGATGTAGGTTAAGAGTCTTAATTTGATCCATGGATCCGCTAACAACCTAGGGGATGCAACAACCATAGGAGATTGGAGTAGTCAATTTAACTTCACTAGGGATGATGCAAGCTCGCCATTTCAGAGAGAAATGAAGTTAACTCCAAGGACACACCCTTTTTGTTTCGACAAAAGGGGGAGAAAGGTGTAAACAGAGAAAGTATTAGGGGAGAAGAGTATAAACGTAGTATTAGGGGAGAAGAGTATAAACGGAGAAGGTAATGTAAAGGTAGTATGGACATAAGTAACTTTTTACATTTTACTTTCTATCACGTTTACATATTTTGTCATCATCAAAAGGGGGAGATTGTTAGTGCAAGCAGTCTCGTTTGTTTTGATTGATGACAAACATGTAACTTGATACATAACGTAAAATGTACAAGTTACTTGTTATCTTATTTTGTCTCAACATACATACAACACCTCTCGACTTCTCAAGTCCTCGTATGGTACAACACAGGTTCGTACATGTTCGTTATGTAGCATTATGATCAAACCTTAACAAACCATTTAGAATATTTAAAATACGGCTAGGTCATTAAGTATTTTAAAAAGACTAACCATTCTACTTAGAACCTCATTTCACATTTTGCATATACAAGTACTTTTACTTGTACATCATATTTTCTAAGATTAATAGGATAAGTACACTTTAGGTGTCAAACTAACATGATACATATTGGTAAACATATATTAGTTAAGCTAGTATATACATAGGACATATACATACATTTACATGTTTATGTTTTTATTCTTAAAATAGAAATATATATACATGACATCATGGCATACATCATTTAGAGATCTTTAGATATCTTTGAAGATTTGAAATATATCTTGGAAAGATCTTGAAGCAAAGGATTAGATTGTGCAAGATCTTGGTTAGATATGGAAAGATATTTGGAGATTTTTTGTCAGACACCCGCGGAACCAAATGGCATAAAGGACGGAAGCCTCGATTTGGTTCCGCTAAATCCGCGGGTTAAAATTCTAGTTGGCTATAAATAGCAGCCCATTGTTTACCCATGAACAGCCCACTAGAACACACATTCTCTCTACCCTTTGCATACATTTAGATCAGTATAAACCATGTAGAAACACACATTAATCACCCTTTTCATAATGATCATAATATTACTAACTTTCATTATGTTGTAAGCATATACTCGTAATGATCCTGTGAAGCAAGCTCAGAGATCATGAGTCACAAACATAGCATACTTCTTGATCCACCAAGAAGGTTAGAAGATCTTGAAGTCATCATTCATCAAAGCATACCAACATATGAAGATTCAAGGGCACTTGACATCCTCAATGATTGAAGACTTCTTATTCAAGAAGTTCATTTAGATTTCACATGCATATATGAAGATCCATCACAACAAGTTTAGGGCGCTTGTGATCTTCATCCATTGAAGGCTTCCGATCAATCGAAGTTCATATAGATTAGGCATTCATATCTAGTGGACATTTATGTCATGGATCATAGTTGTAAACATCATTGCATCACAATCTAAACACCAAATTAGATTAGGTGGTTTATGTGTTTGTGCCATAAAACACAAGGTTTCTATGTTGGGCCATAAAATATATCAGGAGTGGTTGTACCCATGTAAAAGAACTCAACATCTAGCTTAGTGTCGGAAATTGTATAGGCGATGACAGGTTGGTTCTACCTCGAACTAGAACCTGGTATTTAGCTTTGTACCGGAAAAAGTGTAAGCGACGATTGTAAGGTTTTCTCCGCCGAGAAGGGAGCTTGTTGATCTAGTGAAGTAACTCTCGAGTTGGGTACTCGGGGAGTGGAGTAGGGCGGAGAGGAGCTCCGTGACCGAACCACTATAAATCATCGTGTTCGTTTTGCGCTTTCTTTTACTTATTGCTTTACTTTATGTTTGCATTATATGATTGCTTGTGTTGTGATTAGTTGATAATACTTGTGTGACAACTTGTTTAGTATATGTTAGTCATAAACTATACTTAACATCTTTCATATTACAACAAGCTTAAATGGACATTTGATACAACAAGTTTTAAGTTTTTAAAACGGGAACGTATTCACCCTCCCCCCTCTACGTTTTCACAAATTGGCTTTTGCTACTTGAGAAGCTTTGCACCTGTTGCCGTTAGCTATCCTTGACCTCTGTTAAATAGGAAAAGTTTTCATAGATTAAGTATGGTAAGAAGAGAAACTAGGAATGTTAAGGATGTGTTGGGTGCACCAGATGTTTTACAGAAAAGTATGCAGCTACAGTGAAATTCATACTCTTATTCAACTGGTCTTAAACTCTTGATAGTTTGTAATGTTATCTTTAATGTAAATCTGATATGAATTTTCATAGAGCGTAAAGTTGCTGGTGGTCTTCTTGTAGTGTTTATTATTAAGTTTACTGCAGCTTATGAACTCTCCTTAGAAAGTGAAAAACTCATATTGGTATGAATGTCTCTTTATTATGAATTGAAGGATTTGCAAGATTGAATTGAAGGATTTGCAGGAAAGAAGTTGCAAGAAAGGATTTGCAACTCCAAGCTAGCAATTAGTTAACCGAATAATAAAAGTATGCGTACCTTTTGCAACTCCAAGCTAGCAATTAATTCGGATCAAGTATAAAACGGTTTAACGAATTGACACTTACCTTTTTTCGATTCAAACCAAGATGCAAGCAATAATGTGTTTGCACCACATTCTTGCACACACGTTCTAATACCAAATTAATGAAAGTGCTAGTTCAAGAAACACAAAATGTTTTGGATTTTAAAACCCAAAACCGATCGAACCTTTAAGGGTTTTTCTTGATTGGCCGAACTCAACAAAAAGAGAAAGAAAACAAGTTTTATGGTTTAGTGTGTGTACAAAAGTTACCTAAGAATGATCCCTAAGCCTTGTTTTTATAGGGTGAGAAAACTTAGAGTCCAAGTTAGGCTTGGGTTGGGTTTACCCTCCCCTAGCCGATCGGCCAACAACCCACAAAGGGTTTCCGAAACTTTCTTGACATCTAATTTTCACTCTAGTGCTTTCCTTTAACCATTAGTCAATTTCCGTTAATTATTTAACTGTCGTTAGTCGTTTTGTGTATTTAATAATTAAATATAACCTTTTATATTAAATTATTAATCATTAATTCTTCACACGTAAAGTTTGCAATCCCTGGTCTCGGGTTCGATTCTGGACATATACATATTAAGTATCGTCCATAAAACTAACAGCTCCCACTTGGACATATCTTAATAATGTAATGACATTGGTTAGCGTCTAGCAACACGCCAATGCCTCCAGTTTAACTCGATTATGGTCTCCTGGAAAAATATTTTGGTGATTCATCATCATACTTATCCTTTTGTTTCTAAT
Source organism: Artemisia tridentata subsp. tridentata (assembly GCA_021014915.2). Lineage (NCBI taxonomy): Eukaryota > Viridiplantae > Streptophyta > Magnoliopsida > Asterales > Asteraceae > Artemisia > Artemisia tridentata. The sequence continues at coordinate 64,734,085 of CP139504.1, read as the reverse complement.
ACCATGTTAAATAAGGATATCCGTCTCAGTCATTCCTTTATTTAACTATTCTGTTTATCGTTGTTTATAATTGAGCAAAATTCCCAAATCTTCTGAACGTATTCCAGATAGATCTTGAGCGTAGCCACGCAAACATCTTGTCAACCCTACGAGGGGCCCATCAGTATTAAACTTCAAAACGAATTTTAAGGAACAAATTCTTTATTGACTACAAGCAAAACTCATGCATTTTGCAACACTTCTGAAAACAATCCTTATAGCCACCAGTTATGTATAGCGGTAAATTGCTCCACAGAAATGCACTACATCCATGACAGTTCTCTGGTATATCAAGTCTGAGGATAACTATTTCATGATTTACTTGATGATAAGATCCATAAAGTATAATCCTGTAGTTGGGATAAGTCCTATATTCTACCAAAACTCAGATTTGTCTTAATTTAATAATATTCCCATATCATTAATTGACAACCGACTATTTAGAATAACTAAATTATTCACGGATTAAACATGCAAATATAGGACACAATATTAAAAATGAAAATTAAACATAACCAATATTTTATTTCATTAAAATAATAATTGTTTGCAATATCCTTTATTCAAATACTAATCACAGTCATGCATGAAACTACTAGCTAAACAAGTACAATGCCATTGGCACGTTCACTGAGCTTATCATAAGGTAAAGCCTTCGTAAAAGGATCAGCTAGACTGTCATCTGTGTGAACTTTCAGTAGATTAATTTCACCTATGCGGACTTGTTCTCGAACATAGTGATATTTTCGTAGAAAATGTCTGATGCCCTTTATGACTCCAGGTTCATTGGCAAATATGATTGCAGCAGAATTATCGGAATACATATTAATAGGCGATTTAATCGAAGGCATAACACTAAGCCCTGAAATGAATTTCCTAATCCAAACAGCTTACATTGCAGATTCTAAAACATCTATGTATTCAGCTTCCATTGTAGACATCGCAATTGTACTCTGCTTCTTGCTATTCCAGTCTATTGCTCCTCCATTAATGACAAATACGTATCCCGTCTGAGACTTCGTATCATCTTTATCACATTGCCAGGACGCATCACAATAACCTGTAACATCAAGTTCTGCAGCTGGATTTCCACCATACACTAGAAACATATCTTTTGTATTTCTTAAATACTTGAGAATATGTTTAACAGCAGTCCAGTGAAGTTCACCTGGATTCTGTTGATATCAACTGGTGATATTTTGAGCGAACGCCACATCTGGCCTTGTGCATCTTACCGCATACATGATAGATCCTACAGCCGAAGCATAAGGGATTCTACTCATGCTTGCCACCTCTGCAGGTGTTGAAGCACAGACTTTGCTACTTTAGCCATGATTTACTTCCATTGGCAAATATCCTTTCTTGGAATTTTGGATATTGAATATCTTTAATATTTTATCAATGTAAACACTTTGACTTAATCCAAGGAAAGTAACATCACTCCCACGAGCTTTGTAATATACACATGGATCATCAAGATTCTGAATAAATCCAAACCTTTTGATTTCTTCATCAAATCTCTTATTTCATTGTCTTGATGCTTGCTTCAATCCATAAATGGATCTTTGAAGTTTGCATACACGGTTTGGAAATTGTTGATTCACAAACCCCTCAGGCTGCGCCATATAAAAGTCTTCATCTAGGCAACCATTTAAGAAGGCGGTTTTGACATCCATTTGCCAAATCTAATAGTCATAGTACGCTTCTATAGCTATGAGAATCCTAATAGCTCTAATGTCTACTACATCTGAAAAGGTCTCCTCGTAGTCAACCCAATAGGTTTGAGTAAAGCCTTTAGCTACCAGACGAGCCTTATAAGCGTGTACATTGCCATCCATGTCAGTTTTCTTCTTAAAGAGCCACTTACTTCCAACGACTTTAGAATTGGGAGGAATGTCTACTTTAATCTAGACATCATTATCTCTCATGGATTGCATTTCCCCATTCATTGCTACTACCCATTTGTCCTTTTTAGGATCATTCATGGCAGCCTTATAATTAGCATGTTCTCCAAGATCCCCTAATATAGTTTTCTCAACTTCTACGTTAAGACATAGACGTTCAGGAGCACGTACAGTCCTTGTGGACTTACGAATGGGAATAACTTTAGGTGGAGGACCCAGACTTTCAGGTTCCACAGGAAGTTGGCTAGTGTTTTTAGAAGGTAATGTATCTTCATGATCATCTTCCACATCATAAATTCTGCCACTAAATTCTTGAGATATGAGATGCTTTTCAAGAAAGTCTCCATACCTAGCAACAATTACGTTATTTTCAGGTGGGTAGTAAAAGTAGTAACCCATCGTTTCCTTTACGTATCCTACAAAGATACACTTTACAGATCTCTGTTGGAGTTTATCTGCTGAGTCACGTTTAACAAACGCCTCGCAACCCCAGACCTTTAAATAAGACAAGTTAGGAGCTTTACCATGCCATATCTCATATGGTGTCTTATCAACCTTCTTGGTCGGAACCATATTTAGAATGCGAACAGCAGATTCTAAAGCATAATCCCAAATGGATAAAAGAAGAGTTGTAAGATTAAACATTGATCGTACCATATCAAGCAATGTACGATTTCTTCTCTCAGATACACCATTTTGTTGTGAAGTCTATGGAGATGTGAGGTGCTGCAAAATTCCATTCTCAACTAAATAATCTTTAAACTCTTGGCTTAGGTATTCACCACCTCTATCGGATCAAAGAGCTTTAATCTTCTTTCCTAGTTGCAATTCTACTTCAGCTTTCAAAACCTTAAATATTTAAAACACCTCATTTTTATGTTTAAGCAAGTAAAAATAACCATAACAGCTAAAATCATCTGTAAAGGTTATGAAGTAGCTAGCACCTCTGCTTGACATGTGTCTAAGTGGTCCACATACATTAGTATGTATTAAACCAAGTAGATCAGAAGCCCTTTCCATACGACTATGAAATGGTTTCTTTGTCATCTTCCTAGATATACAAGATTCGTATTTATCAAATGATTCATCATTGATATTTTGCAAAAGCCCGTCGTGTTGCAGCTTTTCCATGCGAGTCTTGCCTATGTGAGCAAGTCGACAATGCCAAAGATAAGAAGAATCCAAGTCTTTATTGATTCTCTTATTATTGATGCTAAACATCGAATTATTTTTATTCGATACATTATCATTCATGTCAATCTCAAACACATCATTCACAACAATAGCATTAAAATAAAAAACACCATTTAAAGAAACTGAAATTCCATTACTAGTTATAGTGTGAATAAAACCAAGATCCAACAATAAAGAAAGCGAAACAACACCTCTAATAATATAAGGTGCATAATGACAATTGTTTAATGACAGTACTAAGCCCGAAGGAAAAACTAAATTAAACACTCTTATGGCTTCAACAACTGCATGTGCTCCATTTCCTACGTACAGGTATTGCTCCCCATAGGCCAGCTTCCTTTCAACTCTAAACCCCCACAGTGTATTACAAATATGAATACCACATCCAGTATCGTATACTCAGGAATTTATTTTATGAGTTAATGTAAATAATTCAATCATAAATAAGTTACCTGAAGTACTGGCGACCTGCCCAGACTTCCTGTACTTATTAGTTCGCAACTCTTCGAGGTAGAGAGGACAATTCCTCTTCCAGTGTCCTACCACATGGCAGTGGTGGCAAGCCTGGTCCTACTTGGGATTTTCCTTCTTCTTAGGAGGGTATTTCTTAGGTTCAGGTTGATAGGCCATAACTTGCTTACCCTTATCAGCCTTCCCTTTGCCTTTACCCTTCTTGTTCGCTTGCGGTTTTGGCTTGTTAATCCTACCACCTTGAATAGCAAGTACTTGAGGTGTAGGAGCCTTTTTAGGTAATCCTTTCTCATAGTCAATGAGCAATGCGTGCAATTCACTCACTGTCATCCCCACGCAATGCATATTGAAATTTTGCACAAAACCACCAAAATCCTTGTTAAGGGATCTGTTGATTAGACCAACACAAATTTCTTGCGTGTAAGCATATTGAAATTTTGCACAAACCGCTCTTGCTATTTCTACTACAGAAGCCGAATACGTAAGCGCTGGAAAGACATGTCAACAAGCATTATGGATGAAACAAGCTCTCGTAGATTATGGCATTAGGTTAGATAATGTTCCAATTATGTGTGATAACAAAGGTGCTATAGATTTAAGTAAGAATCCCGTTCAGCACTCTAGGACTAAACATATAGAAATACGTCACCACTTCTTCGCGATAACGTTCAAAAAGGAAACATATCTATAGAAAAGGTTGCATCGGAAGATAACATAGCGAACATATTCACTAAACCCTTAAGCGCGAACTCTTTAACCACTTACGTTTAGGCCTAGGAATGATGGAACAAATTGACTAAATTTTCTGCATTTTTGGTACATTTTTAATCGTCAGATGGGCGGACCCCTTAATGTTATAAAGGCGGCCCCCTTAATTATTAAGGGGACCGGCCTCTCATTAAGGGGACCGGCCATCTGTCTGACAAAAATTCTTCTTCTTCCTTTCTTCCCTCCTCTCATCTGTGTCTAGGAATCTATTTTGCACAAAATTAAAGATTGGGAAACATTTTTCTTTTGCATGAACATATTTATATACAAAACCCAATCTATTTTATTCAAATCATTCTCACATCTAGGAAAACACATGAAAACCATTTTCCTTGCATTGTTGAATAATGCTAAAAACATTTTTCTTTCATGCATAAAATCTTACATGAATTGTCAAAATATATAACCTAATATATATCTTTGATATTCATAAATTGAGCAAAATCAAATCAAGGAGACTTTGGATTGTGTCTTAGGAAATTTTTGCATTTAGGAGTCGAAACAATCACATCTCCACATTTGTTGCATATAGGCACACACTAGAACAAAATTGCTAATCACATCTCTACATTTGTTCCATCACCAATTCCTTGTTAGTTTCTAGTGCCTTTGTTCTATTATCCTTGCCTTATATGATTACTCGTTTTAATATTCTTGATTGCTAGATAGAATTTCTTGCTTGCTTATTTGTTTAATTAATATGTCTTGCATGCATAATTATTAATATATTACATACATTCTTGCCTCAAAGAGTTGGACTTGCCTAAAACCAAAAACTCAAAACATAGCCCTCCTTACCTATTCCTGCAGAAAAACCCATTTCTGGAACTCTGAATACCATCATATGGGCGGCCCCCTTAATTCATGAGGCGACCCCCTTAATTATTAAGGGGACCGGCCCATAACTAAGGGGACCGGCCATCTAAAGGTAGAGTTCACATAATCTTTTTCTGCTTTTTAGCCCATTTCATCCTACTCTTCCCTAAATTCACAAACATATTTTGTCCTAATCACCCCAACAATTTTATCCATCCTTAATCACATCAATCCTCCACTATAAATAACCCCATTCCTCACCATCTTCACTCATCTCATCATGTCTTCTCCCATCAAACCAAAACCAAAAACCTCAAGGTTAGCAAGGATGGCCAAAAAACCCGTGTGGAAAAGAAAATCTAACCCTCACAACAAATCCATCTCAACAAATGGTGTGACTAGACAACCAACACCTCCATCCTCATTTGTTCCCAACTACTCTCCAAGATCTCAAGCTCATTCCATTGAACCATTTTACAAACCCTATCATGTTGGCCAAACATCCACATTCATTCAAAACTACACTTCTAAACCTCAAACCAACTTCAATGAAACCTTCAAAAATCCTCATCATATTGGTCAAACATCAAACTTTACCTCAAACCACATACCCCAATTTCATCCATTCCCACCAAATGATCAAATCCACATTCCCACGAAAAAGCAAAAGTTTCATGAAGAGATTAACCAAATCCACGACCTTAGTGATCTCCTTGCTATGCACCTTGCACAATGCAACAAGGGACAACCTCCATCCTCACCCTACTCAAATTGCTTACCCCACTCTCTCAACTTGGATCAAGTTACAAACCACACCCACTATTGTCCTTGTTGCATCTTTCTTCAAAAACAAATTCTCCACTTGAGTGAAGATATTTCTTGGATTGAATATCTACTCACTCGTCCTCATCCTATTCCTCTCCTAACCCGATATAACATTGTTAGATCTACTCCATCCGATCCATTTCCCTCACCATCAAATAACTAAGTCCTATTCACATGCTTTCCGCCCCATAATAAAATCCCTCACCCTTTTGTGTCGCAAGCAAGTCCAATCGCTCTCTTTGGCAATATTAGGACCATTAGTATCTTTTACTTATGTTGTAATCCTTATGTTTTAAGCATATTGTTTGATGTAATGATGATTCATGTGTTATACATGATCATCTTGAATGCATGAATAGATTAGTTGTTTGTTCTAAATATTTTTGCTATGCATATATATGTCTTGAGTTCTTAACTTGTTTTTGCAGCCAAGATTTCCATAGCTCGTCTCCTTGGTGCCCTCGAACGAGGGGGAGTATACATCAAGGGGGAGCTCTAGTTTCCATCAAAATTCTTAATTGAATCTAGTCGGCATAACCTTTTTGATTCTACAAAAAGGGGGAGAAGTGAATATAAACTCACTAAATACTTGTCCAAAAATAAATCTTTGGGTTTAATGAGTTTAAGTTTTGTAATCATCAAAAAGGGGGAGATTGTTGATATAAATAATGCCTAAAAACATTATTAATACTTCTTGATATCTTTATGTTTTGATAATCACAAAATGTAAAATCATTAAACATAAACTTATTAAATAAACAAGTATTTAGTTGTAAATATTCATTTCTACAACTTATTCACTTAAGGTATGTATAAACAAAATGCCTAATGCATATGATCAAAGGAACATTTTCTTCACCACTAGAATTTTTATAAAATGACACAAACATTTTATATCTTTTACAAAATCATTTTTGGTAATTAAAGGAAAATGTTTAATCCATAATAAATATATGAATTCAAATTTTCAACCAAAAATGGCAAAAATGTTCCAGGAAAACCTTCCCCACAAAAAGACAAAGCTGGGCAACGGATATAATGGGCGGCCCCCTTAATCAAGCAGGCGGCCCCCTTAATAATTAAGGGGACCAGCCCTTAATTAAGGGGACCGGCCACGCTCCTCCAGTCCCCAGCTTTGCCTATAAATACTGGACTATTCCTGGACTTTTTCCTCACCTTTTGCACTAAAACTTTCTGTCCAAATCTTTCCTATTCTTTCTAATTAATCCTTTGATCATATAATTATAAGCTTTTGTTTCAAGTGATCCAAAGCTTCAACCTCTCAAGTGCAAGAGAAGAATACTTCTATCCCTCAAGACAAGAAGTATTACAACTTGGTGTATCTCTTCCATCCAAGTTGTTGGAGTATCATAATTGTAAATCATTTTTTCATTTGTATAAGTTGTGTATATTTGTCAGATAGGTGTGAACATAATTGCTTAGGCTAGTTTAGTGTGTAAGTAGTGAAGTTGTGAAGAAGTTAAGGTGTGTAAGTAGTGAATGTGTGAAGAAGTAGAAGAGTATATAAGTAGTGCTAGGTCGTGAAGTAGTTGTGAAGCCGTTGTGAAGAAGCTGTGAAGCCGTAGTGAAGAAGTTGTGAAGAAGTAGTGAAGAAGTCGTGAAGAAGTTGTGATTGAAGTTGTGAGATTGGTTCTAGCTACGATTAGAACTCGACATTTAGCTTTGTGTCGTAAAATTGGTGTAAGCGAAAGTTGTGTAAGGTTTTCTCCGCCATAAGGGAGCTTGTTGACATAGTGAAGAAAACTCTCGAGTTAGGTGCTCGAGGAGTGGAGTAGGGCAAGGAAGGTGTCCTTGTAGCCGAACCACTAAAAATCATTTGTCTCGCGGTTCGATCTTTCCATCTATATCTTTCATTTCATTTCATTACTTTACTTGCATTGTTAATTTAGATCTACTTATATTTGTTCATATTGTTCAAGAGTTGAGTTCACATTAATTCGAATCTAAAATTTTAAAAGTAAACAAAGTTTTTTTAATAAATTAAAAAGACGTAAAACTATTCAACCCCCCCCCCTTCTAGTATTCCACAAACTTTACCAATAAGTCTCGCACGTTGTGTGCTATAAACCCCGCTTGTTAAAATATTGATCTACTAACCATTAGAAAACCCTAAAGTTTCGATCTTTCCACCTCAAGTGTGCAAAACTTGTACTCTAAACAATCACTTTCTTGCATCCTCGAGAAATATCTAAACCTTGCTTGTCTTCCAAGTTACTACCGAGACTTGATCTTTGAGAAGCCCGCGAAACTAGAATTTTCAAGATTGATTTTCAAGAACTCAAAAATCTACAAACCCTTAAAAAACCCTTCCAAGGACGATTTTCCTCTCAAGTTCTCAAATTAAACCTTTAAAAATTCAACCTAGTCAAAAAGCCTTTGAAGCTTAAACCTCACTAAGCTACGCAATACCCACCTTGATCAACCTCAAACTTCTTGAAAAAATAATCGACAACTTAAGACTTCAAACCCTCGTTATAGAAACCCTAAACACGAGACAGCTTCTTGCCACACC
>CP139504.1:63862376-64049117 GCA_021014915.2 Artemisia tridentata subsp. tridentata | reverse complement strand
AACAAAAGATATGTAAAAGCTAATCAATTATATTCCATGCCACTTCTCTTTCTTTTTTGTTTTTATATTGTAATACTTATCTATGTTGTTGCATACTATCAGATCTCCGTAATACTTATCAGATGTGAACAGTTTATCTCCAAATTTTAGCTATTGTATTTGTTAGTATTATTATTATGAAATTCATTCTCTTCACCGCCGCACTTTCTACTTAAAAAGAAAAATACTGTGCAACGATTAACAACGTCAAACGATGCATACATTCACTGGAGTCTTCCAGTCCAGTACACCTAATTTTTTTTAATACCTATACGATGCATACATGTTTATTTGTGACAATATTTAGTATCTTTTCAATATACGTTGCAGAAGAAGATGTTGAGGTAACCGAAGAAAAGACTGCTGATGTAGAGAGCTCACCTGCAGCAATCATCACAGGTTACAGATGCTGATGAGGTACATAGTTTCTATCCATTCGATCTTTGTCAACAATGTTAACATGTCTAATCATTAATGATTACGCTACTTTTTGAAATCAGATAGATGCATTATATTATTAGCTCCAAAATGATAAAAAGGTATCCAATTGGTACTACATCAGTAGGGAGCTCAATTAACACATAAATGCTTATTTACGCACTATATAATTTCTATTAAGTACACTAATGAGACCAGATTCAAATTTGGCTAAAGCTTTTTTTGGTCCTGACTTACCTATATTGTGCTTAAAAGATCTCTCTACATGGATTTGGCCAACACGATGACCTTTTTTTTCCCTTCATTTGTGCAGGTATAATTGAGCAGTTGCAAAATATACATGATGCTTCGTGCAGACCTACATAATTGAAAATTGTGGCTACAGTTTCGGGTGTCCATAATGACCGTGCAAACTCGCCAGTCACAGGTAAATGACGATACAATTTCAGTCAACCCTGAACTAATGTTTCATGAATATATAATTGCATTTCTCCTGTTAAACATTAGTCGGTTCCCAAATTTACTAATTTTCTGATTGCTACTATAATTTCAGATGTACCTACGCAATGGCTTTTCGGAATGTAAGTTGACGAAAGGCAGGTGAAGAAACGGGTAAAAAAGGGTCATTTTTAAGGCCAGTTATGCAAGGTCAGGGATTGGGTCAAAACATGTCATCTCGGGTTTTCTATTTTACCTTTTCACACAATCATTACTTATACAAAACAAATGAAATACAATAGTATCATGGTATGACTTTAATGACTTTCGTTTACGCCTTTGTTTTAGTTGAATGTGATGCAAGTATACAAACAGTGAGTGTATGCCTATTTAATATCATGTACTAATTGGTTGGGGAAAAAACAGGCCCGCCGGCGGTCGGCGCCATTCTTGGTATATATTATAGGGCAATTAAAACGACGTCGTATTGTCCTCCTATTTTCCCGCCAAAAAACTTGGGCTACCACTGATCCACCGCAAAAGGCCCAAAAACTAGGCAGATCCAAATCTCGGTTTGATAAAATCTGCCTCTCTCTCTAGAATCACCTAGATACTCCTCGCCGCCTCTTTCTAAAAATCTGCCTCTTTCTAGAATCACCTAGATACTCTTCACCGCCTCTCTCTAAAATCAGTTACTAAGAGATATGGCCAATTGTGAGGCGTTAAAGAAGGAATCGGCCCGTATCTTGGCGGGGTAGCCACATGGACTTTGTGGTTGCAGCCAACGTGGGCATTTGATGTTGCATAAACCTTGATTTGCCGATCTCTTGCCGTAAACCAAGTTTTATAATAAAACTGGTAAGTTATTTTTATTTGATTTGTTTGAACGAGGGTTTTGAATTAGGGTTCTTCTGTTGTTTTGTTAGGGGGGTGTTTGGATGAACGTATTATCCCAGCTTATTAGCTTATTTGTTTTTGCTTATGCCTTAGGGTTGTTTCGTTGTTTTGTTAAGGGGTCTTTGTATGGATTTATTTTCCAAGCTTATCAGGTTATTTGAATTTTGATTATGGGTTTAGGTTGTTTTGTTGTTTTGTTAGCTTTTATTTAATTCGCATAGCTTATTTGATTTTCCTTATGGCTTATTCATGATATATGCGTCTTCTTATACAATATTTTCATCGGCTCGGACAGGTTATGGACTTCGTCGACAAATGGTATTGACTATGATAGGTTTCGATTAAGAATGAGATTGTTTACAGGTTGGCGACGCAACATACTCTGCTTGCAGCCACTGTGGGTGTATTTTCTTTTTTCAGAGCCTGATTCATCTCACTTTCATTGTTACATTTGTCTATTTTCCTGTTCATATTGTGTAATAGTCGACAACATCCGCATATTGGCAGGGTAACCTCCCAATGTTGCAGCCATGGCGGGTGCAACGACATGCGTACAGGCCGTTTTGATGGCATTAAAAGGCAATGATGATAGTTAGCGGGCTATGACGATTGTTATAATTTGAGGGAAATGAAATGGGTCGTTGAAAACTTGATTGTAACCTGGCGGGGCAATGACCGGACGACATGGTATAAACGATTACTATGCAACCGAGTCTGTTTGCAGCCATGGTGAAAGTCAGAAGTTTCTCGGTCTGCATTTACTAATCTGAGCCTAACTTTTTATGTTTCAATGATCAACACGAGAGCATTTCCCTTTGCATAACTATTAAACACTAGCAGCATCACATGTATGTCGATAGCCCTGATCTGCATTTTCTTTTTGCACAAAATTAACCTTTGCTGTTAAGAAACTACTGTTTGGCAAACACACATTTTCCCTTTTGTATTATCCAACAGTAGATACGCTTCTTTATTGTACGATTTGAACTTGCCTGATGCTAAATAGAAGGCATACAGTTGTGAGTTGTAACTTTCTGATTTTGTTACAAATGTTTATTATATGTTACCTATACTACCAAAAAATACTGCTAACATAGTCTTCATTTTTTCCTTTATTTGCAGACAAGAACGGTTCATCACCAAAATTGTTGCTGCAATATCTGAACCGCGTGTGATCCATTATGTCTTCACAACTTGCGTTACATACTGGTATCAGGTTTGAATTTATTTTCTTCCTTAAATATTACAAACGTGTTGGGTTCCAGTATTGCACATACATACACAGTCTCATTTATAGAAGTTGGAAACTAAAATATAGTACTTACGTGTCATGCCTATTTGTATATAATAGTCTATATATTGAAAAGACCGTTATGTATGAGGATGCCAGACTTCTAGAGTTTGTGTATGCAATAAAAAATGTTAAATAGGGCTGAATTGGTTGTCTTTGGTGGTTCAAATGGGGGTTAACATAGGTCACTTTGGGACCTGAAACGGGTGTGGGATTGGGGACTGAAACCAGGGCTAAGACGGGTGCGTTTGGGTGTAAAAATGGGGCCTGCAATGGGTGTTGGAATGGGCTGGAACGGGTATGTTCGGATGGGGTTGCCCACATAAGCTTATACACTTGAAAGTAAGATTAAACAAATACCCTCTTATTTTTCCTAAGCCCTTTTTTTTTCTGCTTATCTTTTTTACTTAGCACCTTATTGTAGCTATGGGAATTTGGGTGACGCTTTGACGATGATTTTCCACGGGCTGCTGTGATTATTGGCTAAAGGAGAAGCTGGGAATGATATGTTTTTATGTTATTTTTGTAAGGCTTTGGTTTCATTTGCTGTTATCTGATTTCATAAATCTGCTTTTGTTGTGTTCAAAGGTTTTAGGTGATGTTTGGAATAAAACAAATTGGCTAATGTTGTCACAAACTGGTATGTAAAAAATTTCAAGTTTTAAGTGGTCTTTAAAGCATATGTTGGCTTTTATAGGCCATTGGTCATACTTAAAGAGCTGCTACTTTTCAATGAATATACAAGGTAAACCACAGAAACTAATGCTACAGTCATTTGGACTTTAGCACTACTACTGATTCAAATGGGTAGATGAGTGACTTGCCATAATCCAAAAAATTAAGAGTGTTTCAGTTTTAATTCAATATATTAGTGCCAAGTTGAAATTGATTTGTTTCTGTGGTTGCACTTTTTCAGTGATTTTTTGCCAACTGCATAATTGATTGAAAAAAAATAATTAAATTCAGGTTGTTAAGGACAATATAGCTGCAGGAGTTGACGTCCAGGATGCTGATGGAGATTTACTAACCTACTATCACTACACTTTGACTAAAAAGATTCGATCAGTCAGGTTTAATAGTTTTGCAAAAAAAATCTTTAAGTTTTCCTTTGCTTATAAATTCTTATGCGGTAAGTTTCTTTAATAAACAGGTTTCTCGACCAAGTGAGCTAAATAAAATCATGTGCTGTTGCAGTTTCGACGCTAACTACATAGGTGAAGTTTGCATGTCGATAATCGGTTTACCATTTTAAAAGACACGGTTAAGTGGAAATTCATTAGAGCATGTGCAAAACGACACTTGTAATGTGAATTTTTTCACAGGTTATCCATTTCTTTGCTTTTTTACTTTGATGTTCACTGCTGTCAATGTATCAAATTCAGTAGTGTGTTTAAATGCAAGTTGTCTTTCACGGCAAAAAAACCCGCCAGGCCGCAACGCTGCCGGCCGTCGCCATTCTCGTTTTACATTAATTTGCAATCACAAGCTATTTAATTTTGATATGTATGACACTTATTGAATACAAAAGCTTCATAAACAATATTCGAACACACAATCCTAAAAGGAAGTTTCCATGGCCAGTCATCAACTGCACTATAAAGTGCATGCTTAGGAACTATGCATTTAACACACACATCCGAAAACGGGTCAAATGTCACATTTATGACGTCAAAAAAACACACGCAAGCGGAAGACTGTATTATAATTAAGGTTACATAAGTTCTTGAATAAAACTAAGGGAAAATACAAGTCTAAATCATAATGAATCTCACACCAAAATACAAATCCAACCATGTTTATATGAAAGGTAAATTCCAAATTCTAATCCAAAAGCAATGGAAACTATCATCAGGGTGATCCACTAAGAGCTCCTATGCACTCTTCACTCAATTCACAGCTTCCCTCTTAATACCTGCCGTAGATAAAAGAAAATGCGGCTGAGCTTAAAAAGCCCAGTGAACAGATATACACAAACGAATAACTAATCATGAACAAATGTACGAAATGGAATCATAAGGATCTGCTAACAAAGATGTCATATATCATAAGAGTCAAAAGAAATAGTGAGTCATAAGGATACTAAGGAAATCATAGAATCATACGGAAATGCCTTAAACCAAATATCCAAACATATATCATATCCTGTCATAACAAATGGAGTAGCTAGCTCCCAAAAGTGAAATGGGGTGTATGGCACACACAAGTACTTTCACTAAATCAAATCCGAACTGAACAAACCTAGGATGCATCCATACGCTCCATGCAAAATAAAATCATATCCATATACACGAGTACAAAGACAAGTATATATGCGTATGTCAAAATGGCCAAGTGCGCAATATACAAATATGGGAACGCCAGGGAACAATCACACCTCCACAGGTAGTGTCATGCCATTGGCGCCTCAATAACATAGCCATGGTACCTTCATGGCTAGTTAGCTCGGGCAACAGAACAAATCAAAGAATATCCAAAGTATAACGGATCAAATATAATATGTCCAAACAAAGGTATATCTAACTAAACTAAATCTCATATCAAAGGGGATAGCAAACGGATATCATATCAAATGGGATAGCAAACAAATATCATAACAAATGAACAAAAGTCAAGGATCGAGAAGTCGTGAGATATCCTTACTTAAAAAGGATGGAATATCTGTACCTTATCGTAAATGAAATGATCACAAGGAAACACACGTTACTCCTTCTTCAATGAATCTTCATTTATTAATAACCATTTAACATTTAAGAGTCCATTTATAAGTTCATTTATGTGTCATAACTGATATTACACATGATACTTATAGTTATTAATGTTTTAGGGTTTATTATGTGTATCTAGTTCATAATCTTATGATTTTTATAACACACCAAACGAGCTCCTGTGGTTCTATAACTTTCACCAGAGACACCTATATATGTTTAGTACTTCCCATAATTTTTATAGATTTTATCTCCTAGTGTAGGTATTTAATAAAAATCGTTATTTTCACATATGTCCAGAAAGTGATCTGATGGTATACCCAGAAAGTTTTTATTTTAAAAACACATTTAAACCTACCAGAAAAATCTACAAAAAGTAAAATAACTAATAAACATGTTGAATATTCTCATGTTAAAATTTGGGAATCTCAATTGTAATAGTTTGTTAATTAAAAATCATAGAAACCGACTGAAATCAGACTCAAAATTCCCAGATTCGACAATCGACTTTATAAAAGTTATTTGACCAGTCAAAACACCTTGGATCGACTCCAAACCAATTGGAAACGAAGGTAGAGACCTTAAACTTAATTTTATACTTAAGAAACATGCAAAAGTACTTTTGTATCATCAAGATTCACCCCGTTTAATCCGACCATAAATTTTGGTAAGAAACTGTTTTTGTTTTAAGACCATCTAACCCTAACCAAACGCATGTTTAACCTTCTAACACACTCCTTAATCATGATTAATTATCCAAAACTTTTATTTACAAAGGTTACTTTATAAACCCTATATTCTGATTACATCATCTTCGACACACATTAATGATTACTCAATATTAGGGTTTCTAAATACATACCATATTAAATCGAGTTAATGACAAAGATGGTTAGCAAGAGGTACCTTAGGCCGAATCAAAGGGAACTGAATGGGAATGAGAATGGAACTCGGATCACAACACAAAACCCTAACGACTTGCTACAAATTCTTGGTCACCAAGCTGCTACCTTCGACTTGTTTGTTGGAGAGAAAACGAATTGGAAACTTGTTCTAGGTTTTTCTTTGTTTCGGTGATGAGAGAGGATGAAGAAGAACCGATTATGTTATATGTTTCAAAATGGAAAAGCCTGTGATGTTTGTATGGAAAGCCATGTATGTGTATTATGGAATGTCGTGTGATTATGGGCCATGGGTTATTATGGGTTGTGGGTTATGATGTCCTGCATTTCCTTTCATTATGAAAAATAGTAACACTACTAAATAATATAGTACCTTTACTAAATATAATCCTTTTTAGTACTTCTTTGAAAAACGTGTGGAGCTTTATACAAAAGATTGTGTGTCGTTTGGTTTAGTAGCTTAGGATAAGGATTAGGACTTAGTGAATCGTGTATTTTATTTTCCTTAACATATGATTGTTATATCCTTTATATTTCTTATTTACTTATATATACATTAGGTTATATAAAATGTTAAATAAAAATCTAGGGCGTTATAATTCTAACCCTCTAAAAAGAAAATTTCGTGCCCGAAATTTAAGTTGAAAGATTAAACGGATACGTACCAAATCATGAAAAGAAATGCGGATAACTAGCACGCTTAGATTCTTCATTCTCCCAAGTAGCTTCGTGCTCGGGATGATTCTTCCAAAGAATTTTAATGAACGAAATAGTTTTGTTTCTCATGCCTCGATCCCGACGGTCCAAAATAGCCGTAGACTCTCCAACAAAAGACAAATCATAACGAATCTGATCCAACGTATACGAAACAACATATAACGGATGTAGTCGTAACTTCTCAAAAGAGATACATGGAACACATATGAACATGAGACAAATACGGAGGTAATGCCAAACGGTAAGAAGCTTCTCAAGACGTCCTATGATCCCAATAAGTTCATGTTATATGATGTAATTATTATCACGTTGGCCAGGCGTCATAATGCTTTCATCATATAAACATGCCTTTATTGTAATCATATCCTATCTCGAGTCGTGACTAAATAATCTATCGGTACCAGATCAATTCAACTTCACACCCAGGTGGTATCGAAATCACACATTTCCAAAGGAAGCAATCAGCAGAATGAATCTTATCATCAAAAGTAATGGAAAGTTCCTATACTCGTGATTAATAATCCTCCAGATTTCTCACAGGAATAGAAATAGATAAGGCATAATCTAATAGGGTAGAGGGAACCTTAATATGTTTAGCAAAAGCAAGGGAAACCACTGAATGTGTCAAACACATCATGATCATACTTATAAGAATTCTCTGAACGGACGAAGAGGCATCTAAATGGTTAACAAACGAATCAACCGGACATTATATGATCTCGAAACTTAAAATGAAATAGCTATATAGTGAAGGCACTACCACAAAATTTCTAGGGCATCCTAAACTTATTTGATCACTACGTTAATGTTGCACATTCTGATAAATTTTCTAAATCTCCAGAAAGAATGATCTTCAAAGAGGCTCAACTAAAGGCAAGAACATGAATCAAAATGATGCGAAGGAATGATACTTAAACGAATGTCTTGTCATATAATCTACCCAATCCTCACCGGTCGTAACTTAAGTTTTTATTGAAGAAACCCTAAAGCAAAATTCTCAAAGGTGATCTCATAGGCTCCTACAGTGCAAACCTAAGGGCCAAACCTTCACAGGTCATAATTTAAGTACTATAAGTCGAAACCTAAGCTCTGATACCATAATTGTAACACCCCCATTCGAGAACGGGTCAAATGTCACATTTATGGCGCAAGCGGAAGACTTTATTATATTTAAGGTTGCATAAGTTCTTGAATAAAACTAAGGGAAAATAAAAGTCTAGATCATAATGAATCTCACACTAAATACAAATCCAACCGTGTCTATATGAAAGGTAAATTCCAAAGTCTAATCCAAAAGCAATGGAAGCTATCATCAGGGTGGTCCATGATTAGGTTTCAATTATATTCCAAAAGAAACTCAAAGGAAATATGTGTAACCCGGGTCGTTTTCCCCAACGAAGGATTGAATGGAATTTTCGGTTCGGTTCGTGAAACGTGTCGTGAATGGTGAAAAATATGGGATTTTGATAAAAGAGCTAAAACTAAAAGCTAAAAGCCAATAAGCTATCTAAGCTAGAAGAAAACCAAAATAAGCTAAATTATACTAAATAAGCTAATCTGGACTAAATTTATCTAAATCTAACTATGAATTAAGCTCTGAATAAGGACTCAAAATTAGAACAGTAGGCTTACAAAAGAGAATAAGCTAAAGGGAACTATGCAAATGACTGTTAAGCTAATTTTAAGCTAAAGCAAAACTAAAATAAGCTAAGTCTAACTAAGCATCATCTAAATTAACCAACTATATCAGAATAAGCCACATTCAAAAGCAAATAAGCACTTATCCTAATTAAGCAATTTTCAAACTGATTGCAGGCCTAAATTTGGGCGACTGTCTTACTTTTGCAGCTATGAAAAGCTACTAATAAGCTGATAAAAAAAATCTAAAAAATATGGAATAAGTGTGCTAGCAACCAAAGAACTTAAGTACCAAATTTTAGCTTAATTGAACTTGTAATGAACAAATGAAAAATCAAAAACTCAAGCTGATCTGGACAAAAATTATGAAAAAAGTGCAGAATTTGCAGCTGAGAAAAAACTGTTAAAAATCTAACTTAAAAATTCTAATAAATGTGGAACTAGTCTATAAGCTACCCAAGAATATGTGTACAATGATTGAGCTAAATTGAACTTATATTGAACAAATTAAAAATAAAAAACACAGGCTGATTTGGGCATTATTGCTATGCAGACTGTTATATGGTTCTGTGACAGAACTTGTTGCATAAATTGGTCAAAACTCCTCTAATCCTAATGAAACTTGATCAAACAACTAAACTCACTGTAATGAACATAAAAATTGCAAAATAAGACCTTAAAACAACTTATCTCAGTAATGAGCTCAATAGAACAGTGAGCAACCTCAATTCAATATCAAACAACTTAATTCAATAACAATCTTCAAAACAGCTTATCACTATCTAGAAACAGCTTTTCTAAGTATAATTATGCTAAATCAAACTATACCAAGGTGCAAATGAACAGTACTACCCATTTTGACCCATTTTCAGTCCTGACCCAAACACCCCTTAATATGCTGATTTTGGAATTTAAAACTAAAACAGACCTATATAAGCTAAGATTTGGTAAGACAGATTATTAACTAGGTTATATAAGCACTTATGAACAATTTTTAACCAGGATTAAGCACTAAATAAGCTAATCTATTATTAAGCTAATTTTTTTGGTTTTTATTGATTTTTAGCAAAAACTTAAACTAATGATGAAAACACTATAATTAAGCTAACATTAGTTATAATAAGCTTGGAAAAGCAGATAAAATCTAATAAAAAGCAAATAAGCATACAGAATAAGCTATAAGCAATTTTGACTAAAAATGGAAATTAAAAAGAACTTACAACTACCATTGCTCAAAACAGGAAGTGATTATCAATCTACAAGCTCTTGCTTGTAGAAAACAAGCTAATGACCCCATAAGCTCCTCCCTACTAGCTTATCTTCCACAATTCAGCTTATTTAGAGTCACAGTTGACTTTTGTTGACTTCCTGATTTTTTGGCATTAAAATAGATTTGAAAGCAGTTAAACTCACAATAAGCTATAACAAGCTTATGTGAGCTTATAAGAACAGTAATCCATGCTTAAAATATACGAATGACCTCAAATGAAAAATTAAGGAAAATTTTGAAAATTTGAATTAAATGGTAAACTGAGATTTTATTTAAAGAAAAAGGTAAATTACAACTCTGAATTGAACAATACAATTAAAAGACAGACAAAACTCAATAATCGTAAAACAATAACATTAAAATCGACATTAATTAGCTACCCTACTCTACTGCCTAACTATCTAACTAACTAACTCCTACAAAGAAGAAATGAAATCCTATTTATAGGAGTCTAAAAACTAGGGTTCTTGGTTTCTTGTGCTTCTCTCATCATTCCTGAGCCCTTGGATTAACCTTGAATCATCTCAGCCTTTAATTGGGATTTTAGCAGGAAAAATTGGCTGGGTGGAATACACGTGAAGAATATTTGTCTTGGAGCTATTTGGAGGGGGTGGTGGAGTGTAGCAGAGGGTGGAGTGTAGCAGAGATAATGATGGTGGAAGTCAGGGGAGTGGATTGGCGGGAAAGAGGGGTTGGTTGACTGGGGTTTGACCCGGTTATTTAACTAAAAGGGGGTTGGGTTAATTATTGGTGGATCCGGGTTTATGATAATGGGATTGGACTTTTGTTGGGCTGGAATTGGGTTGGGTTTATTTAATAGTGATCCGGTTTGGTATAGTTATTTAGGATAAGTTTTGGAATTAGTTTTAAGTTTAGGGACCATCTTTGCCAATTCTGAAAATTCAAGGACCAATTCTGCCAAATTTGAAAATTATTTCCAAGGACCATTTCTGACATTTTGATATTCTTGAGGGTTGACTTTTGACAACTTGAGCATAAATGTGATCCAAACTTGAAATTCCTTTCCCGGCTTCGGCTTTTGACGACTTTCTAATCTCGTGCTCGGTTTTGGCAATTTTGTCATCGTTTTTGTCCGTTTCTCACATATCCGTACCTGCACATGCATAAACACAAAAACACAACATATTTGGCATATTTGGTTAGTTTTTGGTATATTTGGTTCATTTTCTTAGGTAAAAAGTATGTGTATTTTAACACATACTAGTCCACTAAGAGCTCCTATGCACTATTCACTCAATTCCCAGCTTCCCTCTTAATACCTGCCGCAGAGAAAATAAAATGCGACTGAGCTTAAAAAGCCCAGTGAAGAGATATAAACAAACGAATAACTAATCATGAACAAATGTACGAAATGGAATCATAAGGATCTGCTGAACAAAGATGTCATATATCATAAGAGTCAAAAGAATAGTGAGTCATAAGGATGATAAGGAAATCATAGAATCATACAGAAATGCCCAAGAGCTCAAAACATATGTCTAAGGCATGATACATGCCTTAAACCAAATATCCAAACATATATCATATCCTGTCATAACAAATGGAGTAGCTAGCTCCCAAAAGAGAACTGGGGTGTATGGCACACACAAGCTCATTCACTAAATCAAATCTGAACTGAACAAACTTAGGATGCATCCATATGCTCCCTGTAAAATAAAATCATATCCATATACACGAGTACAAATACAAGTATATACGCGTCATGTCAAAATGGCCAAGTGCGCAATATACAAATATGGGAACGCCATGGATCAATCACAACTCCAAAGATAGTGTCATGCCGTTGGTGCCTCAATGACATGGTCGTGGTACCTCCATGGCTAGTTAGCTCGGGCAACAGAACAAATCAAAGAATATCCAAAGTATAACGAATCAAATATAATATGTCCAAACAAAGGTATATCTAACTGAAATAAATCTCATATTAAAGGGGCTAGCAAACGGATATCATATCAAATCGGATAGCAAACGGATATCATAAAAAATGAACAAAAGTCAAGGATCGAGAAGTCATGTGATATCCTTACTTAAAAAGGATGGAATATCTGTACCTTATCGTAAATGAAATGATCACAAGCAAGCACACGTTACTCCTTCTTCAATGAATCTACATTAATTAATAACCATTTAACATTTAAGAGTCCATTTATAAGTTCATTTATGTGTCATAACTGATATTACGTTTGATACTTATAGTTATTAATGTTTTAGGGTTTCTTATGTGAATCTGGTTCATAATCTTATGATTTTTATAACACACCAAACGAGCTCCTGTGGTTCTATAATATTTACCATAGACGCCTATATATGTTTATTACTTCCCATAATTTTTATAGATTTTATCTCCTAGTGTAGGTATTTAATAAAAATCGTTATTTTCACATCTGTCCAGAAAGTGATCTGATGGTATACCCAGAAAGTTTTTAATTTTAAGAACACACTTAAACCTTCCAGAAAAATCTACAAAAATTACAGTAACTAATAAACATGTTTATATTCTCCTGCTAAAATTTGGGATTCTCAATCGTAATAGTTTGTGAACTAAAAATCATAGAAACCGACTGAAATGAGACTCAAAATTCCCAGATTCGACAACGGACTTTATAAAAATTATTTGACCAGTCAAAACACCTTGGATCAACTCCAAACCAATTGGAAACGAAGGTAGAGACCTTAAACTTAATTTTATACTCAAGAAACATTCAAAAGCACGTTTGTATCTTCAAGATTCACCCCGTTTACTCCGACCATAAATTCTGGTAAGAAACTGTTTTTGTTTTAAGACCATCTAACCCTAACCAAACGCATGTTTAACCTTCTGACACACTCCTAAATCATGATTAATTATCCAAAACTTTTATTTACATAGGTTACTTTATAAACCCTATCTTCTGATTACATCATCTTTGACACACATTAATGATCATTCAATATTAGGGTTTCTATATACGTACCATATTAAGTCGAGTTAATGACAAAGATGGTTAGAAAGAGGTACCTTAGACCGATTCAAAGGGAATCAAATGGGAATGAGAATGGAACTCAGATCACAACACAAAACCCTAACGACTTGCTACAAATTCTTGGTCACCAAGCTGCTACCTTCGACTTTTTTCTTGGAGAGAAAACGAATTGGAAACTTGTTCTAGGTTTTTCTTTGTTTCGGTGATGAGAGAGGATGAAGAAGAACCGATTATGTTATATGTTTCAAAAGGGAAAAGCGTGTGATGTTTGTATGGAAAGCCATGTATGTGTATTATGGAATGTCGTGTAATTATGGGCCATGGGTTATTATGGGTCGTGGGCTATGATGTCCTGCGTTTCCTTTCAATAAGAAAAATAGTAACACTATTAAATAATATAGTACCTCTACTAAATATAATCCGTTTTATTACTTCTCTGAAAAACGTGTGGAGCTTTATACAAAAGATTGTGTGTCGTTTGGTCTAGTAGCTTAGGATAAGGATTAGGACTTAGTGAATCTTGTATTTTATTTTCCTTAACATATGATTGTTATATCATTTCTATTTCTTATTTACTTATATATACATTAGGTTATATAAAATGTTAAATAAAAATCTAGGGCGTTATAATTCTAACCCTCTAAAAAGA
Source organism: Artemisia tridentata subsp. tridentata (assembly GCA_021014915.2). NCBI lineage: Eukaryota > Viridiplantae > Streptophyta > Magnoliopsida > Asterales > Asteraceae > Artemisia > Artemisia tridentata. The sequence goes on along the minus strand of CP139504.1, from coordinate 64,035,149 downwards.
AAATTTCGTGCGCGAAATTTAAGTTGAAAGATTAAACGGATACGTACCAAATCACGAAAAGAAATGCGGATAAATAGCACGCATAGATTCTTCAGTCTCCTAAGTAGCTTCGCGCTCGGGATGATTCTTCCAAAGAATTTTAACGAACGGAATGGTTTTGTTTCTCATGACTCGATCCTGACGGTCCAAAATAGCCTTAGACTCTCCAACAAAAGACAAATAATAACGAATCCGATCCAACGGATACGAAACAACATATAACGGATGTAGTCGTAACTTCTCAAAAGAGATACATGGAACACATATGAACATGAGACAAATACGGAGGTAATGCCAAACGGTAAGAAACTTCTCAAGACATCCTATGATCCTAATAAATTCAAGTTATATGATGTAATTATTATCACGTTGGCCAGGCGTCATAATGCTTTCATCATATAAACATGCCTTTATTGTAATCATATCCTATCTCGAGTCGTGACTAAACAATCTATCGGTACCAGATCAATTCAACTTCACACCCAAGTGGTATCGAAATCACACATTTCCAAAGGAAGCAATCAGCAGAATGAATCTTATCATCAAAAGTAATGGAAAATTCCTTTAATCGTGATTAATAATCCACAAGATTTCTCACAGGAATAGAGATGGATAAGGCATAATCTAATAGGGAAGAGGGAACCTTAATATGTTTAGCAAAAGCAAGGGAAACCACTGAATATGTCAAACACATCATGATCATACTTATAAGAATTCTATGAATGGACGAAGAGGCATCTAAATGGTTAACAAACGAATCAACCGGACATTATATGATCTCAAAACTTAAAATGAAATAGCTATATAGTGAAGGCACTACCACAAAATTCCTAAGGCATCCTAAACTTATTCGATCACTACGTTAATGTTGCGCATTCTGATAAATTTTCTAAATCTCCGGAAAGAATGATCTTCAAAGAGGCTCAATAAAAGGCAAGAACATGAATGAAAATGATGCAAAGGAATGATACTTAAACGAATGTCTTGTCATATAATCTACCCAATCCTCACCGGTCATAATTTAAGTATTTACTGAAGAAACCCTAAAGCAAAATTCTCAAAGGTGATCTCATAGGCTCCTACAGTGCAAACCTAAGGGCCAAACCTTCACAGGTCATAATTTAAGTACTACAAGTCGAAACCTAAGCTCTGATACCATAATTGTAACACCCCCATTCGAGAATGGGTCAAATGTCACGTTTATTGCGTTAACAGAACATATGCAAGCGGAAGACTTTATTATAATTAAGGTTACATAAGTTCTTGAATTAAACTAAGGGAAAATACAAGTCTAGATCATAATGAATCTCACACTAAATACAAATCCAACCGTGTCTATATGAAAGGTAAATTCCAAAATCTAATCCAAAAGAAATGGAAGCTATCATCAGGGTGGTCCACTAAGAGCTCCTATGCAGTATTCACTCAATTCCCTGCTTCCCTCTTAATACCTGCCGCAGAGAAAATAAAATGCGGCTGAGCTTAAAAAGCCCAGTGAAGAGATATAAACAAACGAATAACTAATCATGAACAAATGTACGAAATGGAATCATAAGGATCTGCTGAACAAAGATGTCATATATCATAAGAGTCAAAAAAATAGTGAGTCATAAGGATGATAAGGAAATCATAGAATCATACAGAAATGCCCAAGAGCTCAAAACATATGTCTAAGGCATGATACATGCCTTAAACCAAATATCCAAACATATATCATATCCTGTCATAACAAATGGAGTAGCTAGCTCCCAAAAGAGAACTGGGGTGTATGGCAGACACAAGCTCATTCACTAAATCAAATCTGAACTGAACAAACCTAGGATGCATCCATACGCTCCCTGCAAAATAAAATCATATCCATATACACGAGTACAAAGACAAGTATATATGTGTCATGTCAAAATGGCCAAGTGCGCAATATACAAATATGGGAACGCCATGGATCATTCACACCTCCACAGAAAGTGTCATGTCGTTGGTGCCTCAATGACATGGTCGTGGTACCTCCATGGCTAGTTAGCTCGGGCAACAGAACAAATCAAAGAATATCCAAAGTATAACGAATCAAATATAATATGTCCAAACAAAGGTATATCTAACTGAAATAAATCTCATATAAAAGGGGATAGCAAATGGATATCTTATCAAATGGGATAGCAAACGGATATCATAAAAAATGAACAAAGTCAAGGATCGAGAAGTCATGAGATATCCTTACTGAAAAAGGATGGAATATCTGTACCTTATCGTAAATGAAATGATCACAAGGAAACACACGTTACTCCTTCTTCAAAGAATCTACATTAATTATTAACCATTTAAGATTTAAGAGTCCATTTATAAGTTCATTTATGTGTAGCAACCTGTAGAATTCCCTAGTCATTAGTAAACGTTAATCTAGTATTAACCCATCATTACAGTTCACTTAACCATTTTTACGAGCAAAATTTCAAAATTTTGTTTATTACATTTCTATTCAAAAACGTTGTTACGTGATGCACGATACTTTGGAACGAGCTCACACGCGCACCACGAAAGTCCAATGCACAAATAAACCATAAACGGATCACAAACTCGTATTTCTCGACCCAACATAATCCTAAGCCTGTTACTATTCATATCCATAATCAATTCAAGCCCAACTTTTTATTTTCTTCTTTATACAAATCGACCAACACCCATTCACTTGGTCACTTTTATTCCATATTTCGACACACGAGCCACACGTCATTTTACACATTTTGATTCTTTGCATTACAAAGAATCAGAATTGACAATGTACAATGTTAGATTCGAACCTTTGATCTATTAACGAGGCTTAAAGCTTACCAAAGTGGACACTTATTCAAACTCAATCAAATGATAACTAATTCGACCAAAACTATATTTTTATCTAGTGTTTTACATTATTCTTAGTCTAATAACTTCTATAAACATTTTTCACACTTTTCTTAACTCTTTTGGATACGCTAAAATGTACCTTGGACCTTTGATATGTGTCGAATATATTTTGTACATACTCCTTGATCTAAACCGAAACATAATCAAGCACACCACTTGAGCTAGACCACTTGATGTATCTAGCTAGTTATATTCCTTCATCTCATCCATTCATCATCAACTTGTTTTTAAAAATCTATTATATTGCAAGTGTATGTATATAACTATACGTATAACCCTTCACTCATTTACTCATTCACTCGATCACACTCAAACATATTCACAATACTTTCCTAAGTTCCTTTATCTCCTGCTAGTTACATTCGAAGAGAATCATGAACATGTTCTAGCCATTTGATCAATTTTCCAAACGTACAAGTGTTGAACTCGATTCTTTTGATATGGCTCTATCGAGTTTGCGCAAAAACCCTTCATTCCTGGTCCATTTCAACACGTTATCACCACCATTCTGGGTGTGGTGAGTCATTCTAACACATTTTTATTCATACTTATGTTTTCATTAATCTATGCATTTGTATTTATTTCGTACAATCCTTTCTAGCTTTCATTCATTTATTTCATGTTCTTGTTATTTAATTTTCATAATATGACCTCCTAATATTTTGGATGGCTAGAAATCAAGTTATGCATTCATTCGACATCTATTCCATCGTATTAATACTTAACGATACATTTTTTTAAGCTCACTTTACATATCGAACAATATTATGTCATTTATATATTTTTGGACCCTGTTACATTCGACTAGAACAAGCCTCGTAATATCATTTTTATCCACACAACCTATCGAATAAGTTGTATCACTCGAAAGTCCATAGACCAAACAAATAAGCAGTCCCAATAAGTCATTCCAATAAGCTCATATGATACCTTTTTAATCATACAAGTAGATAGCTATCGCAATAGTTTTTATAACTTATAAATATGTCGAGTGGGCCTAAAGCCCACTAAGCCACAAATAAGCAAACCGGATAAGCTATTGGTATAAGCAGTTTGGACATGTTTTTAAGACCCTAAAATAAGCCCAAGACCAAGCCCAAACTCCCTTGAAACCCAATGGATCGTAAATTGTTATTGGGCCTTGTTTTAACTCGTTAAAAGCCCAATAAGCTAAAAATAAGCTCTTTTACGTAATAAGCAGTTTTTACAAACTCAAATAAGCTATTTAAGGCTGATGTAACTTTCGGAAATTTTATTATATAAGTTTTGTAACTTTTGGACTTAAAATGCAAATTATATTACTAATTGGGTTAAAATGGTAACTTTCGAATAAATGTGTACTAAACTGTCAAATTAATAACTTGAGGGTAGGAAATGATAACACAGTAAATAGAAGCCATAAAATGTCACATTTGAACATTTTGGACTAATAATGTAAATATTATTTAACCTAGGACTAATTGTGCAAATGTTTCACCGTTAGGGTTAAAGTGTAAAATTCATGAAACTTCAAGGACCAAACAGTAATTTATTTCTAAATACAATTACATAAAGTGTTTTATACATTTTTGTTCTAAAAAGCCATTTTACAATTCGTACAATTTATATAACAAACGTTACGTTTATATTCACGAAACGTGATTTTAACGAATAAACATAACTTATCAACCACCAACTTTTGAAGAGACGATAATTACGGATTCAATAAACATAAAAACATTATAATATTATCTATAATATTATTTTTGAACTTTAAGCATTTTAAGCATATCATTCATTCTCATCATAAACTCATTCGTTATCCGATATTCTTTCACAACCATTATTCACATCAAGCCAATCTTAGACCATCGAAATCTCAGACTTTCCTATTATTCAGGTCGTGTGTTGGAGCCGTTCAAGTGTTACATTTGACATAACATTACCTAGACCTTTATAGCTAAGGTGAGTCATAGCCCCACTCTTACTCTTTTATTTTCATTTTAAACTACTTGGGGGAGATACGTGCTTAAATTACTTTACTTGTTTATAAAATACATGATTTGCATTCGTATGCAATTACTCAAAAACATTTATGATACGATACGCTTTTATACTTCTAGATATGATGTGTAGTCTTATTACGATATATGTCTTGTGGGTTAAACTATTCATATACACACTATTCATAGCAACTGTTTAACTCCTTTGGGAAGGAGCCGTTGGAGAGGTATTGATAGTACTATTTTGGGAAGATGCCCCCACTCTTGTGTCCAAGATGCGTGACCTTGGGTGACACGTACTATTTGGGAAGGTGTCCCCACCCTTGTGTCCAAAATGACGCGACCTTGGGTGAATATAATCCGGAATACACATTAGTCCTACTCATACTTTAGCAGTGGGTTGTAAACACACAGTTTGCAAGCCTTGAATGGGCGGGGCTTGGGACTGAGTGGATTTACAATGCCTTTGCTGTGAAATCTTTATTCAAATGCTTTACAACTAAACTAACTCTATGAACTCACCAACCGTTGGTTGACACTTTTTCGTATGTTTATCTCAGGTTTATAAGGCGATAGGGGATGCATGGATCTTAGAGTCATTTGCATACTTGGAGACTCACACCTTTATCTTTTACCATTCAATACATTTTGAAAACATCTATGTAACCTTATACTTTGAATCTCTTGTTTTAACTCTGATTTAAATAATTCGAATGGTAACATTTCAAAACGTCTCATTTAGAGGTCATTTTCTATACCTTGTTCTATATTATGAAGTAATACCCCTTGACACTATCGTTCCGCTTCGGTAATTTGGGGGTGTTACAGATTGGTATCAGAGACATGGTTATAGAGAACTAGGTTGCATTTGGTGCCTAAACTATAACTACTATATACGTTGAGACTCTCATCCCTATCGCCTTGCATATGTAGAACTTTTCCCATTTATATCCACGCTGTTGGATGTTATAGTATTTGTACTGATAGGGAAATCTCAGAATTTAGTCGAGTCATCAATAGTGTGGAGCTCAGTGATACCTGGCTATTTAACTTGATCTTGTGACAATTCTTGTTTGATGAGACATGAGATTAAGTTAAATAAAGGTTATTACTTAGCCGCGGAAATTTGATGATTTTGCTCGAGAATGGGATTTCTCTTGAAGATACTTTTGAGGGATGATCACCCTACTCTTTCACCATTTAAGTAACGTCGAACGTCGAGATATGTGTGCTTGGTGATATGTACACGTGTGAAAGGAGGCAATTATAATTATGGTGCCCAACATAATTATAAATGCATCACGACTCACGTGGACATATGTAACCATGCTTACGTTAATCGGCATTGGCACCCTTTAGGAAAACAGCTAGTGATATGGTTTTGTGAGAACGTTAAGTATAGACTGGATAGTCAACAGTTTTCCCTCATCTCTGATGTTTGCTAAATGTCCTTCCATGTAGAGACAATGGCATCAAGGAGATCAGCCCGCAACATTAACCGAGGAGGTGCGACACTAAGGGGTGGAAGGACTAGTGAACGTGGAGGTAGAGAAAGTGGTCGCGGCATTAGTAACAATGACAAAAACGACTATGGAAATCCTGATTTTGCCGCCATCATCGCTCAACAGCTTCAAAACTTGCTTCCTACTATTATCACCCAGGTTGGCAATCATATCAATAACTCGGGAAACCACGGAAGCAGAAATGACGTCACCAATGGTGTAGGTGGGAATGATAATAACAACCACACAACTGGATGCACGTATCAGGAATTTACGGCATGTAAGCCAATGGAGTTTGACGGTAAAAGAGGTGCGTTGGGGTATACCCGGTGGATTGAAAAGATGGAGTCAGTGATCGACATTAGTAGTTGTGGAACACATCAGAAGGAGAAGTATTCTGCATGCTCGCTATCAGGAAAAGCATTAACATGGTGGAACACGCAGATTCAAGCTAGAGGCAGAGAAGCAGCTGTAGGTATGACGTGGGATGACTTCAAGGCACTACTAAAAGAGGAATGTTGTCTGGACAATGAAATGCAGAAGCTGAAAGGTGAACTTTGGCATCACACTATGATAGGGTGTAACACCCCCAAAATCGGGTCCAGTGGAAACATACATGTCACTGGGGTGCTACTCAATTGGTATCACAACACAAGTTACCAAGAATGGTTTTTACCTCAATCATTTAGAATAAAATCATTAACAAAAGTGTTAAATTTACATCATTCAAAAGTAGTGCGGAAATAGGCCCATAAAATAATAAAGCGGTCCCAACATATATATCAGAGTCGTCTATGACCATGCCCATTGCCAAGCGCCTCCAGAAATAATTTATCACCTTAAACCTGAAAATACATGCTAAAAGGGTCAGCTTACGCTGGTGAGTTCACAGGTTTTAGTTTAAAACAGCATGGTTGAACCAAAAGGTTTTCGAATTCAAATCATCGTTCACATACAAGTCAAGTTCAACGTAGGCTCACACTGCCTAAATCATCGTTCCAAAACCAAATATGCAAATAATATCGTAATCAACACATCATGAACCAAAATCAATCATACAGATACTACACTCATATAGTGTCACGCAAGTTTAACTGTTACGCTGGCTAAGTCACAAAAGTCAAATCACAATAACAGTTTCCTATAGGTGCACACTATAGTCCCGCACAGTTGTGGCAAATAACAATAACTTCGCACAATTGCAGACATGTAACAATAACTCCGCACAATAGTAGACATGAAACAATAGCTCCGCACAATTGCAGACATGGGATAATAACCTTAGCCAGCTCGCGAAACAGTTTCTTAAACCACAATCACAATTTCAGGCCATGACAATAAACAAGTAAGCACATAACGCATACAAATAGCCAGGTCAGATATTTCAGCCAAACAGTACGTTTGAGAAAACAAATCACATTTCAAAAAAAAAAACAATCATTAAGTTTAAGTAGAAATGAGCATGTATTCTCCCCCAAAATAGTTATAAAACCAGTAAAAGTAGGGGCCATGAACTCACCTTAGCCATAGCAATGCAAGGATCACAACTGGCATCGAGAAGCAATACACAACAGTCTCAAGACATACGGCATGACAGTTCCAAGATGTACAGGCACAACGGTACACAACGGTCTAGGATCGGCACAACCTAATACATATACGATTATCTCAAAATATGTCTCGCACAAAAATAAAGTCTATAAAAGACAGCGTGTCGTAGTTTTCGTGGATTACTCGATTTCAAAACTCATCAAAAGCTGAGTATCGACGTTTCGTGTGGTGTGGTAAGAAAACATAAACTCTAGCTACAACTCATGCCAAAGAGAATCGACATCGACATAATCGAAAGAATACTGACGAGAACTCAAACCAAAGAAGACCCATCTAGAAGTTAACGACAAATAAACGCCTCAAATAAAATAAATCAGTTTGTACGTTTCGGCATTTACCTCGATAACCCAAATAATTTCTATAAAACGTAAATGTCTTATAAATGAAAGTAAGTTTTAACTAATAAAATCAGTTTTCTCAAGTCGTTGAGACTTTAATAGAAATCAATTTCCTCAAAACAATTTAATATAAAATTATTAAAAGGTATTCAATGAATATTAGACATTATTGCCTTATTGTGTAATTGTTGCGAATCAAATATATTAAATTCGTTGCGAGTCTAATATATTGTATTCGTTTCAAGTTCAATAAGTCCAGAATGTCCAATTGTCCAAGTATAATAGTCATATTCCGTATTCAAATCCAATTCACAATTCCAAGTATAATTCGAGATATACCAATCGTCACAATGTTAAAGTCAATATCTCGTTAGCAAATTTTATTTTGATATAACATATAATAACCAAAAACACCATATTTGTTTCATTGGGCTTGTCCCATGATCAAGACCAAACACACCCCTGTAATTCATCAGGCTTCGGCTCAGTTTACAGCAACCCAAAATGCACCCTTATGTGTATTGTCTATAACCAAAACAATTGCACCCCAATTTGACTATAAGCACACGAATGCCATTTTCACATTACCAATACGTTCACAATTGAAGACGCAACAATTCAAACATGCAACACCTTACACTTACACCAACCCAAACTGAGACCACAACTCACAAAACAAATGCAAAAATAAGCACTTAGAAATCTAGTCAAGTGCCACCAGGCTTTGGCAAAAAAGAACTAATCGGGTATTAACCCAGACTCGAATAGTATGCTAATTTATTAAACTCATGCCGAGACCAAACCGGGTCTCAACCCATATCCAAATCTGGGTACCAAACAGACCCGACAATAATGACCAGAACCAAAAATATGAATCGAATCCCAGGATCCAAACAACATCAGTAACCTTAGAAGTAGCACAACCACATAAAACTTTAACTAGAAATAAATATTAAACATGAAACTGAGATACTAAACGGGTTTCTCAACCTGGGACTAAGCTATGGCACAAAATGGGTCTCGACCCGACCTGCTATTAGAACAAATCCAAACACCATAAACAGTTTTTCTTACCACACGAAAAGGTTTCAAAAACACGATTATATCCAGTTTTTAAATACGACAACATAGTAACTCATTGTAATAAATTTTGAATCCACGAAAACAATGACAAAAATAACTAAGATTCGGTTAATGATTAATAAAACAAATGTATTGATTTCGCTATACCACAAGGACGAACAAAAGAGAGATAGACGAAGGTGGTGATGACAGCAGCACGATGGTGGTGGTTGTGATGATGGGGGCTGTGGTGCCTATGGTGATACACAAAAACCAACAAAACCCAGAAATACTCCACACTCGGTCTAAAACGACTTCAAACCTTCATTGATTTACACAATCTCGATCAATAACTGATGGTGGCGGTGCGTTGTGATGGTGAGAGGCGTTCTTGAAGCGCGTGTAGTAGCTGGGAGTGATAAGGAGTTCACGAGAATGAGTTTGGTGGTGGCGGTGTGGTGTGACAGTGGGCGGTGTGGGTGGCCGGAGATGGCGGAGGGATGGTGGTTGGCGGCTGTAGAAGCAGGGAAAGAGGGGGATATAGTATTAACCCTAAAATGAGTTAATATGGTGTTTATATAGGTAGGGCAAAGATTAAATAAACCCTAGGGACTAGTTATGTAACCCTAGGAACCTTAGGGGTGGGCGGTGGAAATTTAAATCCAGGGACCCATATTGTAATTTAGGCTATCTTTCTTGAAATGAGGCTTGGGGCTCGTTTAGGCTAGCTTACGATCGATTCAAGACACGGGAATTTCACCATTGCGTTCAGAATAATTTTTTCCAATAAAAATGTCTATTCATACGTCCCGTTTCTCACAAATAATAAAATAATCAAATCAAATCGTCGGTTGTGCCAGTACGCGTTGTGTACAAATTTCACGTTTCGCGAGATAACTTCACGTTTTCAAACCAAATAAGTTCAGAAAGATTCGTAAATGAAAAACAGGGATATTCTCGTATAAAAATACGTCTGGAAATTTACTGGTTGTCACAGCCTCACCTCCTTAAACGGAATCGCGTCCTCGCGATTCAATTCAAGTTACTCGTTACGGTCGAAAAGAGATGAGTACATACACACGAGGATTCATCCTCATGTTCCCACGTGAATTCAGGACCTTTTCGCGAGCTTTGACGAGCTTTATCGATAGGGATGCAATTTCATTAAATTTGTTCGACTTCACGGTTCATGATTTCGATAGGTTTCTCAACAAGATTTAAACATGCATCCATCTGGATCTCTCCCGGAGGAATAGCAACTGCCTCATCGGCAAGTCATTTCTTCACATTGCACATAAAAACGTTGCAAACACGGCTGAGTTCTGACGGTTGGTCGAGTCTGTGAGCTACCGGTCCAACTCTAGCAAGGATTTCAAAAGGATCAATTCAGTGAGAATTAAGCTTTCCACGTTTACTAAACGTATCACACCTTCTCATGGTGAGTCTTTAAGCATAATCTAGACTTTAACTGGTAATTCAAGAGGTTTACGTCATTTGTCAGCATACTCTTCTGACGATTTGTGAGCAGCTTGCAACTAGGTTCCGATCTGAATGATCTTCTCGGTAGTCTCGTGTACAAGTTCAGGGTCAGTAAGTTGGGTATCCCCAACTTCTACCCAACAATTCGGTGATCGACTACAAAGCACTTCACACGGTGCCGATGAAATACTGGAGTCGTAGATATCGTTATAAGAGGATGTGGCCAACGGGGGTATCTATCCCAACCATTGCCACACTAGATTACTCAGGTGGAGGTGCAGGATTCGCTCCTGAGGTCTAGATTGTGATATAGCAGCAAAAATAGCAAATTGACTTACAAAATGATTTGTGAAATGTTTTGTGAAATAGCTTATAGGATAATAGGAAAACAATTCATCGTTTAAAAAAAATTGTAGCAAAGTCAAAATTTTAATTTTTAGTTTGATTCATAGCATCGTAACAAAACGTTTTATGAAATCATTTCGCCAAACGATTTATAGAGAGTTTACGGGTAACAGAAAAGCAGTTCGCCATTTATAAAATGTTAGTAAGATCAAATTTTTGATTTTCGTGAAATAGCAGTAAAACATTTGTAGAATGACCGCAAATTGGTCGGTAGAAAAATCAAAGGCAGTTTGTAAAATTAATAGCAAAACAGTTTATTATCCTATAAGAGATTAGCAAAGATAACTGGTATTCTTGAGGGACGAGAGAAAAGTTAGGTGGTTGTCCCAAGGAACGCGGTTCAGGTTACTCCTTAGGGTCTTAAGATTTCTGCCGGGCGCGGAATCTCTGTTAAATGGAGAGTTTAGCGAGTTCAGAGTACAACTCTGAGGAAAGATGTTGATTACTCCTAGCAATCAGTCGGTTGAATCAGTAATGTACATAGTACTTAAAGCGAAAGGTACCACATTGATTGAACAACTTCGATTGAACAACATCGATTGAGCACAAGGCTTAAGGTAGAGGCGACTGTAACAAGGCCCCAACAAAACAAGGTCGAATTACAAATCCAAATCCAAGATGACGTCCAAAATCACAAAACCAAACAATCCAAATTCAATCAGAATCACAACAAATCCAAACATAGCCAATATCAATTCTGAACGTAGCCAAAATCAAATTCAAACGTAGCCAAAATGAATCTAAACATTCCAGTAAGCTCGGACGGCTTATAACGCTTTCAAGGAGTTACAAATAAGTAGCTCGAATTCAAATGGTGCCAATCGGATCTAACTCGACCCGATGCAAACTACAGCCCGACAGCGACAAACAGGATTTCCATATAACGGAGACGTATAGCGGTGCTAGGGGCATTACTGTTCATGCGGTGTTGTGATGCCAGTGTGTTGTGTGTGGAAGTAATATTCAATGTTCGTGTACACATGCAAACTGTACCATTCCAAAAATCAATGACCAACCCGGACATAATTCCATTATAACTACTCCAAGTATTGCAAAATTCACCTCTGAGTCGGACATAGGTGATCAGGCTATGTCCCACTGTCTCTGGTTGAATATAGGTGATCAGTCTATATTCACCCGAGGTTCAATGAATTTTGGAATACTCAGCCTAGTTATACTAGTAGTATGTCCGTTACATCCAAAATCATTTCCCAAAACCACGACAAGTGTACAAACTCGACATTCAATAATGAAATTACGAAAGGAAATAGCGTAACTCTATGACAGGTTCGGTGCGTGCATAAGCATATGGAAATGCTTATAGTGAACAGCTAAAACAGACGGATATACGATTTCCAAAAGTCAGGTACACATCTCAACAAGTATAAAATTAAGCTTCTCATCAAACAACTCGTCAAGTATATCATGAACATCTCATCTAATATATCATAAACATCTCATCAATCATATCCTCAAACAAAATCATATTCGAGGCATCAGCTTGGCAGGCAGGCACGTGGCGGTCATAGGGTTAAGTTTTTATAAAAATGGTTATAGTCTAGGTTCTAAAATAAACCCAGTTCTCTATAACCTAGGCTCTGATACCAATCTGTAACACCCCTAAAATCGGGTCCAGCGGAAGCATACATGTCACTGTGGTGCTACACAATTGGTATCACAACACAAGTTACCAAGAATGGTTTTTACCTCAATTATTTAGAATAAAATCATTAACAAAAGTGTTAAATTTACATCATTCAAAAGTAGTGCGGAAATAGGCCCATAAAATAATAAAGCGGTCCCAACATATATATCAGAGTCGTCTATGACCATGCCCATTGCCAAGCGCCTCCAGAAATAATCTATCACATTAAACCTGAAAATACATGCTAAAAGGGTCAGCTTACGCTGGTGAGTTCACAGGTTTTAGTTTAAAACATCATGGTTGAACCAAAAGGTTTTCGAATTCAAATCATCGTTCACATACAAGTCAAGTTCAACGTAGGCTCACACTGCCTAAATCATCGTTCCAAAACCAAATCCGCAAATAATATCGTAATCAACACATCATGAACCGAAATCAATCATACATATACTACACTCATATAGTGTCACGCAAGTTTAACTGTTACGCTGGCTAAGTCACAAAAGTCAGATCACAATAACAGTTTCCTATAGGTGCACACTATAGTCCCGCACAGTTGCGGCAAATAACAATAACTCCGTACAATTGCAGACATGTAACAATAACTCTGCAAATAGTAGACATGAAACAATAGCTCCGCACAATTGCAGACATGGGATAATAACCTTAGCCAGCTCGCGAAACAGTTTCTTAAACCACAATCACAATTTCAGGCCATGACAATAAACAGGTAAGCACATAACGCATACAAATAGCCAGGTCAGATATTTCAGCCAAACAGTACATTTGAGAAAACAAATCACGTTTCAAAAAAAAAACAATCATAAAGTTTAAGTAGAAATGAGCATGTATTCTCCCCCAAAATAGTTATAAAACCAGTAAAAGTAGGGGCCATGAACTCACCTTAGCCACAGCAATGCAAGGATCACAACTGACACAACTGGCATCGATAAGTAATACACAACAGTCTCAAGACATACGGCATGATAGTTCCAAGATGTACAGGCTCAACGGTACACAACGGTCTAGGATCGGCACAACCTAATACATATACGATTATCTCAAAATATGTCTCGCACAAAAATAAAGTCTATAAAAGACAACGTGTTGTAGTTTTCGTGGATTACTCAGTTTCAAAACTCATCAAAAGCTTAGTATCGACGTTTCGTGTGGTGTGGTAAGAAAACATAGACTCTAGCTACAACTCACGCCTAAGAGAATAGACATCGACATAATCGAAAGAATACAGACGAGAACTCAAACCAAAGAAGACCTATCTAGAAGTTAACGACAAATAAACGCCTCAAATAAAATAAATCAGTTTGTACGTTTCGGCATTTACCTCGATAACCCAAATAATTTGTATAAAACGTAAATGTCTTATAAATGAAAGTAAGTTTAACTAATAAAATTAGTTTTCTCAAGTCGTTGAGACTTTAATAGAAATCAATTTCCTCAAAACAATTTAATAGAAAATTATTAAAAGGTATTCAGTGGATATTAGACACTATTGCCTTATTGTGTAATTGTTGCGAATCAAATATATTAAATTCGTTGCGAGTCTAATATATTGTATTCGTTTCAAGTTCAATAAGTCCAGAATGTCCAATTGTCCAAGTATAATAGTCATATTCCGTATTCAAATCCAATTCACAATTCCAAGTATAATTCGAGACGTACCAATCGTCACAATGTTAAAGTCAATATCTCGTTAGCAAATTTTATTTTGATATAACAAATAATAACCAAACACACCATATTTGTTTCATTGGGCTTATCCCATGATCAAGACCAAACACACCCCTATAATTCATCAGGCTTCGGCCCAGTTTACAGCAACCCAAAATGCACCCTTATGTGTATTGTCTATAACCAAAACAATTGCACCCCAATTTGACTATAAGCACACGAATGCCATTTTCACATTACCAATACGTTCACAATTTAAGACGCAACAATTCAGAAACGCAACACCTTACACATACACCAACCCAAACTGAGACCACAACTCACAAAACAAATGCAAAAATAAGCACTTAGAAATCTAGTCAAGTGCCACCAGGCTTTGGCAAAAAAGAACTAATCGGGTATTAACCCAGACTCGAATAGTATGCTAATTTATTAAACTCATGCCGAGACCAAACCGGGTCTCAACCCATATCCAAATCTGGGTACCAAACAGACCCGACAATAATGACCAGAACCAAAAATATGAATCGAATCCCAGGATCCAAACAACATCAGTAACCTCAGAAGTAGCACAACCACATCAAACTTCAACTGGAAATAATTATTAAACATGAAACTGAGATACTAAACGGGTTTCTCAACCCGGGACTAAGCTATGGCACAAAATGGGTGTCGACCCGACCCGTTATTAGAACAAATCCAAACACCATAAACAGTTTTTCTTACCACAAGAAAAGGTTTCAAAAACAAGATTATATCCGGTTTTTAATCACGACAACATAGTAACTCATTGTAATAAATTTTGAATCCACGAAAACAATGACAAAAATAACTAAGATTCGGTTAATGATTAATAAAATAAATGTATTGATTTCGCTATACCACAAGGACGAACAAAAGAGAGATAGACGAAGGTGGTGATGACGGCAGCACGATGGTGGTGGTGGTGATGATGGGGGCTGTGGTGGCTGTGGTGACTGTGGTGATACACACAAACCAACAAAACCCAGAAATACTCCATACTCGGTCTAAAACGACTTCAAACCTTCATTGATTTATACAATCTCGATCAATAACTGATGGTGGCGGTGCGTTGTGACGGTGAGAGGCGTTCTTGAAGCGCGTGTAGTAGCTGGGAGTGATAAGGAGTTCACGAGAATGAGTTTTATGGTGGCGGTGTGGTGTGACAGTGGGTGGTGTGGGTGGCCGGATATGGCGGAGGGATGGTGGTTGGCGGCTGTAGAAGTAGGGAAAGAGGAGGATATAGTATTAACCCTAAAATGAGTTGATATGGGGTTTATATAGGTAGGGAAAATATTAAATAAACCCTAGGGACTAGTTATGTAACCCTCACGTTCCCACGTGACTAGACCCAGTACACACGAGGATTCATCCTCACGTTCACACGTAAATTCAGGATTTTTTTGCGAGCTTTGACGAGCTTTATCGATAGGGATGCGATTTCATTAAAGTCGTTCGACTTCACGGTTCATGATTTCGATAGGTTTCTCAACAAGATTTAACATTCATCTATGAAAGCAATTGAGCCATCTACAATTTAGAGTGCAATATTGAGAGCAGAAACTCTAACAGATGAGATGATTAGGACTGGAATGTTGAGGAACGGTGATAAACGAAAAGTGGCGAATGAGTCAGACAAGCAAAAGGTCCCCATGATTGACAACAAGAAAACAAGAACCTTTATGGCCACTGGGTCTAGTCAGAGAGGATATGTAGTTCCACATCCTAAATGTACTAAATGTGCTTATCATAACCCGGGGTCTGTGCCCTGCCGTGAGTGTACAAAATGTAATCAGTTGGGTCATTTTACAAATCAGTGTAAAGCACCAAGGAATGCAGGCAACATGAAAAATAATCAAAGAGCATGCTATGAGTGTAATAGCCCGGATCACCTCATGAATACGTGTCCTAGGTTGAATAGAGAACCTACAGAAAAACAGGGAAATCTAGCTTTGGCAATTGAAGGAAATAACCCAAACCCTAGAGTCCATCTCAGTCCACCTCGTGGTAGAGCATTCTATTTGGGTCATTTAGATGCAGCTAACAAATAATGGGTACGTTTTCCTACACAAATAGTATTCTACCCTAAATACGTATGTTTTTGCCTAATCACTTTAAACTTTACACATCGACTATTCGTTATCATCCTACAACAGATAACATAGACTGAATCTCGAGACGAGATTCAAGATAAGGGGTAAGTACTGTCGCAACCTGTAGAATTCCCTAGTCATTAGTGAACGTTAATCTAGTATTAACCCATCATTACAGTTCACTTAACCATTTTTACGAGCAAAATTTGAAAACTTTGTTTATTACATTTCTATTCAAAAACGTTGTTACGTGATACACGATACTTTAGAACGAGCTCACACGCGCACCACGAAAGTCCAATGCACAAATAAGCACTAAACGGATCACAAACTCATATTTCTCGGCCCAACATAATCCTAAGCCTGTTACTATTCATATCCATAATCAATTCAAGCCCACTTTTTTATTTTCTCCTTTATACAAATCGACCAACACTCATTCACTTGGTCACTTTTATTCCATATTTCGACGCACGAGCCACACGTCATTTTACACATTTCGATTCTTTGCATTACAAAGAATCAGAATTGACAATGTACAATGTTAGATTCGAACCTTTGATCTATTAACGAGGCTTAAAGCTTACCCAAGTCGACACTTATTCAAACTCAATAAAATTATAACCAATTCAACCAAAACTATATTTTTATCTAGTGTTTTACATTGTTCTTAGTCTAATAACTTCTATAAACATTTTTCACACTTTTCTTAACTCTTTTGGACACGCTAAAATGTTTCTTGGACCCTTGATATGTGTCGAATATATTTTGTACATACCCCTTGATCTAAACCGAAACATAATCAAGCACACCACTTGAGCTAGACCACTTGATGTATCTAGCTAGTTATATTCCCTCATCTCATCCATTCATCATCAACTTGTGTTTAAAAATCTATTATATTGCAAGTGTATGTATATAATTATACGTATAACCCTTCACTCATTCACTCATTCACTCGATCACACTCAAACATATTCATAATACTTTCCTAAGTTCCTTTCTCTCCTGCTAGTTACATTCAAAGTGAACCAAAAACATGTTCTAGCCATTTGATCAATTTTCCAAACGTACAAGTGTTGAACTCGATTCTTTTGATATAGCTTTATCGAGTTTGCGCAAAAACCCTTCATTCCTAGTCCATTTCAACACGTTATCACCACCATTCTGGGTGTGGTGAGTCATTCGAACACATTCTTATTCATACTTATGTTTTCATTAATCTATGCATTTGTATTTATTTTGTACGATCCTTTCTAGCTTTCATTCATTTATTTCGTGTTCTTGTTATTTAATTTTCATTTAAATATGACCTCCAAATATTTTGGATGGCTAGGAATCAAGTTATGCATTCATTTGACATCTATTCCATCATATTAATACCTAACGATACCTTTTTTTAAGCTCAATTTACATATCGAACAATATTATGTCATTTATATATTTTTGGACCCTGTTACATTCGTAAATTGTTATTGGGCCTTGTTCTAACTCGTTAAAAGCCCAATAAGCTAAAAATAAGCTCTTTTACGTAATAAGCAGTTTTTACAAACTCAAATAAGCTATTTAAGGCTAATGTAACTTTCGAAAATTTTATTATATAAGTTTGAACTTTTGGACTTAAAATGCAAATTATATTACTATTTGGGTTAAAATGGTAACTTTCGAATAAATGTGTACTAAATTGTAAAATTAATAAATTGAGGGTAGGAAACGATAAAACAGTAAATAGAAGCCATAAAATGTCACATTTGAACATTTTGGACTAATAATGTAAATATTATTTAACAAAGGACTAACGGTGCAAATGTTTCACCGTTAGGGTTAAAAGTGTAAAATTCATGAAACTTCAAGGACCAAACAGTAATTTATTTCTAAATACAATTACACAAAGTGTTTTATACATTTTTGTTCTAAAAAACCATTTTACAATTCGTACGATTTATATAACAAACGTTACGTTTATATTCACGTAACGTGATTTTAACGAATAAACATAACTTATCATCCACCAACTTTTGAAGAGACGATATTTAAGGATTCAATAAACATAAAAACATGATAATATTATCTATAATATTATTTTTGAACTTTAAGCATTTTAAGCATATCATTCATTCTCATCATAAACCCATTCGTTATCTGATATTCTTTCACAACCATTATTCACATCAAGCCAATCTTAGACCATCGAAATCTCAGACTTTTCTATTATTCAGGTCGTGTGTTGGAGTCGTTCTCGTGTTACATTTGACATAACATTACCTAGACCTTTATAGCTAAGGTGAGTCAAAGCCCCACTCATACTCTTTTATATTCATTTTAAACTACTTGGGGGAGATACGTGCTTAAATTACTTTACTCGTTTATCAAATACATGATTTGCATTGGTATGAAATTACTCAAAAACATTTATGATACGATACAATTTTATACTTCTAGATATGATGTGTAGTCTTATTACGACATATGCCTTATGGGTTAAATTATTCATATACACACTATTCATAGCAACTGTTTAACTCCTTTGGGAAGGAGCCGTTAGAGAGGTATTGATAATACTATTTTGGGAAGATGCCCCCACTCTTGTGTCCAAGATGTGTGACCTTGGGTGACACGTACTATTTGGGAAGGTGTCCCCACCCTTGTGTCCAAAATGACGCGACCTTGGGTGAATATGTTAGAAATATAAATATTCATATGAAGGTTCGGTCACCCCGAGCATCTATTTAGCATTCACATAGCTCGTAGGCTTATTTATATTAGTTTAGTATTATTAGTATTATTAGTGTAGTTACATATATTTGTGGAGTGGGTCGGGGCTTTCCCCACTGTCAGCTCACTCCACAGCCCACTAGGGGCACAATATTAGGAACTATATATATAACCCTTCCCACACATGGGAAGGGTGGAACTCTCATTCACTTTAATCTAATTTTTCTGTTTTTGAGTTTCTCCCACCTCTCTCTAAAACTTCATCTCTCTAACTCAAGTATGGATCTAGTCTTCCATAATCCAAGGCCACCCGAATCATCCACACAATCAAGATGTTTATGTCTTATAATTGTTATCAAGAGCCATGGTTAGGTTCGATTGATTGTGTGCTTGGATTCGTAGTCGTGTATGTTTGGTTCGAACTCAGCTTCTTCTTGTTCGAATATTTGGTCATGATGTGGTCTGTGTCTATTTTTTTTAGTTGATTCCTTGTGTTTGTATATCCATTCATGTGTTGGTCCATGTGCTCATATATTTCTTATTTACTTTAATGCTATGAAAGTCAACTTCTACACTCAAAGTATATTTCATATCTACGTGTTGGTCATTGATTATTTATTCACTGATATGAAATAATATCTACTGGTTCATGTGTTTATACTCTTGTATGCTTGAAGATGGGTCGTACACGGTTTATGTCGTATCTTTCTCGGTTATTTCATTGGTTTCGTGGCTTATTTGAGGTTGAATGTGCTTTTTTGTGGGTCGTATATGTAGGTTATGAGAACCATGGGATTTGCTTTGTTTATGGATCAAATCGCTTTAAGTTAGTACGTATGTGGTTAAAATATCATATTGTCAAAGTTTCATAGCTAGCTATGGTTGTTAAAGTATGGTTAGTGGGAGATTGTAAGAGTTTCTTGTAAGCGGCTTACGTCTCAGATGCATATTCTTGTCAGCGGCTTAACCTTAGTTTTAATGATCTTGTTAGCGGCTTAAGTTATTTGGGTAAGAACTTGTAGCGGTTTGGTTAACAATTCTGACAGCGGGTTGGTTTATTAACCATAACTGGAAAGTGACGAAAAACGGCTGAAAAAGACGTTTTGTCCAGTTGTGGCAGCGGTTTGGGGTGTTTTGTCGTTAGCTGTTTGTCGTACTGTCTAGCGGGTTATCCAGAAGCGGTTTAGTTAGTAGCGGTTCTGGGTTCAGCGGCTTAACGATCAGCGGTTTTTGTACTTAGCAGTTTAACGCTCTAGATAGTTTAAGCATAAAACAGTTTAATCATAAAAGATTCGAACCAAAGAAAGTAAAACCGACACACAATCTACCGAACCTCAACAACAAATCCTAACGATTATAACAAGTTTAATGAAATGATCTCAGAAATTCTTTTCGTGGTGAATGTTTACAACTGTCCACAGACCTTCAAGATCTTAACACGAAAAGATAACTCATCACAGATCCATCATTAACCATACCCAATGACCCACATCAGCCGCCACGTCTAAACACAACCATTAAACCCTCACGCCACTCTGCATATCTCATCTAAGTCTACACTATAATACGTAAACAAGAAGGATCTCAGCTTGTTTCTTGTTTTTCGTGTGTTACATAAGTAGTCAAAAGACCTTCACTGATCTTAAACACTCGAATAGAAACATAACCATCATTGATCAAAGGAAAGTGTTTATAACTTTCAATTCTCAATAACCAAAATATAAAGAACGAGTTATAACAAGAATGTTATACCATTTCTTTTATTCGGTTTGAATTGAAAACATTAACATTAAACACCTCTTTATATCCGAAAAAATAAAGAAAGATTCATAACAAATTTGCTATGCTCTTTCTTTGTTTCGTTCAAGCAATTAATACATCAAATGAACCTACCCGAGACCTCCTCTTGGAGATCTTGAAGATGCGGCTTGTTTGTGGTGTAAACGTGCTTCGGTTTGTGCTTGCCATTCGGATTTGAGCTTAATGATTATCGAAAAGGGGTGTAACTGAAAAGGTTTGGTATTCGATGGTTATGGAGAGGTGACTTGATAATGTGATGAGCTTTGATCTGGATTTGAGAGTTAGGTAAGAAAATGAGATGAAGGGAGGCGGATTTTATGATAAAATGAGATTAGGGTTTGACTTAGGCGTTAAGTGGTGTTAAGTACCCGAAATATTAGGGCAAATGTGATTTGGATCGGATTATTATTTCATGTCATGGGCCGTAAATGTTTATATCCGGATTGGGCCGAGTTAGGTTTATTTGACAATTGGGCTGAGGATTATATCCGGATTTGGTTGTCTATCTATGTAAATTGGTTAACACTTTGTGTTTAAAAATAATTAACAAATGTATTCTTTGTACATGGTGTTAACTTATTTTTACCAAATTGTTGACTAAAAGGAATGGTACTTCGATCATTATTCTCACAAGGATACACACGTCACGACTGGTTATTTGGGTATATGAATGTCGATGTGATTTCAGAACAGTGGATCTGGCAGCATTGTCCTAGTGATGCCTACGATTTGAGTAAGCCTGCGATCTGGTCTGTGCGATTTGAGTTACAAGTTGACTAATTGCGAATTGATTAATTGCGAATTGACAAGTTGCTACTTGACTTGTTGCGACTTGACTGATTGCGATTTGATTTCAATTTGACTTGTTGCGATTAGACAAACTGCGACTTGACTTGTTGCGATTTGATCAAGTTAAGATTTGACTTCTTTGACTTTGAATTGTAAAAGATTAGTTTTGCAACTCACCCTTAGTTGTTCTTGTTGATTTCACGGTTTCTCTTGTAGATTTTAGAAAATCCCGCAAAAGATTCGATTTCTCGGTTTAAATCTCAAGAGCTGTAAAATCCCGTGAAATTAATTTTGGACAAGTAGGCTGGACTTGGATTTAGACATAATAAAACTTACGGGGTTTGACTATTTTTTTTTGGGGATAAGTTTGTGCTTCGAGATCAGTAGGAATTGGGAAATTATGGTAGCTTGGTTGGTTTGTTAATTCACGGGTTGGTGTACTTAGTGTCACAAACATCTCGGGGTGGATGGATGCACGATGTTTGATGAACCTTGCTCGAGCGTATTTAAGGTGATTAGACTTGGGTGTTCAAGAAGTGGATATATACAATAAAGGATGGAAGGTTGGGTATATATCACTACCTATATTTAAAGGAGTTACGTTGTTGTGCTCAATATAGGTTCTAAATCATAATTTAGTGCAAGTTTAAGTCGCGGACTTGTTCTTTATCAAGCTTCATCAAGTGATTGTTGTTTCTCAAGATTCTAATGGGATTGTAGTACAAGATCTGCTCAAGAGGTAGTCAGACTTAAAGACAAGAGGTGATTTATTCAGAGACGTTGATGCGTGCGATGTGTCGTTGCGGTTTAGCAGTTTTAATGCCTACTCAAGTTTTAAATTTATATTTAGCCGACTTATCAATAACACACACACTTAACGAGCAGTGTACCCGGTCAGTATGAATATAACGGTAAGTAGAGTGTCGATCACTAAGAGTGGAGCGTATTATCTAGTTATTCTAATCAGTATTTTAATATATTAAGTTAGCTATACAACCTAATCTAACGCAAGGGGGTTCAGCCTGAGAGACTGGCACGATTTTGTTGCAATTAAATAATAAACTAAACCAATAGGCCCGAATCAGCAAGTAGCACACACGTACACAGATAAATACTCGAGACAATAAGAGGGCTGTCCTTATGATAAGTAGTTTGTCACTTGTTTTATTGCTAGTGTTATATGAAGTGTATAGTTCGATGCAACGCACCGAGATTAAGTCCTTTCTCGTTGGTTCTAATCTTATCGGCGAGTAAACCCTTAATGATTACTTATGACTATCCTTTTTATCTTTCTCCTACTTTTCTACAGACCATAGAATGCATAGGCGATCTAATAAACAGGCGAGGGCAGAGGCATGGCGACCCGATCAACGCTCAGCTAGCCACAGAGGTTATCAATGCACTAATAAAAGTCACCAATGACATCAACATATAAACTTTAATTAATGAGAAAGCAGTTTTAAGGGAGTGCAACCTTTCCGTTGTCACGTTACACAAGCCACCAATCTTGATGAATTAAAGTTTACTAACACAATAAAACAAAACTACTTAATGAATTAAACACATGCAGCACCTTCTTACAGCTCTTGTATCTTTGATTGGGTGTGTCTGTTGTGCTGTGCTTGACTGATGTCTCTGTTTCTGGTCTTCGGTCTTCTGTTAAAACTTCAGAACTCTTAATTCGTCTGGTCTTTGGGGTATTTATAGTTTCTGTCTGAGGGTAAGATGCGGCGCATCTAGTAAGTAGATGCGGCGCATTTACTTAACTTCGCGTGGGGTCCAAGATTATAATATTCAGGAATATTCGTACACCGCCAGAAGATGCGGCGTAACTCCATTATCAGATGCGGCGCATGTCCTCTTGAATCTTGGATCGTATCTGGTGAAATATTGATAGTGATGCGCCGTATGTAATAGGTGAGATGCGGCGCATCTGGAGTAGAACAAGTTGGTTATTCTTCGTTGACCAAAGTTTCATATGCGGCGCATGGGATAAATCCATGCGGCGCATTCTTCAAAGTCAGGCAGTGGTCTTCATTCTCTTCATTCCAACAACCAATTCCAATCTTGATCATTTTACTCCGTTTTTAGTCCATAATCGCTAAGTTTCACCAAATGCTTGTTTTCAACTGAGAATTACAAAAGTAAACGATTAAGTATCAATCCTCATACATAATATAGTAAAACAAGTCAAATTAATAGGATAAATGATGGTAATAAAATGTACTTATTTGAGTTCATCAAATATCCCCCCACTTGAACTTTACTTGTCCCCAAGTAAACCTTAGAATTAATCTTATGAAAATGTATCCTAAAGATGTTAGGATTTATTTTTATATTTAAGCATGTATTCGTCTTTTGCCATAATCACACAACTAAACACTTAACGAATTAGAAGTAAAATAAAATAATTTGATAAAAGCAAATCTAATCGTTTAACTGTCCAGTCGCGACGAATATTCTATCATAAGCTTGGCAAGTATACACATCTCCCCCACTAAAGCTAAGGAATAACAAGTCTAAAGCGGTAAAAAGGGTTTTTAGGCTTAAGGGTTAATTATTCTTAATCACTATCGATCTCAAATTCCAGAAAAGGCGACAAAATCAAAAATACATGATCGAATCCACGAACACGATACTTGCAATTGCTCAAATCCTTAACTCGAATAGGCTAAAGATAGGTCCAAACTTCACCAATAATAATATATCAAAAAGGGCGACAAAATCATAAATACATAGCCGAATCCACGACTACGATATTTAAGATTGCTCAAATCCCTAATCTCAATAAATCAAAGGTTTGGTTGGATAAAGAATAATACAGGGCATGGATAATATTTGGGATATAAATTGTTGTAAAATAAAAAATAAACAAAACAAATAAATTAAAATCCTAAGTGTGGTTAATCACTATCCCAACCATCCCATGAATAAGACTCATATCATTGAATAACTCACGCTTTAACACTTGAAACACACGCTTTAGGTAGACACGAATTATACTCAACAAGATCTTAATCAAAGAATAAACCTTAGTTGACGTTCCCATAACTGCCAACTCCCATTCAATCCATAGATATAATATACAATAAATAGTGGTGATATCGACCACTTACATAACTTTACATCGTTGGTTTATCAATCTTCCAACTTTTTTCTTTTTCTTTTTCTTTTCTCATTTTTTCAATTTTTTTTTTTTTTTTTTTTTTTTTTTTTTTTTTTTTTTTTTTTTTTTTTTTTTAATAACATAAACATAGATGTGTAAAATTTCACCACATCACTATAATGATAATTCTGGATAATTTTTCCATACTTTTCATGACTTCAGAAATAACGGTAATAGTGAAAGTAGTAAACACACGAAAAATAAACTCAAAGATATACAATATTTACTTTCACTCCAATTGCATTGTGCAATTTCCCGACCTAACCATAGATAATGAATTACGCACGCGAACACAGGTAATGTAAGGAAACACACTTTGCCTATAGCAATTAACCAACCACGGATTCTAATCTACAGGGTAGGCTAAGGTGTAAGGTGTAACGAAACATTATAACAAAGGTGTAAGAAACGAAAGGAATGGCTCTGAGTGTTTTTCTAGGGGTATCTTACTCTAAAAATGAGAGTAACAAAAGGGTTTATACGGGGGTTAACTAACCAGTGTAGTTAGCTAATAACACATAACATATAAAGGCTATTTGGGTGTAATCCTAGAAATCTACCAATTTAGACAAGTTCCAATTATATAAATAATACTTATTATGGTGGTCTCGAATAGTATACAAGCCAAGTTCTAAAGTTTATAAGTCACCGGCACACTCATAGATTTGTGAGTTTTGAAAAATCACAATTTTTTGAAAATAACGTCATGTGTGCAGCTATGCAACTTAGACTTTAACAAAAACATGCTAAAAATTTTAAAGTTTTGATATATTAAGCACATTTTAAGCATATTTTGAAAAGTTTAGGACAAGTAAGTGTTAAGTGTTCTAATTCTCCAATCCCCCCACTTAAGTTAAACAACGTCCTCGTTGTTCGTATAAAAGGTTAAAAACTGGAAAATAAAAGAATTAGAACAGAAAAACTCCCCTGAGATTTGCTCGGTATGATCCTCCATTAGTGTTAGAGCAAAAATCATCTTTCTTGTGGATTAGAACGTTTAAGCTTCATATTCGATGTATCCACAGGAAATGCAGGAATCTATAATACCACCAAGGCTTCAAAACACACCTAAGATAAGAAAGGTTCAACTTGCATAATACATTAGTAGTTAGGTAAAAATAAAACATAAAAAATTAAAAATGAAAATCATCAGGTCAGTCGATGCGCTGTATCTTATGGAAGAAGATACGCCGTATCGAGCCTGGAATAAATACGGATCAGAATAAAAGATGCGCCGCATCCTTAACCAGAGATGCGCCGCATTAAAATAAACTGATAAAAAGTTTTAAATTCGAAAAGTAAAAATGCAGAAAAGTTAAAATAAGATATGACCATTGCAGGAGATGCGTCGCATCTCAGGATTGAGATGCGCCGTATCCTCTGCGGCCTGAAATAAAAATAAAACAAATTAAAGGATAGGATGCGTCGCATCTGTTTACCATATGCGGCGCATGTAGTTACCAAACAGACTGATAACAGTCTGCTGTAAAATGACTCGTTCCACGGTTTAATATCTCACGTCCACTCGTACTCTCATGCTGAACTTAATGCCAGTCTTCAACAGATATAACAAGAAGCATAAACTGGAGCATTAGATATATACACGAGAATAGTGATCAGTACAATCCAAAAAATAATAATAATATGTGGAACAATGTCTGTAAAATCAAGAGAGTAAGATCATGGGTGAGTGAGGTCGTCTGGATGGGTCCCGGAAGTGCTGGCTCCATCAGTCCTAGGGCGGACTCTGCGAACATATGCACGTGTCACTCCCGCAACATGAGTACCATCTGAGCGGGTGTGGGTAATACCCTGCTGCTCCAAAAGTCTGCTCACACTCATAACCAGCCACTCTGAGTCCCTCCTCATACCATCAACAATGCCTCTCAAGGCTCTCAACTCCCCCTCGACTCTCTGACCCATGGTGCGTACAGGGACTGGTGGGGGTACTGGTGCCTGCGGCTCCTCCTGATGGGCTGGAGCAGCAGCCGGAGGTCCCTGAGGGCCTCCCTGCTCCGCCTCTGGTCCTGCAGCTCTGGCGGGCCCTAATGCTACCCAAACGTA
Source organism: Artemisia tridentata subsp. tridentata (assembly GCA_021014915.2). NCBI lineage: Eukaryota > Viridiplantae > Streptophyta > Magnoliopsida > Asterales > Asteraceae > Artemisia > Artemisia tridentata. Next base: position 64,007,848 of record CP139504.1, on the reverse strand, counting down.
CTCTCCCATAGCTATCTGGCAAATCCCAAGTCTAACCAGATAATCCCTGTCAATAACCGGGAGATGGGTCACCACAACCTCCAGCCCCGCTGGAATCTCCGCTCCAATGACTCCAAAATGGCGGGCCAGCCGAGAAACAAAATGCCCGCCAGTCATATGGCTCCTCCGATCTCTCCCTGCAGCTGATCGGTGGAGGTAGTGTGCCAAAAAGTGGGGGATGTTCACCGACAACCCCTCATCCATGCTCCTAAGGAGGAAGAGGTCCAGAGTGGTCACCTTCTCAGGTGACTGACCCCTCCCAGCAATAGTAAGTGCAATCAGCCTGTGGCACAGCCTCCTCATCGGCTCCCTGATCAAAGTGTATGAGGGGGTGGAAGTAGTGATATCACCCCCCGAAGAAATCCTGTCCCAATAATCACTAAATAATCCTCTGTCAGGGACCGCTCGCAAACTATCATCCCAATATCGGTCAAACCCATCTGACTCAAGCTCCTCAGCTGTATGCAAACCCATGGCCAAAATGAACTGTCTCATCGACATCTGCCTCGACACCCCACCCAGCCTAAACACAAGGGTGTCGGCAATATCTAAACCCGTATCCGTCTCTCTGTAGTAAAATGTATTAAAGAACTCCAACATAAGCTCCCTGATAAGAGGCTCATCGATCCTGAACAATCTCTCCCAAGCACTAGATCTGAACACCACCTTCTCATCATCTCCAGCAACTACCATCTCCATCCTATGCTGTAAACTCTCAGCAGCATGTCCTGCTCCAATCAATCCTACGTCAGCAAAATCCAAAACCTGTACCCTGAATATCCTCCTAAAGTAAATCGACTCAAGTCTCCGTAAGTAATCCTCCAAAGTGCCAGGGGTTAGACCCATATCCTCGAATCGTAACCACTGGTGTCTCTGTGCTACTTCTGGTAGTGCCATCTGAAATAAATTTTCAAAGTCAGTAAACAGTCTGCAAATCAGGAGGATACGGCGCATCTGATTTAATCAGTGCGGCGTATCTGCACGAAATATAAGAGATGCGGAGCAAGAGATGAGATACGGCGTATGTAGATGCGCCGTATCTAGATTAATCAATACGGCGTATCTAGAATTTTAATAATTTGGAAATAGGTCGTTACGCCGCATCAATTAACCTAGATGCGCCGCATCTAAAAGCATATCAGTATAAATAAAGGGGATCAGGTAGGCTTTTCAAGAATCCGTATCCGTGACGTAAACTACCACTAAATATCACAGTATCATATACTCCTTATATCAGTTCTAAAGGCTCATTACATTTTACTAATCCACCTTCCCGCTAAATATTTAAAACCGAATCAAATTTTCGTTCAAATCAAACTAGCATAGAAATTCGATTATTTACGCAAGTTAAGTACGGGGAAGATCATCTATTACAAGTCCTAATCATATCTCTATATCATTTAAGCACAAATCGAATTAATCATATAAACCCTAATTTTCGTATTAACCAAGATTAAATCGAAATGGAATAATTACCTTAATTTGATGATTAGGAGAAAGATTCTAGATCGGATTAAAGGTGGATTTAAGAAAAATGATCGGGATTAGAGTATAATATCAGTGTGTGTAAGTTCTTAACTGTGTGTGTTTATGCGATAAAGATTTTAGATCCGGCGCATTCCCGTCGTATTTATAGGGCAAAGAGATGCGCCGTATTGGAAAATTGGATGCGCCGTATCTATTTAATCTCGTTGACTAGTCAATGAGTCCCAGATGGTCAGAGATACAGCGCTTTGGATATTTAGATCCGCCATATCGCTATGTTAGTGAACGAAATTTAAATAAGGAACGTACCATGGCCTCCGCAACACGATTCTTTATATATCAAACTTGGGTAAAACGGTCATACCATATGATGTAATTTAATTCAAAATAAGAGCAATAGGCATAAACGTTTTATTAATGATTGTAATCTTATTGTTTAGTGGATAAGGATTTATTCCAAGGTTAGGAACAAATATCGTTTTAAAGCGTACAAAATTAAGATTACAATTTGAATCAGATGTATAATATGGATAATAAAATCGAGATTATATTGTATAGAACTTCCCTTTGGGCAGGTTGAATAATCGAAGAGGTTACGTTTGATCACTCCAGCTAGCTTCTCTGGGTTTGGTTCAGAATGTAGTCCATCATGGTGATGCTTGAATCATCTTTTATCCTGAAAATAAACAACTTGCACACGAGAGTAGCGGACCGATCAAAGTAAGTATCAAAAATCAACTATATTTATCAAGTTATATTCGTCGTATTAACAAAAGTTAATGCGTCGTATTTTCGTTATGTTTTAAAATATAAGATTTTTGATTCAGAAGATACGCCGTATCGATAGAAATCGATACGCCGTATCTGTTTAATAATTCGAAAACTGTTTTTAATTAAAATAATAGATACGCCGTATCTGCTAAGCAGATGCGTCGTATGGCGTTAACGTTTAGAAAAAAAATTTCCTTAAAAACAGATACGCCGTATCTTGGGGAAAAGATGCGTCGTATCACTTTATCGCTTAGAAAAAAAATTTCTTATTAAAAACAGATACGCCGTATCTTGGGGAAAGATGCGTCGTATCGAATTAATTAAACGCGTTGTATTTTTATAAAAATTAAACGCAATACGCCGTATCTGAGGAATCATATGCGCCGTATCGTTCGATTTAGCTCAGTACAACGATAGCAGAACACAAAAAATACGAAAAATAAAAACAAATAAAAACACACGAAAATAAACACAAACAAAAACAAACAAATAGCACACAAAAACAGAAAATATGCAAAATAGTACAATGAATGCAAATTAATCTAATACACAACAAAATTAGCGGTTAGATTAAAAATAAAATTAAAACCTAATTAAAATACTAATCAAATTAACAGATAATAACAATTCACTCCCCGGCAGCGGCGCCAAAAACTTGATGCGTACGATGTGTCGTTGCGGTTTAGCAGTTTTAATGCCTACTCAAGTTTTAAATTTATATTTAGCCGACTTATCAATAACACACACACACTTAACGAGCAGTGTACCTGGTCAGTATGAATATAACGGTAAGTAGAGTGTCGATCACTAAGAGTGGAACGTATTATCTAGTTATTCTAATCAGTATTTTAATATATTAAGTTAGCTATACAACCTAATCTAACGCAAGGGGGTTCAGCCTGAGAGACTGGCACGATTTTGTTGCAATTAAATAATAAACTAAACCAATAGGCCCGAATCAGCAAGTAGCACACACGTACACAGATAAATACTCGAGACAATAAGAGGGCTGTCCTTATGATAAGTAGTTTGTCACTTGTTTTATTGCTAGTGTTATATGAAGTGTATAGTTCGATGCAACGCACCGAGATTAAGTCCTTTCTCGTTGGTTCTAATCTTATCGGCGAGTAAACCCTTAATGATTTCTTATGACTATCCTTTTTATCTTTCTCCTACTTTTCTACAGACCATAGAATGCATAGGCGATCTAATAAACAGGCGAAGGCAGAGGCATGGCGACCCGATCAACGCTCAGCTAGCCACAGAGGTTATCAATGCACTAATAAAAGTCACCAATGACATCAACATATAAACTTTAATTAATGAGAAAGCAGTTTAAGGGAGTGCAACCTTTCCGTTGTCACGTTACACAAGCCACCAATCTTGATGAATTAAAGTTTACTAACACAATAAAACAAAACTACTTAATGAATTAAACACATGCAGCACCTTCTTACAGCTCTTGTATCTTTGATTTGGGTGTGTCTTGTGCTACTGCCTTGACTGAATTCGTCCTAGGTTTATGGTCTTCGGTCTTCTGTTAAAACTTCGGAACTCTTAATTCGTCTGGTCTTTGGGGTATTTATAGTTTCTGTCTGAGGGTAAGATGCGGCGCATCTAGTAAGTAGATGCGGCGCATTTACTTAACTTCGCGTGGGGTCCAAGATTATAATATTCAGGAATATTCGTACACCGCCAGAAGATGCGGCGTAACTCCATTATCAGATGCGGCGCATGTCCTCTTGAATCTTGGATCGTATCTGGTGAAATATTGATAGTGATGCGCCGTATGTAATAGGTGAGATGCGGCGCATCTGGAGTAGAACAAGTTGGTTATTCTTCGTTGACCAAAGTTTCATATGCGGCGCATGGGATAAATCCATGCGGCGCATTCTTCAAAGTCAGGCAGTGGTCTTCATTCTCTTCATTCCAACAACCAATTCCAATCTTGATCATTTTACTCCGTTTTTAGTCCATAATCGCTAAGTTTCACCAAATGCTTGTTTTCAACTGAGAATTACAAAAGTAAACGATTAAGTATCAATCCTTATACATAATATAGTAAAACAAGTCAAATTAATAGGATAAATGATGGTAATAAAATGTACTTATTTGAGTTCATCAGACGTGTTTTAACCTTTTACTCACTTTAAAGTTATACGCATTTCATCAAGCGGTTTTGGCATATTACGAGCTTCAATGAATTGTTAATCTGCTAAACCATTGATGAGGAGGAAAGCAAGGGGTTACTACAAGAGAGTCTTAATCACCATCTTCGTTGCAGTAGTTTCATTTGTCTCTTTTCATGTTTTGTGCCTGTCAAATTCACGATCATCACAGACTCTTAACTTTGGCAAAAAGGTCATTTCATGCCCTTTTTGAGGGGGAGAATTAGGCGTGTTTTCTAGCAGTTCCGTCTCCAGCGATGTGAATTTTAGCGGCTCCGGTTACAGCGGGTTAGATCGTATCGGTTCAGTCTCCAGCGGTTTGAATCTTAGCAGTTCCGGTTTTAGTGGGTCAGATCGTAGCGATTCAGGATTCAGTGATTCAGTCTCCAGTAGTTTGAAGATTAGCGGTTCCAGTTTCAGTGGTTTAGCTTTCAGTGGTTTGGGTCTTATTGCCTAAGATTTCAGCAGTCTGTTACTTACTGTTGTGCAGTTTGTTCTTGAATTTATTTCTCGGATAAATCTCAAGAACTGTAAAATCCTGTACACAGTACGACAACTATTCCATTCACTGCACCTGATAACATCTAAGTAGCTGGGTCAGACAGCTGTGTTTGATAGGACTGACTATGAGTCGTGGGCACTGCTAAGAATTAGCGCATGTTTCTTCTCCCTTTGACTATTCAACAGCACAAAATGATCACGAAGTTAATTTGGTATTCTTTATTTGAGATTGAAGTTGAATTTCACGAAGGCGTCTACTCATTTTATCTTGAAGTCGGGGTTGGTTGGATGCATGATTTCAATGATAACTTGCTCGTGCTTAAGATATAAGTTTAGGACTTGGGTTATCTAGTTACCAGCAGTTGGGGTAACTATCACTTAAGAGTTATTAGAGTACTCAGTGTCACACGTCATTGACGATGTCGATAATCGCAAGAGGTGTTAATGTCTCATACGTTGGTTGGGTATTGAGCACTTAGAGATTTGCATGAAGCATTAATTCTCTACACCGTTCTTCCAACATTAGTGCAAGCTTAAGTAACAAATTTGGGGACTTCTACTTCAGTTTTCAGTATTGGTATATCGGATTTCCTTCATCAAGTGGTCGCAATTGTTTGTGTTCGAGGTTGGTTAGTTGGACAAAGGCTTTAAAAGTTATGATGTGATCTGTAACTCTCTCGTGATATTCTTAACCCAAACTGATGTTCACCAAAACCAAATTAGTCACGCCACATTTAATCTGTTACGGTCTCACGGTTTCTTCTTGGTTTTGTAAAATCCCGTGAAAGAACTTATTTCTCGGTTTAAATCATAGATTTGTAAAATCCCGTGATGATGGGCTATGCGCTCTTGACCAGGATCGGGTTAAAACCATTATCAAAGTTCAGCTATAACATCACAAATGGCTGGATCGAGGCATTTAATTGACAAGATGTGACTACGGGGTTAGTTCAATATTATTTATTTGAGGCTGAAGTGAAATTTCATGGGTGCGTGTACTTAGCATCTGAAGATATCGGGGAGGTTGGATGAAGATTCTTCGAGATCCTTGTTCGAGCTTTCGACAGTTACAATGACGAGGACTTGTATATCAAGTTATTTTTTCTTTCTCTCTATTGCAAAATAACTATCACTTTAAGGAGTCACGTTGTAGTGCTCAGTGTCACACGAAGTTGTGGATATCCAAGAGGTGATGCACGTCTTATACTTGATGGTTGGTTGGTTGAAGAGTATAGAGTACTTAGGGATTCGATGTTGCACGAAGTCTCTACACCGCTTTGTCACACATTAGTACAAGTTTAAGTTACAAGTTCGGGTTATGTTACTCAAGGACGGCTTTACTCAAGGACGGGAGTGTTAGAAGACTAAAGACGGCATGCATTTGGTTACCAAAAGACTTCTTCTTATTATGGGTGTTCATCCAAAGTCTTCCTTCTATTATGGGTGTTCATCAGAAAGGTTGTCAGATTGGGGGAGAGCACTAATTAGGGGAGAGTGAAAAGCCTGAATTAATCCCTAAGTTAAAAGTGCTCACGTTACTCTTCAGCAAGTTAAATGATGGAAGCGGAAAAGATTCAGGATGCTGAGGAGTAATGGTTTTCGGTTCGTATCCTTGTATATATTTTGCTTCTTACTTTCTTTTTCATATCTTATGCCATTTTGTAAATAGATATATAGAAATCTTGCTAATTGTAAATAGAGAAACGTAAAATCAGAAAAACCATAAAAATCAAAAAAATAGAAAATACCAAAAATAGTTTCACCTAGGCATGTCTTCTGTTTATCGATAACATTTACGGACTTAGAAATGTCATTCAATAATGGCACGGGTCTTTAAATGAAGCTCGAGCAGAAGTTAAAATGGATTGTTAAAACATGTCTAAATGGCTTGCTATTACTTTAGATAGCAACCCGCGCTTCAGACTGGGGAAAGCACGTCGCCAAAAAGACGGTTATTCCTCCAACTGGGTGATGTTCACCTGGGCATGGATTACTTTATATCCATGTTTATTCGATATGATGTACGTCTCAGTACATCATTTCTTGAAAAAGAAGAGAAATCTTTTTTGCATGCAAATAGTTTTCATTCTATGATTCTTCTGAAAATTATTTGTGAGACACTTGGTGAATATGTGTTGTATGAAATTTGTTTAAACTTGGATTATGCATAAAATGTGTCACTCAATCAACGACTACAAATCTTTAATACGGGTCATTGATTGAGGGGGAGAGTGAATTCAAATTTTATATCATCAAACGGGTTTCTTGGTTAAATCATACTTGTTGAAATGGTTTTGCAGTTAATGGGGTATTAGTTGAAGAGGATCTTGCTAAAATTTTATATCAAATGGCCAAATGTGTGAATTGCTAGAAAGTTTAGGTCATTATGTGCAATGTGCTTATAGTTTCCTAGCTTTATATATCTAGAAGGTTCATCTGTGTTACTTTGGAATCCTCGTGTAATCCCCTAAATACTTTAAGACTCAAAACCTAAAAGAAGTAAGAAAACCAGTTGCAGTTGATGTTTTTGAATGCTCCTATGACATGTGTATGATCTGAATGAATGAGTTTCAACAGTTGTTTGACTCTTGTTAGTCGATTGCTGCTTAATTGTTGTTGATATTGTGCATATGTTCTCAGGATTTGCTTAGGTATATAGCTATCATGATAGAATCATGTTCCTAAGATCCTGAATTGAATATTGAAATCTGTGTGAATTGCCATGCTCATGATTGCTACTTGCTCTTCATGCTAGATAGTAGTTTGACGTATTTCCTGACTGTGGTTTGATTAAATGAATTTGGTATCATAATGTGGCAAGCTGCTGAAGGGTAGCTATTAAGGAATAGTGTGTCTGTATGCATGTATATCTGTGTTGATATTCTTATGCAGATTCCATAGCCAAAATGAATGTGCCAGTTCCCACTCTAACCATTTGATCAGACGTTCAAACTCTATTGATTGGCTCGGAATTCACCACGACAACAACATCGACAGCAACAACAACAACAACACCGTCATTACCACCACCCCCTTCAGTGAAACAAAGCAATATTTGTTCCGATCTCGCCAAGTGGGGATCTACAATATTTGGATGTTCTTGTTGGTGGATGGATAGTCGATGTTGACCAATGACTCCTTCAGAAAAGCGGATGATCACATCATCTGCGCAAAAAGGTCAATATCATTTGTGTCATAAAAGTTATCTTGTGCAAAATGAGCAGTGAATCTCCCTCTTAGTTTAAGGGGGAGCAAAGTATGTTTCATCATCAGAACATGTTAAACCTGACCACATTTTCTCCCATGTTTTCTAAATTATTTAAATCAATTGGGATCACAAATCTCAAAAGGTTTGAAATTTTTGTTCGGGGGAGAGAATGTGATTTAAATATGAAACCTGATGAAAATGTGATGTTTTGGATTTAAGTGTAGGCTCTCCCATATGTGCAAAACTCTTTCGTATATCGATGCACATATTGAGGGGGAGCAAATGGACAAAAAGGATTGGGCATCTCATAAGAACGGCTCAGACTTCACCAAAGAATTGACGAAACTTGAATTGTCATCAATCGAAAGGATACGTCTTGGCCGGGTAATAATTTCAAGCTGGTCTAACCAGTGATGTAAGCGTGTCTCGAAAAAGACGTATCTGAGTAGAGTGTACCATTTCAAGAAACTTTCTGTGGACTTGACCAGGCCGGGTAATAATTTCAAGCTAGTCTAACTAGTGATGTAAGCGTGTCTCGAATCGGTCATGTTCACTGAAAGTGGATCAATTCAAAATGTGCGAGCTCTACCTAACATGTGCAAATTTATAAAACTATCACTCGAGCATATGTTGAGGGGGAGCATTTGGAAAATATAAAACTCTCAAGTGTTTGCAAAAATGTGTTTCAGAATCATGAACACTTTGAGAAATTTTTCAAAGATTTGGTTTATGGCAATCGTGGAAGTACACCAAAGACCGACCATTTTAATTAATGCATGGAGTTATAAGGATGGTTAGGTTTGGCTCAAGTTCCCACGATCCCGCCAGAGCCGGAGGGATCTACCCAGGGACAATCCACTAGTTAGTGTAGAAGTCCTTAGGTATGATTAAAAAGGAGAAAAGTGTGATTAAGGGAAGAGTGCCGACTGAGATGGAGCTAACTCTGGAACAAACCCAACAAGGTGTTAGTTATGAAGTCTCGGTAAGCACAGAAGGGGTTGAAGAATTAAAAAGAAACGAAGTGAGAAAGGGTGAAAAGAAATAGCCCTCCTTACAACTTAGGCAGAAACCGGGTCAATACATATGCTGTCAGAATCACATAGTTGATTGCTGGCATTGAAGACAAAGTATCATGGACCCAGTGATACGCTGCACAACCCTCCCTAGCCACTCAAGGTCCCTCAAAGGATTCTTGTTTCAATTGTCACGGAGTTCAATACATTCCTATCGTCTCTCTCACTCCGAGTTAGATGATATTGAAAAGGTGGCAGTTCTCTCCAGCCTCCGCTCACTAAATCAAAACGCACTATAGAGTCTAGAGCCACGAGATGCATAATAAGATCTCATAGGGACACAAATTACTTCTACACTGGTTGTTCAACATCAAGGACACCAGTTGTAAACTTATGAGTCCTACACAGATCTTAGCAATCTGCCAGAACATTCATGAGGGAATTTACAAATGTAATTCTCAATGATTGAATGGAAATTCCTGCCAGGGTCAACATCAAGCAGCCCTGAAAGCAGGTCACTTCGGTAATTCTTTATGGATTACGCTTAGTGGTCGCGGTGGTTTCTAATGGTCTACAGTCGTGGAGTGATCTCCAGCGACTCACCTAATCGTTGATGTGCTACGGTTCGATCTTAAAAAGCCCTCTGTGGGTTTTCGATTAGGAACGGTCTTGGTAAGGATTAGAGAGTGTTTTCACACTATGCTGTTAACAATCTCGAAGTCCAAACCTGTAAGTACCGGACGTTTTATTGCTAACTGTCGTATGCAGGAACATCTGGCGGTTGAAGCTGATTGCTGTTGCAGCTGTTTGCGGTTGTAGCTGATTGAGGTTGCAGCTGAATGCGGTTGTAGCTGATTGAAGAAAAGATGCCAATCCTCTACCACATGCTCACACTACATCATCATTGTAACTCAACAAAGTCATGATCAACCTAAAAGACCTTTAACACGGCTTCTGCAAACTCTGATGCTAAAGATCATGACACCAAATAGTGTGAGCATGTCAGCTCAAAGATTTACACATCACGTGGAGACATACTACTGAAAGATGGCTTGAAGATACATGTTGGATGATATTTTCGAAGAATACTCAAAATCATCCAAGACAAAGGAAAGTTCATCAAAAGTTCACTGCTGAAAGCACAATGATCAAAGACGTTGAAGAATCAAAGACTACGAGCTATGAAGACAAGTTCTGAAGACAAAATGCTAGAATTCAAGTTATTATTTCCGGGGTGACCTCCCTTAGGGGGAGATTGTTAGAAATATAAATATTCATATGAAGGTTCGGTCACCCCGAGCATCTATTTAGCATTCACATAGCTCGTAGGCTTATTTATATTAGTTTAGTATTATTAGTATTATTAGTATTATTAGTATTATTAGTGTAGTTACATATATTTGTGGAGTGGGTCGGGGCTTTCCCCACTGTCAGCTCACTCCACAGCCCACTAGGGGCACAATATTAGGAACTATATATATAACCCTTCCCACACATGGGAAGGGTGGAACTCTCATTCACTTTAATCTAATTTTTCTGTTTTTGAGTTTCTCCCACCTCTCTCTAAAACTTCATCTCTCTAACTCAAGTATGGATCTAGTCTTCCATAATCCAAGGCCACCCGAATCATCCACACAATCAAGATGTTTATGTCCTACAGAATATAATCCGGAATACACATCAGTCCTACTCATACTTTAGCAGTGGGTTGTAAACACACAGGTTGTTAGCCTTGTATGGGCGGAGCTTGGTACTGAGTGGATTTACAATGCCTTTGCTGTGAAATCTTTATTCAAATGCTTTACAACTAAACTAACTCTATGAACTCACCAACCGTTGGTTGACACTTTTTAGCATGTTTATCGCAGGTTTATAAGGCGATAGTGGATGCATGGATCTTAGAGTCATTTGCATACTTGGAGACTTAACCTTTATCTTTTACCATTCGATACATCTTGAAAACATCTATGTAACATTATACTTTGGATCTCTTGTTTTAACTCTGATTTAAATAATTCGAATGGTAACATTTCAAAACGTCTCATTTAGAGGTCGTTTTCTATACCTTGTTCTATATTATGAAGTAATACCCCCTTGACACTATCGTTCCGCTGCGATAATTTGGGGGTGTTACATTATGTGTCATAACTGATATTACACTTGATACTTATAGTTATTAATGTTTTAAGGTTTCACATGTGAATCTGGTTCATAATCTTATGATTTTTATAACACACCAATCGAGCTCCTGTGGTTCTATAATTTTTACCAGAGACGCCTATATATGTTTAATACTTCCTATAATTTTTATAGATTTTATCTCCTAGTGTAGGTATTTAATAAAAATCGTTATTTTCACATCTATCCAGAAAGTGATATGATGGTATACCCAGAAAGTTTTTATTTTAAAAACATACTTACCCTTCCAGAAAAATCTACAAAAATTACAGTAACTAATAAACATGTTGAATATTCTACTGCTAATATTTGAGATTCTCAATCGTAAAAGTTTGTGAAATAAAAATCATAGAAACCGACTAAAATCAGACTCAAAATTCCCGGATACGACAACTGACTTTATAAAAATTATTTGACCTGTCAAAACACCTTGGATCAACCCCAAACCAATTGGAAAAGAAGGTAGAGACCTTAAACTTAATTTTATACTCAAGAAACATGCAAAAGCACGTTTGTATCATCAAGATTCACCCCGTGTAATCCAACCATAAATTTTGGTAACAAATTGTTTTTGTTTTAAGATCATCTAACCCTAACCAAACGCATGTTTAACCTTCTAACACACTCCTAAATCATGATTAATGATCCAAAAATTTTATTTGCAAATGTTACTTTATAAACCCTATCTTCTGATTACATCATCTTCAACACACGTTAATGATCATTCAATATTAGGGTTTCTATATACGTACCATATTAAATCGCGTTAATGACAAAGATTGTTAGCAAGAGGTACCTTAGGCCGAATCAAAGGGAACTGAATGGGAATGAGAATGGAACTCGGATCACAACACAAAACCCTAACGACTTGCTACAAATTCTTGGTCACCAAGCTGCTACCTTCGACTTGTTTCTTGGAGAGAAAACGAATTGGAAACTTGTTCTAGGTTTTTCTTTGTTTCGGTGATGAGAGAGAGGATGAAGAAGAACCGATTATGTTATATGTTTCAAAAGGGAAAAGCGTGTGATGTTTGTATGGAAAGACGTGTATGTGTATTATGGAATGTCGTGTGATTATGGGCCATGGGTTATTTTGGGTCGTGGGTTATGATGTCCTGCGTTTCCTTTAATTAAGAAAAATAGTAACACTACTAAATAATATAGTACCTCTACTAAATATAATCCGTTTTAGTACTTCTCTGGAAAACGTGTGGAGCTTTATACAAAAGATTGTGTGTCGTTTGGTTTAATAGCTTATGATAAGGATTAGGACTTAGTGAATCTTGTATTTTATTTTCCTTAACATATGATTGTTATATCCTTTATATTTCTTATTTAGTTATATATACATTAGGTTATATAAAATGTTAAATAAAAATCTAGGGCGTTATAATGCAAATGATACTCAACAATTTTTATATAATTAGTAGATGAATATCCGTACATAGCGATGATGTATAGCAACAAATAATTATACCTGCGAATAGGAGTGTTAATCGGGTTCGGGTCGAAGTCGGGTCGAGACTAAAAATAACACACCCGAAACCGACCGTATTTGAACTCGGGTTAGTCGGGTTCGGGTCTGAGCCATTTATAAAATCACGGAATTTAATTTCTCAAACTTAGTAGTTAAAATCTTAAACAACTAAAAAGCACATGTATAAATCGCATAATTTGTTTGTTGCCTTTGTTTATTACTGTAGGCTTATTGCAAATTTGCAGTTGGCAAATTTATAAAACTATAAATACTAAAGAACCACAAATATCATGCAACTTGTAAGTTGTAACCATGCAACCATGCATCGTAACAAGCTAACAATGCCATGAAGCGTATGTATAACTACTTACCAAATGAATAATTAAGTTGCATCTGTTTGTTGGAGCAGACTACAATAGTTGTAGAATTGCATATTTGTAAAATTGCAGGTTACAACTTGTATCAGGTAGGCAAAATGGCAAACACTAAGAATATATAATAATAGGAAAATAAAAGAACAAGACTATCATGACTTGACATTAGTTGCAACTTATAAATTGTATCACTTAAATAACAAAAACATAAAATAACATTTGCAGACATTAGGTTTTTTAGTCACAAAATTACAACAGTAGGCATAGTAATACTTATTATCCGCAAGATAAGCTTTGAATCAACAAAATAAGCTTCCATACTATAAACATATTAACCTTCTAAAACTATAAAGAATAGGCAAAGTTTATATGATAAATTATCAAAAAAAAAAACAAAAAACAAAACCTAACTCGGGTCAGTCGAGTTGACCCGAACCCGAATAGGCAAAGTATTTTAAACCCGATACCCAACCCTATTTCATATTCCGGTTAATCGGGTTGACCCGAGTTAAATTTTGAACCCGACTAACCCGACCCGAGTATCCTTATTCGGGTCCGGGTCGGGTCGGGATTTTTGACACCCCTACATGCGAATTTTAGGTTCTGGTGTGACCCCTTGAAGCAACATTTAAAGGTTCAATCGTAGTCATTGCGAGAAAAAAATGTCTATGACTTAGAAAACGAAAAATGATAAAAGTTTTAGTGATTATAAAAGGGTTTTGCTAACCACAACCCATAGGGTGGTGGTTAAGCATTATGATTTGTGTGAAAATTGCATTTAATAAACTAATTATTTCTATATTTATACATATTTAATGATTATAATTATGAAATGTGTTGTTATACATAGAATGCTTGAAGTTAATTAAATGTTGAATTTTCATGTATGATAAGCTTAATCACAACCCATTGGGTTGTGGTTAGCAAAACCCTAAACAAAATATTTATACTATTGATCTAATAGTGGATATTGTTACCATTTTAATCAAGTGTCTATTAGTAAATGAATTTTACTTATTTTTAAGATTTTAAGTTTTAAGAAAAATGGTTTTCTATTTACATATATGGTATGTTTGGCAAAAGTATAAATGAACATTGTAGTTGTAGATGGAGATGGAGCGGGAATTATAAATGAATACTATTTATATAAGCTATATGAAGTAACGTTTGATTTTTAATAGATTATGTATGATTATTTTTCTAAAATCTCTTATATGTTCAATATGGCATACAAACCTTATATTTTAAATAGCTTAATTTCCAAAAAACAAACATAATATGTGTTAGTGCAAATATTACGATATTTAAACTAAACGGTTTCTTCGGTTTTAATGATGACAAACATGTAACTTGTAATGCATAACGTAAAATGTGCAAGTTATTTGTAAACACAAATCATCAATGCATACTTCATCAACACCCCCCGACGTCTCAAGTATGCTTCAACGAAGTCGTAGATTTCCATCCCGACATAAATCACTCAAGGTATGGACAAACAAATCTACTACTTGACAAATGATCAAAGGATTATATTTTTCTAACCTTCACATTTTTAATGTGACAAAACATTTTTTCAAAAATATATTTTACAAATTATTTTTGAATTAAAAAGAAATGTTTTATTTTGAAAAATAAATTTGAAAACTCCCAACAGCCATTTTTCCCCCCAAAACAGCTCCAACTTCCCCAAATAAACCTTCCCCACTAAAGACAAAAAAGGGAGCGTCCAACGGCACCTTTAAGTATGGACGGCTCCACTAAATTTAGTGGAGCCGTCGGGTATTTAGTGGAGCCGTGGATCTGTAACGGTCAGATTTTCCCTTGCCTATAAATAGTGGACCATTCCACACTTCCAACTTGATTTTTCCAGTCCTTTTTCTCTGGTCTTATCCCTCTTCACTTAGATAACTTTCTTTGATCATTTGGAGAGTCTTAGGTTGTTTAAGAGTGATCCAATCATCCACTCAAGTGATCCTCTTCATTCCTCTTGATTAGCAAGAGAAGAACACAAAGTATCCTAGATACAAAGTGTTGTCATCCCTCTTGATTAGCAAGAGAAGAACACAAAGTATCCTAGATACAAAGTGTTGTCATCCCTCTTGATTAGCAAGAGAAGAACACAAAGTATCCAAGTAGATACAAAGTGTTGTCATCCCTCTTGATTAGCAAGAGAAGAACACAAAGTATCCAAGTAGATACAAAGTGTTGGAGTTGTTAGGTCTTGTAAAATTTGTTACACTCTTGATTGTATCATAGAATACATCAAGATTACTTTTCTTTTGTGAGAGAGTGAGTCAAGATCATTGTGATCTTAAGAGATAGTGAAGATCTCTTGAAGCCATTGGGCTTGTGTGATTGATCATGTGGATCAAGGGTAGATCGTGGTAGATTGGTGCTAGCTAAGATTAGCACTCGACATCTAGCTTAGTGTCGGAAATAGGATAAGCAACGTGTATGGTGTAGATCGGGTAGATCGTGGTAGATTGGGCTAGCTAAGATTAGCACTCGACATCTAGCTTAGTGTCGGAAATAGGATAAGCGACGTGTATGGTGTAGATCGGGTAGATCGTGGTAGATTGGTGCTAGCTAAGATTAGCACTCGACATCTAGCTTAGTGTCGAAAAACAAGTTAAGCGACGTGTAACGGTTTTCTCCGCCTGAAGGGAGTTTGTTGATTAGTGAAGTAACTCTCGAGTTGGGTACTGGGGGAGTGGAGTAGGGCGAAGAGGAGCTTCGTGACCGAACCACTATAAATCACCGTGTCCGGTTTGCGCCTTCTAACTTATCTCTTTACTTTCATTTTATTCTTTATCGCTTTATGTTTATATTTGCATTGTGTTTATGCTTGTGTGGCTAGTTGCTTATGTTATGTATGTGTCATGGTTGATTGTGCTTGTGTTGTAGTTTAATTTATTCATCCCTAGATGATACATAACCATTGTTGACACTTTTCATATTACGTCACACTTGATCGGGTGTTTGATACAAAAGTTTTAAGTTTTTAAATGGAAACGTATTTCACCCCCCCTCTACGGTTTCCACAATTGGTACCAGAGCCACGTCGCTCAAATTTTTAAAACAAATGGTTTTCAAAATTGAGTACGATCCTTGTATCAAATTATCTATGAAGGTGATGAAATATGAAAAGTAATTAGTTGTCTAATACTTACAAGTTTTGTTATTAAGTATACTTTGTCATACTAGCTTGAAGGTTTTCTTTAATCACTAAACGAATAGAGTTTCTAAGTGTCCGGTCATGTTTTCAGAACGAATCATTAAGTCATGTAGTTCTGAATCAGAAAACATACCACGGTACCATTAAATATTGGACGGTACCATTATATTTAACGGTACCGTGGGTCATTTAACGGTGCCGTGCATCTGATTGTCTGTTTTTCATCTTTGGTTCATTTTAAAAAAATCCATATAAAATCAACCATAAGTCTGTACGAGTCATGTCGCCCATCATTTTAAACGATGTTGAGTCTACTTTCATTTGAGAAACATTCTTAAGAATTAGTTCTAAATGAAAGTTTGTTAAAGTCCTTGATTTTCAACTAAAGGTCTTCTGGTCATGCAGTTTGCGTAAATTTTTGGTCAAACTGAAAAAGGGCGATTCAACCTTTAAACCTTGACATGTTTTCAAAGTGCTTAGCAAAAAATCTTTGAAATGGGGAGGAAATAAATTCATTGTCAAATAAAATCAAGCTTAGTATACATTGTTATACATAATACACAAAATGACGATAAGTATTTTTGTGTGGTAAGCTAAATTGCTATTTGCTTATTATAGTTTTTCGGTTTATGCATTTATAAGGCTCATGCTAAATCACTTGCACTATATTAAGTAATTAGTTTGCATTGCATATAGGCATCAACCATTTGTCTTACATTTGTTGCAAGTTCTTAAAATGGTTTAGTAACTTTCTTAGGAATAGAAACTAAGTTGGTAGATCATGTGTGTCGAAAGATATTGTCTTACACAATTATTTTTCCAAAGGTCTAAGTGTAAAAAGTATATCACCCCAAAATACTTAACACTTTCATAAAATCCGTAACATGATCTTTAAAACATTACATCATTTTATCTTGTTTGACCATGGGTTGTCTAAACAAGATAAAAAGTCATTTTAATACATTAGTACTTAAGTAAAGGAAAATGTATTAAACTTGCATTGATCTAACACACATACAAAATGTTTTAAACATTTAGTATTTTACGTATGTTGTATAAAAATAGTTAAGATAATTATTTTTATACCAATGAGGTGTCGAAAAACTAAGAATATTATACTTAATAATATAAATAGTTTTTCTCAAATAAAAATAAATGACAATATCAAAGTAGTAACTTAATATGTCATTAACCTCACACATACAACTAGTGTTAGAATAAATGAAACACACTCCTTAAATTTTTTCTCTTTCCTTTTAAAAATGAGTGATTGTGAGGGTCAATAAAGATCTCGAGTACATATCAATTCATTATTCAAATTATGATTGATATCATCATCGAATCTAATTGACAAGTTTTCGAGTGTGGACATGAAATTGGAGTCATTATTTGTTTAGCTTCAAGATAACATCAAAACATGATGAAACATATTATCTTGAATCTACATACTCAATCACACTCGATTGTTATGAAAATAGTGACGTCCTCTCAAGACGAAAATAATATGCATCGGATCATAACTCACACTTGTGTTGAAGATGCCATGTTAAGTCTTCTTGTCCAAAGGTTGTGTTCCAAACTTTAAACTAACATGTTTAAAAGATACATAAAATACACAACCAAGTAGGATTGACAACTTGGATGTTTCATCCGAAATATACAAGTAATTTACATTGCAATGCAATTAGTAAATGTGTCATTTCCGAAAAACCAAACACGAGCAAACAAACAACATATGTAAACTTTTCTCATGAACGACTCAACACTCAAAGTCACATGTCTAGTAAAAGTGTCACACATAATATGTTATTAACTATTATGTAAGTCATCAATCTTGAGAATATCACATGTATTTCTCTTATCAAAAGATTGACAATGGATAACCTATATCCTATGCAACTCATTTTCTTTGTAACATGAATGGTTATGTTGCAAGAGAATACGTTGCATCATGTTAACAAATATAGGATATTAAAGTTGAATAATAACCTAATAGGACATGTGTCATTGCATAAACAAGTAAAATTGGTCATACATTAAAATACTTGTTTCACAAAGCATTCTTAAGAGTGATAAGTTTCCTCTTAGAAAAGCATACATTTTGAAATAAACAATATGTCTCATTTCAAATAAAATGCTCACAAGATCTATTGAGGTAAGTAACCTTCACTAGATTCTCACTCAAGATATGCAAAGGAGCATTCTTGAAACACACACGATGTAGTAGGTTCTACATTGTATCACATTAGAGTGTCTCTTGGTTCTAGGAAACCAAATCATGTTAAAATAACATGTAATAACTCAACAAATAAAGATGTTGTCCAAGAGATCATAAAATACACCATCTCCATCAAACAATCTTTAAATCTCAAACACGAAATTAAAACATCTCGCTTGCCTTTGTTAGGAGTTGTGTAAGACATGTCATTTTCTTAACCTACTTTCAAAGTATGGTTAATTGAGTCATATTAGGCCATGTATAGCAAAACAAGATAAAATCATCTTTGCTATACTTCGATAGGAAAATATAGGAATTCGAATTTTTCTAACATGAGAATGACTACTGGAGAACCTATCGCACTAGAAATTCAATTTGACCTAACGGTTGAATTGCTTCCAGGAGAGAAGTTGGGTTCGTGTATAACCCGTAAAAATGTTCGTGTTTAGCCTTAATTGAGCACCACTAGTGATAGTCTCATACTCATTCTCTAACTTGAAAAACTTTCATTCCTACATTTGACTAGAGATAGTTTACATCGGTGAACTTTATCTCCCATTAGGATGTCATCTTGAACAAGTAGTAATTAGGATCTGCCTTAGCAAACCTAGATTGCTTGCATCCCACATACGTGTTTCAAAATGATAACATGTTCTCGTAAGATATGGTTAAATGTCTTCATGATCTTAAATGCTAAATGATTATCATGTTTTACATGATCCTTGCATTTATTCCTTATGTGCATTTTACATGATTTACTTGTAAAGTTTGCACCCACACTATGTCCTTTTGACACATTAGGAATTAGGTATGCCCATCACTATGAACCCTTAGAAGTCATAGAGCCATACACTAGTGTCAAAACTAATAAGTCAAAGTAGTCGCGAAGTTACCCTAATTCCCCAGTCATCACTTCGCCTTCTTCCAAGTAATACACCTTTTTGTCATGAGAAGGTTAGGAACAAACCTAGTAGAACTCGGAGTAGGGTTGACAACTTAAATATTTCATCTAAAATATTCAAGTAAGTTTAACTTGCGATCGCAATTGTTAAATGTCATATCCGAAACATCATACTCAAGCCTTTTAACAACATATGTTAAAACGCTCATCCAAAGGACTCACGAGTTACTATATAAGTAATTAGTAGTTTCTTTCATCCTCGTGTGAATATACACGTCTTAAGATCCCAAACCCTGCTGCAAATCAGCACCATAGGCCTAGCTTTACATCTTTCAAAACCCCATGAAACACTCGTGTGCGAAGCACATCAAAATCCGTAAATCAACCAAACCTCTCAACCGAGAATCCCCTAACCATTTTCATCTAGGTCTAGGAATGATGGAACATTTTCCATAAATCTTATGACTATTTAAATATTTCACTAGAAATATTAAAGTCATCCCTTGTACCCCTCTTATGACTATTTAAATATTTCACTGGAAATATTGCAGTCATCTCGTGTGTCTCGTCTCATGACTATCTAAATATTTCACTGAAAATATTAAGTCATCCCTCACATTCCTTGCATGATCTCTTGAATATTTCACTAGAAATATTGAGATCATCTCTTCTATTTCGTGTCATGACTTTTAGATACTTCACTGGAAATATCAAGTCATTCCCTCTATCTCGTCCCATGACTGTTAGATATTTCATTGGAAATGTCAAGTCATATCCTGTGTCTCGTCTGATTACTTTTTAAATAGTTCACTGGAAATATTAAGTCATCTTTCATATCGCTCTAATGACTACCTATGTATTTCCTCGGAAATATAAAAGTCATCTCTTCTCGTCCAGTACCGTTCAAAGAATTTATTGGGTATAAATTCTTTCCTCGTGTCGAAAAGTCTCACTGAATCAGCGAGATTTATTCGTGAAATCAACTTAAATTCCAATGACAACTTAAATATTTCATCTGAAATATTTAAAGTATATTTAATTTGCGAAATGCAATTAAATGTCATTTCTCGTGTCGAAAAGTCTCACTAAATCAGCAAGATCTATTCGAAAAATCATCTTAAACTCCGATGACTACTTAAATATTTCATCCGAAATATTTAAAGTGTATTTAATTTGCGAAATGCAATTAAATGTCATCTCTCGTTCTCGATCTACGTTTATCGAATCTCGTTGTATTCATTCATAAAAGAATTTATTCGGTATAAATTCTTTTAATCTAAAGTCCAGAAAAATCACAACATATGTGAAATTTCTTTGTCAAAAATCTTGCTTTCAATTCTCACTAACTCCATCAAAACCCATTCGATGTAGTCTTGAACCTAAAACCATCTCCTATTAGAATAGATTGTATCTATCATCTGATTCCTTAGCCTTTTCCCTCACACTTCCGCATGGTACTAAGCACTACCAATGCCTCCTCATCCCACTCACCTTCCACACACCTCAAATGAAGAACCGCTAGGATAAGTCGAGATAATCCCACTAGAACCTTGTCACCAACCTCACAGCTCTGAAGATTTTATCTTCTTAACCCTTAGGATATCTCCTAGTAATCACATGCCTCATCATATAAATATTCTATGAATATTCACAATGATTGAGAAGAGCTACGTGACTTCAAAGGTGAAGTTTATCGCATGCTATCTACCACTTGTCATGACGTTACTAAGCTCATCGCTTTCGTCAATGTTTGTCTTCCTCTTTATCTCTTACATCTTGTCCGGATGGTCATAGATTAAGGGGGAGCGAAAACACATTCATACAGTCTTTCACCAAACACTCTCAAGAACACATAAATGTGGTTCTTATTCCCTAGGAAACTTCCATTTAGCTGCCCAGAACTAGGCTGCACAGGAAAATTCGTGACTTCCAGGTCACGGTACCGTTAAATAGGCCACGGTACCATTAAATTTAACGGTACCGTGTGGTATTTAGTGGTACCGTGCCTATGTTTGACGAATTTTCACTGTTTCCTTTAGATCCCTGCATCCCTAACCTCAAACCTGCAAAATTTTGCAAACTCATATACACCCTAGGATTCCCTCACTACACCATAGGACTTTAACACCAACTTTAGTTCGAATCCCACAACTCTTGCCTATATAAGGCCTCACCAATGCAAGCTTATCTTGCATCTCACCTTCAAACCTCACATTAACATCATCATCACACTCAACCCTTTTAGCTACACTTCACTCTTGACAGTGATAGTTAGTCTAAGAACCTTCAACCCATAGAACATCACACTCAAACCTTATAACCTTCAACTCATCACACTCAAACCTTACAACTACTCCTCACTTTGGATAAGTGATAGTTAGTTCAACAACCTTCAATCCTCACAAACACATGAAACCCTTCATGCACCAAATTATCTCTAACACACAACTAGGATCATCCAACCTAGAAACCTAGAACTTCGTTACCTTAACCCCGTTAGAGATATCCACCAACAATCCTATTAGGATCACATACACCTTTTCTTTTTCCCTTTTGAAATATATCATGCATCTCATTGTCAGTGCAAACGATATATTAACATAAACCATCCTTTCCCACCTTTCCTCAAAGGGCAAAACCAACATCTCTGACCACATCATCATCATCCTCCACTTTTAGGATTCCTACACCCTTACCTCCACCAAGTCCACCACAACCTTTAGCTATCACACTAACCCTATCACCATCAAACCACTTTGGACTTGGCACTAACACATCATCCTTATCACTATCACCATCACCACAACCACTAATAGGTTATCCCATTATTTATCCCCTACAACCACTTAACCCAAGTTGTCCTTGTTGTCACCACAACCAACACTCTCCCACCTTATGGAATCATTTAGGTATAACCTCAATCGAGTCTACTTTATGGCATGACTTGTCATAATAGTATTCATTTAGAGTATGTCTTATCAACAAACTATCCTTAACATTAATCATCTTAGGTAGATGATTATGTTGTTCAAAAGGTTTGTTAGAACTTTCCTTCCCAATGACAACTTGGAATAAGTCATTTAGTGCATCAGCCAATGAACGAATCTCGTTCTTGATTAGTGTGATTGAGTGAACAATTACACCTTAGGTTTTCGGTCGGGTTGTGACACTTACGTGTTAACATAGTTTAACCCATGCATGTCTTGCTATGTGTATTCTATCCCTATAATGTTGCTCCTATATTGTTATATATTATGCTGCACGAAGCTAACCCTTGATGTAGGAAAAGCCTTTGTAAGAATTTGATCCATGGATCCGCTAGATACTAAGGTAAATAAACAAGGGGATTAAGTCACCATAGGGGAGCATTGAGCTAGGGGGAGCTCGGGAGTATTTGAATACATAGCATGGAGTCGTCTTCACAAGTGTTGATAGAAGGCTTCACTAGGATGATGCAAGCTCGCCTTTCGGGGGAGAAAGGATATTAGTGCAATAAGGGGGAGTAGGGAGCAAATCCAAGGGAGCGCTCGAGGCAACTACCTTTTTGATTCGACAAAAGGGGGAGAAGGGGAGTGTAAACAGGTAACTTTTATATTTCACTATGTGTTACGGTTTACATATTTGTCATCATCAAAAAGGGGGAGATTGTTAGTGCAAATATTACGATATTTAAACTAAACGGTTTCTTCGGTTTTAATGATGACAAACATGTAACTTGTAATGCATAACGTAAAATGTGCAAGTTACTTGTAAACACAAATCATCAATGCATACTTCATCAACACCTCCCGACGTCTCAAGTATGCTTCAACGAAGTCGTAGATTTCCATCCCGACATAAATCACTCAAGGTATGGACAAACAAATCTACTACTTGACAAATGATCAAAGGATTATATTTTTCTAAACTTCACATTTTTAATGTGACAAAACATTTTTTCAAAAATATATTTTACAAATTATTTTTGAATTAAAAAGAAATGTTTTATTTTGAAAAACAAATTTGAAAACTCCCAACAGCCATTTTTCCCCCCAAAACAGCTCCAACTTCCCCAAATAAACCTTCCCCACTAAAGACAAAAAAAGGAGCGTCCAACGGCACCTTTAAGTATGGACGGCTCCACTAAATTTAGTGGAGCCGTCGGGTATTTAGTGGAGCCGTGGGTCTGTAACGGTCAGATTTTCCCTTGCCTATAAATAGTGGACCATTCCACACTTCCAACTTGATTTTTCCAGTCCTTTTTCTCTGGTCTTATCCCTCTTCACTTAGATAACTTTCTTTGATCATTTGGAGAGTCTTAGGTTGTCTAAGAGTGATCCAATCATCCACTCAAGTGATCCTCTTCATTCCTCTAGATTAGCAAGAGAAGAACATAAAGTATCCTAGATACAAAGTGTTGTCATCCCTCTTGATTAGAAAGAGAAGAACACAAAGTATCCTAGATACAAAGTGTTGTCATCCCTCTTGATTAGTAAGAGAAGAACACAAAGTATCCAAGTAGATACAAAGTGTTGTCATCTCTCTTGATTAGCAAGAGAAGAACACAAAGTATCCAAGTAGATACAAAGTGTTGGAGTTGTTAGGTCTTGTAACATTTGTTACACTCTTGATTGTATCATAGAATACATCAAGATTACTTTTCTTTTGTGAGAGAGTGAGTCAAGATCATTGTGATCTTAAGAGATAGTGAAGATCTCTTGAAGCCATTGGGCTTGTGTGATTGATCATGTGGATCAAGGGTAGATCGGGTAGATCGTGGTAGATTGGTGCTAGCTAAGATTAGCACTCGACATCTAGCTTAATGTCGGAAATAGGATAAGCAACGTGTATGGTGTAGATCGGGTAGATCGTGGTAGATTGGTGCTAGCTAAGATTAGCACTCGACATCTAGCTTAGTGTCGGAAATAGGATAAGCGACGTGTAAGGTGTAGATCGGGTAGATCGTGGTAGATTGGTGCTAGCTAAGATTAGCACTCGACATCTAGCTTAGTGTCAAAAAATAAGTTAAGCGACGTGTAACGGTTTTCTCCGCCTGAAGGGAGTTTGTTGATTAGTGAAGTAACTCTCGAGTTGGGTACTGGGGGAATGGAGTAGGGCGAAGAGGAGCTTCGTGACCGAACCACTATAAATCACCGTGTCCGGTTTGCGCCTTCTAACTTATCTCTTTACTTTCATTTTATTCTTTATCGCTTTATGTTTATATTTGCATTGTGTTTATGCTTGTGTGGCTAGTTGCTTATGTTATGTATGTGTCATGGTTGATTGTGCTTGTGTTTTAGTTTAATTTATTCATCCCTAGATGATACATAACCATTGTTGACACTTTTCATATTACGTCACACTTGATCGGGTGTTTGATACAAAAGTTTTAAGTTTTTAAATGGAAACGTATTCACCCCCCCTCTACGGTTTCCACAATATGTAACATCCGGTAATTTTCCAAACCCTTTTCACTAGCCAAATATTTATTTTTGCATCACCAAAGTATTTAAACTTTTTCCTGAACTTATTTGAACTTGAGAAACGCGAGATATCTTGAGAAACGTGAGAGTTATCCCTTTATTATGTCAACACAACCTAGAAAGCAAGAAACGAATCGAATTTGCCAAAAAAATTAACTTCGAGAAAGTTATGCATATTTATACTCGTTTTTACTAGAAAAGTTATTTCGAGAACAATGGCGCAAGTTTAATAATTTTTCTAGTCCGTTTGGTACGTCAAATGGGTCCCACAGAGATTATTGCAACAGTTTCACAAGTTGTCACATATAACCCCTCCGCCCACAAGTTACACCGCACCCCCCTCTATTTTTCTTTGTCCACCTTTAGTCCCCCATCCCATATAAAAGTATTTTTTTATTATATTTTCTCTCATAACACACACACACAATACATAATATTCTCTCCCTCTCTCTCTCACTCGTCGGATCACAACCACCGACCACCACCGCTGTCCGCCGGCCTCCACCGTCGCCGGAAATTTTTTCGGCCAACCACCAAACTTCACCCAAACATAGATTAGGACCCCTAGATCGTTTCTGGAGCGTTTGAGCTCACGAGGAACTCGTTTGATACCCGAACGTCGTCACGCCACCACCACAGTCAACACCACCACACACCGCCGCTTCACCCACCCCTTTTCCCTCTCGGTAAAACCCTCACGCGCCCCCACCCCCCTTTATTTTTAATTTAAATCGAAACCCTAACTCTAAAATTTATTAAAACCGATTTTTAATAATTAAAAACCTTTTTTTTTAATCAAAACCGAGTGGATCTAATTGGTTTGACGTCGACTCGGTCTGAGTCACGTGACTCAGCCGAGTCAACTCGCGAGTCGAGTTGACTCGGGGCGAGTTCTTGATTATTTTGCAATATTTTGTTTTGTTTTAACTAATGTTCTTTGTTTGTAGCTCGGTTTGGATTTTGGATTGTTTTTGGTTTGGTTTGGTCTCGGCCGTGGGTTACGGCTCATGGTGAGTCGAGTCGTGACTCTTGGTGAGTCACGGCATGGACTTAGGATTAGTTTGGCTTTGTTTGTTAGTGGTCTTGGAGTTGGATTTGGATTTGGATTTGTTTGTGTTTGGGTTTGGATGTGTTGTCGCGTAGGCCGAAGGGTGCAAGACTTAAATCGATTCAAGCCGTGACTCAAGGTGAGACACGACATAAGGAGTATTATTTGACTTGTGTTTTTGTTGGTTTTGGAGTTGTTTCGGTTATGGTTGTGGTTAGGCCGAGAGCCACCACGGCTCGATGAGGAGTGAGCCGTGACTCAAGGGTGTCACGACATGGGTTATTAGTTGTTGTTTAGGGCTTGCATTTGGTTTGGATATTTTGTATAGATTCAGTTTGTGTTTTTGCGTTAGCCGAGTGATACATGACTCATATCGAGTCAAGCCATGACTCAAGATGAGTCACGGCATAAGGTGTTGGTTGTTATTGTGTTTGGTTTAGTTTCGGATTTGTTTGTTTGGGGCCGAGAGCCATACGAATTGGATAAGAGTCAAGCCGTGACTCGAGGCGAGTCACGGCAAGGGTGTTATTAGGCTTGTTTATGTCTCGGGTTTGGTTTTGGTTTGATGATATCGTGTCATACCCGAG
Source organism: Artemisia tridentata subsp. tridentata (assembly GCA_021014915.2). Lineage (NCBI taxonomy): Eukaryota > Viridiplantae > Streptophyta > Magnoliopsida > Asterales > Asteraceae > Artemisia > Artemisia tridentata. Next base: position 63,981,243 of record CP139504.1, on the reverse strand, counting down.
AGCTACCTAGGCTCAATGTAAGTCGAGCCGTGACTCTTGGGGAGTCACGGAAAGAGTCGAGTTTATTTGGTTTAGTCTCGAGTTAACTTTATTATAGTTTTGCCTTTTTATTTTAGTTTCCGTTACTTATTTATTTAGTTGTTTATCGATTGGTGTTTTGGAAATTACTTGGATAATATAGGATATGATTTGGACATTGGTCTTGGATATGTGTTATTAACCTATGCTTGGAAGAGAATTGGACGTTATTGGATTTACGGTATTAGCCGATGGACCTTATGGACGATTTTGGTAATTGAGACGGAAGAGTATGTTAGACTCATAAGAGCTTAACCTATTTGGACCCGAACATACACAAAATGGTCGATAAATTTGACAACTAATATATGCGCGAATAATAGTGTCCAATTATATATATTTAACTTGTAAAATGTGACAATAAAACCTATATTCAAGAGTCGTAACGACTTGGAAATGCTTTATAAATGGACGCATCATGCCCAAATTTCGATAAAATCTTTTATAACTTAATCGTTTATGATTACTCAATATCCTAAAAACCTTTTCGAAACTTATACGTTTTCTTCCTAAATCACGATGCTTTATCAACTATTTGGGAAATGGGTAAAACACCGAAACAACCTATTGATGTTTTCTTTCTTGTCTTTATTATTTTATTCTTCTTCTTAATCTTAGTTCTTCTCTCTTTTCGTTATTATTTCTTCGTGTCCGTTTGTGTTTGCCGACTTTTATTATTTTAACTTCTCATATCCACACGAGTCTTAAACGTTATTTCTCTCAAACGCCATTGAAATAAAACCTTTTCATTTCTAATACGAGTATTACTTTATAAATCGCTTTGAGGTTTATTGGTGAGACATATTATCCACTTATTAGGTTGTGCTGAGGTTTATTTGCCGTGATGTCCCATCCGATCATTTTGAAATCTTGTTTCTCTACTACTAAGGTGTGATTCGTAGCCCCACTTTTACTTTTAAATTGTTTAAAAACCCATGGGGGAGATACATGCTATTTACTTATTTTTATGAGCACAATTTTTTATTGGTATGCTATTCCTGACTGAAACGATAATGCTAAGTACCGTCCTTGCCAAAAGCAAGTCCCTCGATCATGAACCATTAATCACTTGCGAGTGAGCGCGATTATAGTTTATAGGCCTATAGGAATTGACCTTCCCGCCATGTGGACTAAGGTTGGTCCGCATGTGATGTACTATATTCGTGTTTTACTAGGTATCTGGCAAAGTACCTAGCTTTGGGGGAAACTATTATATTATGAAATTCCGCGGTTACTGTCGACTTACGCCAAGGTTATTGGTGCCGGTTAACGCTTTGTGTGTCATGAGTTTAGCAGAATTATGTGACGCTTACCCGATATCTGTATTTGTTACATAGATCTTCCAGACTTAAAATCTTGTGCCCAACTGCTTATTTATTAAATCTATGGATTACACTCAACCTTTGTGTTGACTTTTTAGCATATTTTATCTCAGGTAATTGATGCATATTTGTGGGCACCGGGAGTGGCTGAAGACATTTGATGGCTATCTTGGGCTTTATTATCTATCTCTACTATCTCATCATTTAAAAAACCTTTTAAATTGTGTCTTTTAATACCGCTGCAAACTATGTTTTATTTCCGCTGCAAACTACGTTTTATTTCCGCTGCAAACTATGTTTTATTTTCGCTGCAACTCTTGTTTGAGAGTCTCTTAGAATCTAAATGTTTAATTTTGTATTCGAATGATATGTTTTGCTAAAACGTCTCATTATGAGATCGTTTTCTATAGATATGATTGTCTTACCCCTCACGTAGCACCCCAAGCTCCGTTCCGCTGCCATATTCCGAGTTGGGGGTGTTACAGAATGATATCAGAGCCACTGTTTATAGAGAACGAGGTCATACTCGACTATAAACATTTTTGTGTGTGTCAAAACATTTTCGAAATCGATTGCCATCAGCCCTCCGTGCCACTTCCCTCTTTAATTTCTTTACTTAAAATTTTATGTGTGCATGCTTTTGCACTATTATATGCTTGGATTTTCCGTTGCTACCTCACTGCATATAAAACTATTTTTATAAAAATTTGGCTAGAATTTTTATACTTTTCCCGATACTCCTTGTAGAGTATTATGCCTACACGATTCCCTACCGGTCAGTTATCAGTTGCACCCGTTGATAACCCACTTGCACCACCGAGTCCAGAGGAGGACCCACACCCTATTGATGTACCTCGCCCAGAGGATGATGAGATGGACGATGATGAGGAAATGGACGATGATGAGGAGATGGAAGATGATGAGGAGATGGATGATGATGAGGAGATGAATGATGATGATGATGAGGAGCCATTGGAGGAGGAGTAGGAGGCTCTCCCCAAGCCAACTTCACCAGCAGTGTTGGACATTACTTATATGTCTGATACTTCAGATGCATTGGGTCATGCTCAAGCTACAGAGGTGACGTCTACGTTTGAGATCGACGAGTCTTCGACTGCACAGTGAGTTGCCCCTACCGAGCTCAGAGCCGAGCTGAGTCGTTTGAGGCAGGACATCTCTTGGTGCCAGGGCCATTATATGTCGATGTCTAGGCGATTGTGTGCACGACAGTCTGATGTTTTAGAGTTGAGGAAGGAGATTAAGGGAGATAGGAGAGCTATAGGTGATTTGTATGTAGAGTTGTATGAGCAGGCTGCGAGGTTGAGTTCTACAGAGAAGGCACATACAGAGAATCGGGAGCATTTGGCTTTGTTAGAGCAGAGGATGACAGAGGTCGAGAAGATTGTGGAGAAGTTAGACCTTGGAGCGGTGTTCACAAAAATCGATAGTCATCACCACCAGCGTAGTATTCAGGAGTTGAGGGATGAGATCCATGCCATGCAGTGGCAGGCGTACTATGATAGGATGGCGCATTTCCGTTTTGATGACAATATTGATGTTTTGGCTAGGTATAAGGGAGATCGTCAGTGAGAGTGTAGAGATCATCTTATTTATAGTAGTTTAGTATCATGATAGTGGTTTACCTTTGTACGTACTAAACTGAATAGTTTCAGTTAGTAGATTTTATCAGAAACTTGTAATCGTTTTGCATATCTTGTAAGACTTATAGCAAGTATTAAATCTATGATGTATTTTGATGATGTACTATTATTGATGTTGAATGCATGCTATATTATGATCATATCATGGTGTTGTTTATCTTGTGATGTGATTCTGTTACGTTAATCAAATACTTACAGTGTTGTACATTTGTAATGATTGATAGAATTATGACACCTAGGAAGATGACTCCAGCTGCGATCCAGAAGTTGATTGACGATGGCATAGCCGCGGCGCTTGCCGGGCAAGCAGGTGTTGGCAACCCGAATGTTGGACAAGCAGGAGTACAAGCTGTCAATGATAACCGTTTATGTACTTATAAGGAGTTCATGAATTGTAAGCCTACTACATTTAAAGGAACTGAAGGAGATGTTGGTTTAACTCAGTGGTTTGAGAAAATGGAGTCGGTGTTCCTAAGGAGTAACTGTTCTGAGGATTGCAAGGTAAAGTATGCGACAGGTACCTTGGTGGAGCATGCATTGTCTTGGTGGAATGCTTATGCTCAGGATATGAGGTTAGGGAATGCTTATAATACTTCATGGGAAGAGTTTAAGAAGGAGATGGTCAAGAAGTATTGTTCTCGTAGTGATATGAGGAAGTTGGATATTGAGTTCTACAATTTGGCTGTGAAGGGTGTCGATCTTGTTACTTATGTGCGACGATTTTAAGAATTGAAGGTTTTCTGTGCTCACATGGTGCCAGATAATGAGAAATTACTGGAGAAGTTCATTGGTGGTCTACCTTCCAGTATTGAAGGGAACGTGACATCTTACAACTCTCAGACTCTGGATGATGCTATTCACATATCTGAACGACTTATGGATCAAGTGGTTAAGTATGACACTGTTCAAAAGGGTAACAACTATGAGAGCAAACGAAAGTGGGAGGACAACAGGAGAAAAAACAACTACAACAACTTTAACAACCGGAACAACAACAGTCACCCTCACCATAACCATCACCACAAAAACAACAACAACCAGTACCGTAACAACAATCATCACCACCAGCAGAACATAAGATAAGAAACTGTCAAGGCTTATGTGGCTGCACCAGCACAAGTTGGAGGGCATGCTGGGCCGCATCCATTTTGTGATAAGTGTAATCAGCATCACGCTGGACCATGCATAGCTAAGTGTCAGAAATGTCATAAGGTTTGACATGTTGCTAAGCATTGTAAGGCCAGAGTTGTGGCTACTGGGAGTAACACACAGCCAGTGGTAACTTGTTTTAGATGTGGAGAGCGTGGTCACTACAAGAGTCATTGCCCAAAGAACACTGGTCGGAGAACTGAAGGCGCTCGTAGTAGTGCATGTGTGATAGGCAATGGGGAGCAGCAACAGGATCCGAATGTAGTCACAGGTACGTTTCTACTCAACAACCTTCGTGTTAAAGTTTTATTCGATTCTGGTGCCGATATGAGTTTTGTATCTTCTACGATTTCACCACCACTTAACCTCACCCCTACCTCCCTAGACACCAGCTATAGTATTGAACTAGCTAATGGCAACTTAGTTAACGCTTGCATCGTAATCCGAGACTGTACCCTAAACCTTCTAGATCACCCGTTTAGTATCGATCTCATGCCCATTGAACTCGGAAGCTTCGACGTAGTGGTTGGTATGGATTGGCTATCCAAACATCATGCGAGTATCATTTGTGGTGAACGAGTTATTCATATCCCTCTCAATGGTGAAACCTTGGTTGTCCGCGGAGACCGTAGCGAAACCCGTTTGAATATCATATCTTGTATTAAGACCTTGAAATACATCGAGAAAGGATGTCATGCATTCCTAGCACATGTGTCCAAGAAGGATTTGGGAGAGAGGCGACTCGAGGATGTTCCGATTGTGCGTGATTTTTCTGAAGTAATTCCTGAAAATCTGCCTTGACTTCCACCGGTTCGACAAGTGGAATTTCTGATTGACCTAGTTCTAGGAGCTGCACCAGTGGCACGTGCACCATATCGACTAGCTCCGACGGAGATGGGAGAGTTGTCTAAGAAGTTGCAAGAGTTTTTGGATAAAGGGTTTATTCGACCTAGTTCCTCACCCTGGGGAGCACCGGTGTTATTCGTGAAGAAGAAGGACGGATCATTTAGAATGTGTATTGACTACCGTGAACTGAACAAGCTAACAGTGAAGAATCGCTACCCGTTACCTAGGATCGATGATTTGTTTGACCAGCTACAAGGATCAGGTTACTACTCCAAGATAGATTTACGGTCAGGTTATCATCAACTCAGAGTCCGGGAAGAGGATATTCCCAAGACAGCGTTTAGGACTCGCTATGGCCACTATGAGTTTCAAGTGATGCCCTTTGGTTTGACAAACGCACATGCTGTATTCATGGACCTCATGAATCGAGTGTGTAAACCATATTTGGACAAGTTTGCCATAGTTTTCATCGAAGACATTTTGATCTACTCCAAGAGTGAAGAAGAACACAAGCAACACCTGACGATAATTCTTAAGTTGCTCAAGGAAGAGCAATTGTACGCAAAGTTCTCTAAGTGTAAATTTTGGATTCGCAAGGTACAATTTCTTGGTCATGTGATTGACAGCAAAGGGTTACATGTGGATCCCACGAAGATCGAAGCTATTGAGAACTGGCCAACGCCTTCTAACGCCACAGAAATCCGTTAATTTTTGGGATTGGCTGGATATTACAGAAGGTTCATCGAGGGATTCTCCAAAATATCTAAACCGTTAACTACGTTGACTCAGAAGGATAAGAAGTATGTGTGGGGAAAGGACGAAGAAGAAGCATTTCAAACCTTGAAGCAAAAACTTTGCAGTGCAACGATTTTGGCATTACCACATGGAGTGGAAGATTTCGTAGTTTATTTTGATGCATCATATCAAGGGTTAGGAGCATTTTTGATGCAACGAGGGAAAGTCATGGCATATGCTTCCTGACAACTTAAGACTCATGAGGAGAAGTATACCACACATGATTTGGAGTTAGGAGCAGTGGTTTTTGCACTCAAAATGTGGAGGCACTACTTATATGAGACGAAGTGTGTGTCTTTACCGATCACAAGAGTCTTCAACATATTTTGGATCAGAAGGAGTTGAATATGAGGCAACGACGATGGTTGGAAACCTTAAGTGACTATGACTGTGAAATCCGATACCACCCGGTAAAAGCGAACGTCGTGGCTGATGCCTTGAGCCGTAAGGAACGGTTGAAGCCGCTGCGAGTTCGAGCTTTGGTTTTGACTATCAATTCAAACATTCCCGCCCAGATTCTCCATGCTCAAGAAGAAGCCGTAAAACAAGAAGACCTCAAGAGTGAGAACCTTTATGGGATGATACATAATAAATTTGAGAAGCGTTCCGATGGAACTTTGTGTTTTAAAGGAAGAAGTTGGGTACCGCGTTTTGGGCGACTGCGAGACTTAATCATGCTCGAGTCTCATAAGTCAAAGTACTCCATACACCCAGGATCCAACAAGTTGTATCACGATCTAAAGGAGTTATATTGGTGGCCAAACATGAAAGCCGACGTTGTCGATTATGTTCGCAGGTGTCTTACGTGCGCAAAAGTTAAAGCTGAACATCAGAAACCGTCTGGTCTTCTACAGCAACCTGAGATTCCTGAATGGAAATGGAAACGAATTACTATGGACTTCATCACCAAACTTCCAAGGACTTCAACTGGTTTCGACGCTATTTGGGTTATAGTCGATCGACTAACGAAATCAGCACATCTTCTACCCATCAAAGAGAACTATAGTATGGACAAGTTGACTAGACTTTATGTGAAGGAAATAGTAACGAGACATGGAGCACCAATATCTATCATCTCTGACTGAGACAGCAGATTCACTTCTAACTTTTGGCAATCACTTCAGGATGCCTTTGGCACGAACCACGACATGAGTACTGCATACCACCCGTAAACCGATGGCCAAAGTGAAAGGACAATTCAGACTTTAGAAGATATGCTTCGAGCGTGTGTAATTGATTTTGGAAATGGGTGGGATACCCATTTGCCTTTGATTGAGTTTTCGTACAACAATAGTTATCATGCAAGCATTAAGGCTGCACCGTTTGAAGCATTGTATGGACGAAAATGCCGATCACCCATCTGTTGGGCTAAAGTAGGAGAAGCTCAGCTCATTGGGCCGGATATTGTTCATGAGACAACCGAGAAGATCGTGCAAATTAAGAACCGATTGAAAACTGCAAGAGACCGACAGAAAAGTTACGCATATGTGAGGCGTAAACCACTAGAATTTCAAGTTGGAGATAAGGTTATGTTCAAAGTCTGACCATGTAAAGGCTTGATACGGTTTGGTAAGCGAGGAAAGCTGAACCCGAGGTACATTGGACCGTTCAAGATTTTGAACATGGTTGGTCCTGTAGCCTACAGACTGGAACTACCTCCCGAGCTTAGTAGAGTACACCCCACTTTCCACGTGTCAAATTTGAAGAAGTGTTTATCCGACGAGACAGCCGTAATTTCACTCGATAAGATTCAGATTGATGAACAATTGAACTTTATTGAGGAGCCCGTCGAGATTATGAAACGTGAGGTCAAACGACTAAAGAGGAGCCGTATTCCCATTGTGAAAGTCCATTGGAATTCCAAGAGAGGACCCGAATTCACCTGGGAACGCGAAGATGAGTTCAAGCGCAAGTACCCTCACCTTTTTGAAACCAGAACTGATAAGTTAAACTGAAATCCGGGACGGATTTCCCAATATGTTGTATGTGCTGTAACATCCGGTAATTTTTCAAACCCTTTTTCACTAGCCAAATATTTATTTTTGCATCACCTTAGTATTTAACCTTTTTCATGAACTTATTTGAACTTGAGAAACGCGAGATATCTTGAGAAACGTGAGAGTTATCCCTTTATTATGTCAGCGCAACCTAGAAAGCACGAAACGAATCGAATTTTCCAAAAAAAAAAACTTCGAGAAAGTTATGCACATTTATACTCGTTTTTACTAGAAAATTTATTTCGAGAACAATGGCGCAAGTTTCATAATTTTTCGAGTCCGTTTGGTACGTCGAATGAGTCCCACAGTGATTATTGTAAAAGTTCCATAAGTTGTCACATATACCCCCTCCGCCCACAAGTTAAGGGAGTCATGGTATGGGTTATTACTTGTTGTTTAGGGCTTGTGTTTGGTTTGGATATTTTGTATAGATTCGGTTTGTGTTTTTAAGTTAGGCGAGTGATACATGACTCATATCGAGTCAAGCCGTGACTCAAGATGAGTCACGGTATAAGGTGTTGGTTGTTATTGTGTTTGGTTTAGTTTCGGATTTGTTTATGTTAATACAAATATCGTCCTAAAACCGTTATTTATATTTTACGATCTTCGCTTAATTTTGTTAATGACAATTATAAGGTTTATCTTTTGCAAAGCATAAGTATATTTTAAAGTCTTTTACATTTTAGTAACAAGCTTTTAAAAACTCATTTACATATCATATGATTACTAGGAATTACACATTACATACATATATACATTTACATGTTTATTTTTATTTCTTAAAAATGGAAATACACATGACATCATGGCATGCATCATTTACATATCTTAGTTGACTTTACAATATATTTTGGAAAGATCTTGAAGCTAAAGAGTTGACTTTGGAAGATCTTGACAAGACTTGACAATATATGGAAAGATTTGGAAATCCCTTAGCTGGCTTGTCCCCGCGGAACCAAACCAGTATAAGGGCGCAACCAATTTTTGGGATCCGCCAAATCCGCGGGTTGTCTGGTCAGTTTTGCCTATAAATAGCAAGCTGATCATTCAGGCACAACCATCACTCATATAGCTTAAATTATACACTCATTCATTTGTACATTACTAACCCATTACATTCATTCATTTCATTCTTAGTGATCTCTCTTTTGTAGCAAAGAAGATCAAGCATCAACAAGCTTCAACACTGTGTTGCAAGTCTTGATTAGTTAGTTACTGTGTGATCTAGCAGGGTTTACACATCATTCTTATACCATTCATTCAGTAGTGATCGGTTAGTGTTTTAGTCCTCAAAACACATAGAGTGTCGGGAGTAGTTGTACCCTTGTTAAAGAACTTACGGGAGTGGTTGTACCCTTGTAAAGAACCCGGTGTTTAGCTTAGCACCGGATAAAGTGTAAGCGACGTGTATAAAGGTTTTCTCCGCCGAGAAGGGAGTTTGTTTCTTAGTGAAGAAAAACTCTCGAGTTAGAGGCTCGAGGAGTGGAGTAGGGCAAGGAAGAGAGTCTTTGTAGCCGAACCACTATAAATCTTCGTGTTGTAGTTTGATTGTTCATTTCCTTACTTACTTAACTTATATTGTTTGTTTGTATGTATTTACTTTGAAATCACGTTAAGTCACAAAGCGAATTAATTTTAAAAAGGTAAAAAACTATTCAACCCCCCTTCTAGTTTTCCACAATTGGCATCAGAGCTACGTTACTCAAGATTTTCAAAATATATTGTATTTTAAAACTTGAAACGATCAATGGATTTTGAAAACTTTAAAGAAGGGCAATCTATGCAAAGACCACCACTATTTGAACCAAATTATTTCATATATTGGAAAAACCGCTTTGAGACGTATGTGAAGTCAAAGGATATAGATCTATGGTATATCATTGTAGAGGGTGATTACAAGCCCATTAGTAATGATATATCGAGTGGTCGGGATGAGGGTGCTTCTCTTACTCATCATAGTGATGAGCAAAAGAAGCTGATTGCCAAAAATAATGAAGCCAAAATGATGCTTTATAATGCCTTACCTAAGAAAGAATATGAAAGAGTTTTTATGTGTAAAACAGCTAAGGATATTTGGCAATCATTGATTATCACTCATCAAGGGAACTCACAAGTCAAAGATAACAAAATTGATCTTATTGTTCAACAATATGAACAATTTGTTATCTCTGAAGATGAGACCATTGATAGTGCTTTTGCTAGGTTTAATACTATAATTACTTCTCTTAAAGAACTTGACGAATCTTTTTCTAGCAAGAACTTTGTCAGGAAATTTCTTAGAGTACTTCATCCGAAGTGGAGAGCAAAGGTGACAGCTATTGAAGAATCCAAGGATCTTTCAAGCATGACACTTGACGAGCTCATCGGAAATCTTAAAGTTCACGAGATGGTGATGGAAAAAGACTCAGAAATAGTTAAAGGCAAGAAGGAGAAGATGAAGTCCATTGCCTTAAAAGCTAGGGTAGAGTCAAGTGACGATGAAGAGTCTAGCTCAGATAGTGAAGACGAAGAGTATGCCATGGCTGTTAGAGATTTCAAGAAATTCTTCAGGAGACGAGGTAAGTTCATAAGACAACCTCATGAAGAAAAGAAACCCTTCCGGAAAGACCGTGATGATAGGAAAGGAAAAGTAGATAGAAAGTGTTTTAGGTGCGGAGATTCCGGTCACCTAATAGGAGAATGTCCAAAGCCTCCAAAGAACAAGTCTCAAAGAGCATTTGTTAGTGGAGCTTGGAGTGACAGTGAAGGTGATGACGACAAGCCTAAGAATGACGAAGTTGTTCTTATGGCTAATGACTCTAACGAGGTACTATCTGACTCATCCTACTCCTCTATTGATGATGACACAGTAGAAATAGAATATAACTGTTGGGTATGCTTCTCGCACGAAAATGTGACAACATATTTGGGATTACATTATCTATCTTGTTAGGCACAAACACAAGGACTAGAAGCGTCAATATTGTAAAGTCTTGTGTTTGGCCCTATATATACCCCTCCTAGACTTCACTAGGAGGGTTGAAGCTTTGTGTGTAATTTTCCCTTTCATTATTATCAATAAAACACCTAGTTTCCTCTTTATCTCTCTACACTTTCTCTCTCTAACTCTAACCATGAAGATGATGTTCTTTCATCATCCAAGACCTCCCGATTCACAATATTTCAACCAAAACACGATCCATCAATTGGTATCGGAAGCCACGGTATTAGTTTTGGTTATTTTGCGTGAATTTTTTCTTGTCAAATTCGTATTTATTAGTGGTTCAGATCTGCTTTTGAATCTGTTTTTGAAATACTGGTCAATATTTTATCAACTTTTTTGTTTTTTGAAATACTGGTCAATATTTTATCAACTTTTTAAGTGTATCTGGTCCATTTTTTAGTCCATATACATTTTTATCATTTGTTTGTGTGACTGGTTTGATCCGTGAAGATTTGTGTTCGTTAATATAGTCAGTAACTGGTCAGATAAAACAGTTGATTACTGGTCAGATTTACTGGTAATATTGGTCGGAAAACTGGTAAAATGAACTCGCCGGAAAAGTCATCGGAAAAATCGCCGGAAAATTCATCGGAAAAGTTTTCTCGCAATTGCTTGTAAAGCATTTGCGAGAAACCCTTTTTTCTCGCAATTCATCAGCATCTTCGGAATTGGTACTCGGTGTTTCCGTCTTTGTAAAAGATTGTGAAACTACCTCGACTTGGTTGTATTCTCATCTTTTGGATAAAAGTTTGAGAACGTGATCGAAATTGCGATAATGCTTTTCGAAAATGGTTTTTTGCAATTCATTTTTCGAAAATGCATTTCGCAATTGCTTTTCACAAACGCGAGGTTTTTCTCGCATTTGCAAGTTTTCTCGCATTTGCAAGTTTTTCTCGCATTTGCAAGTTTTCTCGCATTTGCAAGTTTTCTCGCATTTGCCGGGTCAATGAGTCAATGGTTCAAACTATTATGAATATTAAAAAGAAGAAGATGATGAACTGGCAAGACTATAACCATACAGTATTCGACCCATATTGACTTCAGTGTTAAACACATTATCAGTCCAACAACATTGATACAAACTATTATTACAAAAGTTAAAATGAAATAGAAGTTGTAGATGCAACAGCCCATGACCAACAACCATAACCTTGACTATCCATCCCATCACCTCATCTCACCTTCTGTCGCCTATAACAACAAATCCCATCTTCCATACATCAACATCACAATTACAAAACGAATTAAAGTTAATGATCTCAGCTCTCTTTTATCGTGTTTGTTCAATAAATGTTATGACCCTCCAAAGTTCAATACCAACACGAAAAAGAAATCATCATTGATCTTAACCTACAATCGAAACATAATTAAAAGTGAAGAGGATCTCAGTTTATCTCTTTTTTGGTACTCAAAGATTCGTCCGAAGACATAAACCATAGAGATATTCATCATAGATCGTGTATTCAATATCCGAAGATTAAAGAACGGGACATAACATGGGGGTTATATCCGTTTCTTTTGATTCGGTATGCACAAGATATCAAGGACAACTTACCTTATATCAAAGTTCTTGATGCCTTCATCTTGTTTATGTGGAGATGAGATTAGATTTGTGTTGTGTTGTGATTTGGTGGCTGTATGAAAGAAAGAGGAAGGGGGCGGAGAAGTTTATGTGAGATTAGGGTAAAAGGACTGAGTTTAATGAAGTATTTAATACCCAAAATTTTAGGGTTAGTATTTGGATCAAATATTTTGGCTTTAAGGTGAACCGGTTATTGGGTTCTCGTTGGATCAGCTTATCTCATTTGATGGGATGGGCTTCAATGTTTATTGGGCTGGTTGTGTGTAATATGACCAACTGTTTGTGTAACAGTGAGAGCAATGTTTTGATAATTCATGGTTAATTGTCATATTTGTGCTCTCAATTGACAAAGCGACAAATATTCACGGGGATACGTTTTTGACAAGATCGGGATAAAACCATTATCATAGTTCACTTAAACCGTCAAAAGGCTAGTGTTGGGTATTGAACCGCAAGATGTGACTACGGAGTTGATTCTTTATTATTTATTTGAGGTCGAAGTGGGATATCACGGGTGCGTGTACTTAGTATCTTGAAGATATCGGGGTTGGTTGGATGCATGATTCTTCGAGATCCTTGTTCGAGCTTATAATCTTCAAAATGATGAAGACTTGGATATCTAGTTATTTTTTCTTTCTACCTATTACAAAATAACTATCACTTTAAAGGAGTTACGTTGTAGTGCTCAAGTGTCACACAAGATGTGGATTATTCAAGATGAATTCATATACAGTAAAGGATGGTTGGATGGGTATATGAATCGACCTATGCTTAAAGGAGTTACGTTGTAGTGCTCAGTATAGGTTCCTTTGTCAGACAATAGTGCAAGCTTAAGTCACAAGTTCGGGTTATTGTACTTCAGTCTCAAGTTCGTAATATTGGGTTTTCTCCATCAGTGGTCACTACAAAAAGCCGTCAGAATGATAATGGGGTCGGTAAAGAGTTAGATGAGAAGAGTATAGAAGAGTAGAGATTCTATCAGCAATTGATTCTCACGGGCTATCTTTGGTACTTCACACATCTTCGACAAATTGGACATACAGGGTGTACGCTGCCTCCGTTTCCATCGTAACCATAGTGTGTATGCTTCCGATTCCGCGAAGACATCGTGGGGGAAGAGACAGTAGATGTGCTTTGACTTTCTTTGACTTTCTTTGCATTTTTTGCGAAAACACTCTTTTTCCAGATGGATCTGCATTCAGGGGGAAGAAATGTGCACATCAGGGACGCATGACAGACTCACGTGATCGAGCTTACAATTTTATTACTACCGGAAGACGTCCGCAGAGATGATCAGTGGTTCAGTTTAGTGATTTTGGTGTACTCGTTTCAACTTTCGCAGAGTGTGATGTGCAAAGTAGCCTACTTATGTGAGAAGATCTTGCTAAATTTCTCGCATGTTACCCCCGAACGGGACTTCCGCATTGAGCATAATCGTTACTTAGTACTAGTCAGATTTGCGTGGTGTGGTTTACGATGTCATCTACAAATTCCGCTGCGTACTTTCAACCTTCAAAAGTTAGAAGACGTGTTAACTACATCAAAGTTTCGAATCTGCTGAAGACGGTTGTCAGTTTGGGGGGAAGCTGATTCAGAAACTTCGCCAAAAGGAAGTGTACGAAGAAGCCGTTAAAGACATGCAGCATGAATTGGGGGGAAGTTAACCCATTTCATGCATATTACATCGTTTACCTACAAGTGAAGAAAAGTTCTCAAGCCGAGGTACAAGATGAAGACAAAGAGCGTCAACAGTCGTCATCCTCAGCACTTGAAGAGCTTATGAAGACCTTTCTTTAGTTATATTTGTACTTGTAGGAAATGATGTAAGTAATCCCATATGTTGCCACATTGGGGGAAGATTGTTGGGTATGCTTCTCGCACGAAAATGTGACAACATATTTGGGATTACATTATCTATCTTGTTAGGCACAAACACAAGGACTAGAAGCGTCAATATTGTAAAGTCTTGTGTTTGGCCCTATATATACCCCTCCTAGACTTCACTAGGAGGGTTGAAGCTTTGTGTGTAATTTTCCCTTTCATTATTATCAATAAAACACCTAGTTTCCTCTTTATCTCTCTACACTTTCTCTCTCTAACTCTAACCATGAAGATGATGTTCTTTCATCATCCAAGACCTCCCGATTCACAATATTTCAACCAAAACACGATCCATCAATAACAAACTGTGTGAAATTACCCTTAAAATCATTAAAAAAAAACAAGTTCTTAAAAACCAAAAAGGAATTTTTGGAAAACGAAGTATATTGGTTAGAAGAAAAAGCCTTAAGATTAGAAAAGGGTAAAGATGTTGAGGAAACATGTGTCTCATTTCAGGAACTTAAACTAGAAATAGAAACACTTAAGTCCACACAGGAAAAACTTATCAAACTAAATTCTAAATTTAAAAGGTTTGATAAACACATTAGTTGTATGGATGATATAATGAAAGATCAAAAGTTTCAACTTGATAAGACCAAGTTACATTTTATGAAACTAAGAAACTTAAGTGACTTTGAGAAACAAACGGTGAAAGTACAAGAAACTGTTCCAACGAAGTCAGACACCCACGGATCTGGCGGATCCAAAAATTTGGTTCCGCCAGACGCCAGTTGTACCAAAAGGTTCCGCGGGTACTGTTGATGAACAGAAGGTTCATAATTCGGATCGTACTGAATTTGTAAAAGTCACAAAGAAACCTAGTACTAGTACAACTGTTAACAAACAAAAACCAGTAGTGTCTATAGGAAAAGGTCAAGTTAAAAATGAGTTTAGAACCAAAACGGTTCAACAGACGCCTAAAACTAGTTTTCCCAAACACCTCTTTCCAAAGAGTAATTTCAACTCACAGCATCATCATCAAAATAGTTGGAACCAAAACATGTCTAGAAACTTTCAAGGTACCAACTACTTGCCATGGAACACGTGTCCAACATTTCCATACATGAACCATGATAATGTTATGTTTAACCCAAACGGACCCATGAGATATTGGGGACCAAATGCTTGAGTTTTTCTTGAACTTAGGTGTGCTTAAAGGTTGAATTAGAACCTGACGAGTGGATCAAAGATATTGGGTATTCAAGGCATATGACGGGAAACAAAATCCTTTTCTCAACCTACCAAGTGTACGACGGAGGTAATGTCACATTCGATAGCAATCTTAAAAGTCAAATCATCGGAAAAGGTATGATCTCTCATGACTCTCTCACTATTGATGATGTTGCTCATGTAGATAACTTAGGATTTAACTTGCTTAGTATTAGTCAATTATGCCGCAAAAAGTATAACGTCCTTTTCAGTGAAAATGGAAGTAAAATACTTAAGGATGGCATAACCGTAGGAAAAGGTGTTTTGAAGAATAACGTTTACGTTATGAAATTAGACAAAACATCTAAAGACAAACTTTGTCTCACCTTTCTGGATGAAAACTCAACTCTATGGCATAGACGTTTAGGTCACGCCAATATGAGGCTAATCGAATCCTTATAATCTAAGGAACTCGTTAGGAACCTACCCAAGTTGAAATACGACCAACACTTTTGTGATGCTTGCAAAATTGGGAAACAAGTTCATAATAGCCATAAGGTTAAAAACATGGTGTCTACATCTAGGTGTCTAGAATTGTTACATATGGATTTGTCTGGTCCATCCGCTATACAAAGTTACGGGGGAAACTTCTATACTTTGGTAATAGTAGATGATTACTCTAGGTATACTTGGACTAAGTTCTTGAAAACAAAAAACGAGGCATTTGATAAATTTGAAATTCTAAGTAAGAAAATTCAAAATCAAATAGGAAATAACATTATGTCTATTAGAACCGACCACGGTCGTGAATTTGATAACGAAATCCAATTCGGAGCTTTTTGTGATGCTAATGGCATAACATATAATTTATCGGCTCCTCGAACTCCTCAATCTAACGGTGTAGTAGAACGCAAAAATAGGACAATTCAAGAAATGAGTAGAACCATGTTAAATGAACAAAACATACCACAAAAATTTTGGTGTCACGCCGTAGATACGTCCACATACATCTTAAATAGTGTATTAATTAGACCATTTTTGAAAAAGACTCCATATGAGTTATATAGAGGCAAAAAGCCTACTTTAGGATATTTTAGAGTTTTTGGAAGCAAGTGCTTCATTTTAAACACTAAAGACTATCTCACCAAGTTCAACCCAATGTCGTATGAAGGTGTATTTCTTGGGTATTTGCAAAATAGTAAAGCCTACATAGTTCTGAACAAAGAAACCTCAAGAGTCGATGAATCATTGAACGTAACATTCGACGAAAGTCCACCTCCCTCTAAGACATCACCTTTGGTAGATGATGACTTAGTTGAAAGTCAAATGGTTGAAATCTAAGAAAACATAGAAAATGACAAAGAAGACGAACCGGTAAAAAGAGAAATTATCAATATAAAAGAATCTAGAAGTCACCCATTAGACAACGTCATAGGAAAAATTAACGAAAGAACCTTAAGGTCAAAAGTCCAAAACCAAAGTAATTTCTTTTGTTTTGTTTCAACCATTGAACCTAAAAATGTTAATGAAGCGATAAAAGATGAATCTTGGGTCATTGCGATGCAAGAAGAATTAAATCAGTTTATTAGAAATGACGTTTGGACTTTAGTCCCACAACCTAAAAATCAAACCATAATTGGAACCAAATGGGTGTTTAGAAACAAAATGGATGAAAATGGAGTAGTGTCTAGAAACAAAGCTAGGCTAGTAGCACAAGGCTACAATCAACAAGAAGGTATAGATTACATTGAAACATTTGCACCCGTCACTAGGCTTGAGTCAATTAGAATATTACTTGCATATGCATGTGCACACGACTTTAAACTATTCCAAATGGATATTAAAAGTGCTTTTCTAAATGGTTTTATTAATGAGGAAGTGTACGTTGCACAACCTCCCGGCTTTGCCGATTTTGAAAAACCTAATCATGTCTACAAACTTAAGAAAGCATTATACGGACTTAAGCAAGAACCAAAAGCTTGGTATGATCGACTTAAGACCTTCCTAGTTGACCATAAGTATACCATGGGCCTAGTAGACAACACTCTTTTCACCAAGAAAAAAGGATCACATATTATCATAGTCCAGATATATGTGGATGACATTATATTCGGTTCAACTTGTCAAGAGTTATGCGATAAATTTTCAAAAATCATGCATGATGAGTTTGAAATGAGTATGATGGGGGAACTAAACTTTTTCTTAGGTCTCCAAATAAAACAATTAAAAGATGGGATATTCTTCAACCAATCTAAGTATATCAAGGATATGCTTAAGAAATTTGGTCTTGAAGATTCAAAACCTATTAAAACACCAATGTCCTCGGAAACTAAACTCACTAAGGATGAAGAAAGTGAATCCGTAGATAGCACTAAATATAGGGGAATGATTGGTAGTTTACTCTACCTAACGGCTAGTAGACCGGACATTATGTTTAGTGTTTGTCTATGTGCACGCTTTCAAGAAGATCCCAAAATATCCCATCTTGAAGCCGTTAAACGGATCTTTAGGTACATAAAAGGCACTACACTTTTATGATTATGGTATCCCAAAGGAACGGGTGTAGAAACCATAGTGTATGCCGACTTAGACCATGTCGGTGATTATGTTGATAGGAAAAGTACAAGCGGTATTTGTACTTTTGTAGGACATTGTCTCACCTCATGGTTTGCTAAGAAACAAACGGCCCTCGCAATATCAACAACTGAAGCCGAATACGTGTCAGCAGGAAAAGCTTGCTAACAAGCTCTGTGGATGAAACAAGCTCTCGTCGACTATGTAATTGAACTCAACGACATTCCCATTATTTGCGACAACAAATAAGCTATCCACCTCAGCAAAAATCCAGTCCAACACGCTAGAACCAAACACATAGAAATACGACATCATTTCCTACGCGACAATGTTCAGAAGGGTAACATCTCAATTAAGAAAGTATCCTCAGAGGACAACATTGCCGACATCCTCACAAAACCTCTTAAGAGAGAACCTTTCAACTTTCTTAGACTTGGTTTAGGATTAATGGAACCTAGTGAGTAGATAAAACATTAGCTTGAACCTTAGAATTAACCAAACACCACAATAACCAAAATCCCAGGCTGATCCCGCGGAACCAACCGACAACAAGGACGGAACCCT
The DNA here is from genome assembly GCA_021014915.2 of Artemisia tridentata subsp. tridentata. Taxonomy (NCBI): domain Eukaryota; kingdom Viridiplantae; phylum Streptophyta; class Magnoliopsida; order Asterales; family Asteraceae; genus Artemisia; species Artemisia tridentata. The sequence continues at coordinate 63,962,662 of CP139504.1, read as the reverse complement.
TGTTTTGGTTTCGCCGGATCCGCGGCCTGCTGAGTAAATTTTTTAGTATATTAAACAAACACCCTATACAGTGTATCACATTCCCCAAAAACATACATCTTGCTGGAACTCGACTCTTATCACACCAAACTCAGAAATTAGGTCATTCTCCACAACCAATTTGTGCTTAAATCATCTCTGTAAGTATCCTAATCATATCTAATTTCTAATCTGAGTCTAGGATTTCTATTTCTTGTACAAAAATCAAAACTTGGGGTTTATGCACATTTCTTGCAAAATCATGAAGCATATTTACTAAATTGCAAAACTAATCATGTTTTTCATAGTTAGGAATCGCATCTTATAAGACATTATCATAATTCATCAAAAACCCCATGAGAAATTTTTATAAATCTTCTCATGACTAGGAAAAATGGTTTTTGGACATTGTTCATACAAATACAAAAACGTTATATTTTATACATCACTTGCATAATGTATCTTGAATGCTAAAGAGAATACATAACTAATATGTATTTTCGGGTACATTCAATCGAAGCTACATTAAAGTAGGAGCGTTTGGGTTATCTCTCGTTTCATCATAAAATTTGCACAAACGAAATTTTCATGCATAAAAAAGAGTCGAGATAACCGCACCTCCACATTGTCCCCATATAGGCACACACTAGAAATATATATACGTATTTTCGATAGTCTTAACTAAACTATGCATTCTTCATGTCTAGGATAATCATGCCTCCCGCGACAAATTATGACCATAAGGACACCCTCAAATACCTACCTCAACACCACAAAACCAAAGGACTCACCGAAGAACAAGTCAAAATCTTTAAGGCATTAGAAAAACGTTATGTTCACGAGGGTAGAACCATAAACACGTCATTTTTAGAAGAAACCAATATCCGTGAACAATTAGCCGCTATCCAATTTGATAGTCTTCTCGACATAGATGAACCCATTATTCCTAGGTTTATACTTGAATTCTATGCTACCGTGAGTCTTAGCTCAGACGAATTTGGACTTATGAACATCCATTTCAAAGTAAACCAAAACCAATTCACTTTCCCTTTAAACCAATTCGGGGAATTTTTAGGTATTCCAAGTCAAGGAACTTTCTTTTATTCGGACAAATGGTCATTGTCAATCCTAGATTCCAACCTTGATCGTATCCATCCATACGACACACCCCTAACTTCCAAAGAAATCATCCGTGAACATCTCTTCAATCCTAGAAACAACCCAACTAGGACAAGCCGAGGTAAACAAATAGATCGAGATCCATTTGCCATGGAACTCAATGAGCTTAATCCTCAATTTAAAAAGTTGGAAGAAGTTCTTAGAGCCAATGTCATTAGCACCGTAGGAAATAGGGACCATGTCAATGCAAGTCTTTGCTACATGATCTATTGTGTGTCTACCCACCAACAATTCAAGTTAGCCTACTATATCGCCAAAAGAATGGCCGATATTCCAGTCTTAAGTACCACCGCCATGCCGTACGGGATGCTTCTTACCCGTCTGTTTAAAGCTTCTGCACCTATTCCTCGAAACGCTAGTGGTTTCCTTCCTGACTACACCGAAATTCCACACACCTTTGTTCCTCTTAGTGATCATAGGGTAGCTGTAGCAAGAGGAAAACGTGCTCATCCTCCAACCTCATCATCATCATCATCGGCTAGTGAAAAAGATGGTTTGCCCAATTCTAGGATTCCTCCACCCGAATTACATGAGTCAACTTCCTTCCATGTCAAACCAATCAGAAGAATTTCGGCAAACAAAAGGAATGATGAAGAACTTAGGCCGGTGGATCATGAAGCTCAACAAGAAGATGAACAAGAAGTAAGGGTTAGGGAGTGTTTGGTATAAAACATTTTCTAACAATGATGTGATAAACCTGTGTGTATTTTAGGATATTACGTTGGTATTTGACTTTTATGTGAACTAACATAATGTTTCAGGATGATAACACTAGTTGTTATCAATTTTCCGTGCTTAAGCCACCGTTTGGCTTAACCTCCTGTTATGGTAAGTTATTATCATCGGATTAATCCATGTGTAAATGTGTGTTAGAACCTGTGTTTTTAGTTTTATTCTATCACATATTAGTAGTTACATATGTTTTACGAGAATTTTCGGGATTTGAGCGGGTAACGAAAAATATGACAATCTCTCTGTTAAGAATTAGCACTTTTGATTGGCGGATATGGCGAAACCAAATTCTGGGTTCCGTCTGTTGAAAATTTTGGCTCCGCCAAAATGCACCCTGCGGATTCCGCGGAACCAAAATTTTGGTTCCGCCTTTGTTATCGATTGGATCCGTCAAACTCCAACAATAACTTTTTTCAAAATTTTCCCGACTAATCTCGATTCTTAGATTATTGATTTTAGGTTCTAGGATTATCCTACTGATCATTAGGATCATTAAAATGATTTGGAAACACTTAGTACCATAAGAAATAAATTTCCCACCAAAATTTGAATATTCAAATTTTTATCCAAGTTACCTTTCTCTAACACCTAAGGATCCCTTTAATTGGTTCCTTGGAATCCGTGAATCAATCAAATTACAAGCTTTTCTGTCATACTCTGCACTCACTGATCATCTTCATGTCAACTCCATTTCTATGGATTGATTTTGATAAAATGACAAACAACTTTTTCTTGTTCCAAGTCATTGGTAATCAACATTCCTTTATGAATCAAATCCAAACACCAATCTTAGAGCCTATAAAGTAGAAGCTTTAGAATGATCTCAACTCACATTATCATCACCATCTCTAACTATCTGTACACTCCTAAACAACTTCACAATGCATAAATCAAACAACTCCTACATGACCAGACCACACAGAAGGACAGCTAGAATTAGTGTCAGACCATATTGGTTAATAAATCCCACTCCTAATGTAAACTTCCCTACCATATCCACTACTAATACTACACCAACCATATCTCCAGTGGTTAACATATCATCACCCGCTCCATCTCAACCACCAAGATCACCTTCACCTACCATAATTCTAGTAGCTACCACACCACCACCTATATCACCTCAAGTGACAAAAGCATCATCACCTCCACATTCACCCAACCTTCAACCCAAGAATTTACTTGCTACACTCCAAGCCATTGATGAATCAATGTGGCTCAACCAACCAAATACTCAAGGCAATGAGGAACTTGATACTCTCAACGCCTCTTCAAACATGAAGGACTCTCACTTACGTGATACAAAGGATTTAGAATCTATTTGGCTTGCCTCCATCATATCTTCATCAAATCCAACCAACCCTCCGCAATAGGAACTTTTAGTTTCTTCCTAGTCTCCTTTTATAGGATTTCTTAGGATTGTTTTAGGACTTTTCTTTTTATAGTGTAACATCATGTTTTGTGACTTTTTTCACAAACAAATTTTCAATTAATGGATGTTATATTTATGCTTATGGGTGATCACTATTTGGCATAATATCTTGGTTTGTTTGATTCACTAACATTATTATATGGTTGGTTTGAATTCTCATAATGATTTGACCACTTACACTTAGATGCATTTTTTTGATCAGACACGTATTTTTGACTTTTTAAAGTCAACTAGGTTGAACTACATGTTTGGTTGAACCTTTATATATAGATTATGCCACTTGGTTGAATTAATATACAACTAACATTTATTTTGTAGCATTTCTCATCCTTGAATCAAATACGTTGGTACCCTAGCAACGGGGAGTATTGATCGAGGGGGAGAATTTCATCTTTTGTTTAGTAGCATTTCTCATCCTTGAAACGTATACGTTGGTACCCTAGCAATGGGGAGTATACATCGAGGGGGAGCATATCATATTCTAACCATTTGTTTTGTAGGATCATGCATCATAACCTTGGCACTCCAATTAGGGGGAGTATTATCCAAGGGGGAGCTTTTAAAGTTCTCAAAATCATTGAAACAATCTTGGTACTCCAATTTAGGGGGAGTCGCTACGCATATCTTCTTTTTGTTTTGACAAAAAGGGGGAGATGGGATTCATTTCATACATCATTGTGAACATCACAGTACATATTTTTATGCTTAAAATAGTTTTTACAACTTGCATAAAACTAACTTAATCTATATTTTCAAAAGACTTTCACTTTACTTATTCCATTGCTTAAAAATAAACTTTATGTTTTGTCATCAACAAAAAGGGGGAGATTGTTAATACAAATATCGTCCTAAAAACGTTATTTATATTTTACGATCTTTGCTTAATTTTGTTAATGACAATTATAAGGTTTATCTTTAGCAAAGCATAAGTATATGTTAAAGTCTTTTACATTTTAGTAACAAGCTTTTAAAAACTCATTTACATATCATATGATCACTAGGAATTACACATTACATACATATATACATTTACATGTTTATTTTTATTTCTTAAAAATGGAAATACACATGACATCATGGCATGCATCATTTACATATCTTAGTTGACTTTACAATATATTTTGGAAAGATCTTGAAGCTAAAGAGTTGACTTTGGAAGATCTTGATAAGACTTGACAATATATGGAAAGATTTGGAAATCCCTTAGCTGGCTTGTCCCCGCGGAACCAAACCAGTATAAAGGCGGAACCAATTTTTGGGATCCGCCAAATTCGCGGGTTGTCTGGTCAGTTTTGCCTATAAATAGCAAGCTGATCATTCAAGCACAACCATCACTCATATAGCTTAAATTATACACTCATTCATTTGTACATTACTAACCCATTACATTCATTCATTTCATTCTTAGTGATATCTCTTTTGTAGCAAAGAAGATCTAGCATCAACAAGCTTCAACACTGTGTTGCAAGTCTTGATTAGTTAGTTACTGTGTGATCTAGCAGGGTTTACACATCATTCTTATACCATTCATTCAGTAGTGATCGGTTAGTGTTTTAGTCCTCAAAACACATAGAGTGTCGGGAGTAGTTGTACCCTTGTTAAAGAACTAACGGGAGTGGTTGTACCCTTGTAAAGAACCCGGTGTTTAGCTTAGTACCGGATAAAGTATAAGCGACGTGTATAAAGGTTTTCTCCGCCGAGAAGGGAGTTTTTTTCTTAGTGAAGAAAAACTCTCGAGTTAGAGGCTCGAGGAGTGGAGTAGGGCAAGGAAGAGAGTCCTTGTAGCCGAACCACTATAAATCTTCGTGTTGTGGTTTGATTGTTCCTTTCCTTACTTACTTAACTTATATTGTTTGTTTGTATGTATTTACTTTGAAATCACGTTAAGTCACAAAGCGAATTAATTTTAAAAAGGTAAAAAACTATTCAACCCCCCTTCTAGTTTTCCACAGTTTGTTTGGGGCCGAGAGCCATACGGCTTGGATAAGGGTCAAGCCGTGACTCGAGGCGAATCACGACAAGGGTGTTATTAGGCTTGTTTATGTCTCAAGTTTGGTATTGGTTTAGTGATATCGTGTCCTAGCCGAGAGCAACCTAGGCTCAATGTGAGTCGAGCCGTGCCTCACGGGGAGTCACGGCAAGAGTCGAGTTTATTTGGTTTAGTCTCGAGTTAACTTTATTATAGTTTTGCCTTTTTATTTTAGTTTCCGTTACTTATTTATTTAGTTGTTTATCGATTGGTGTTTCGGAAATTATTTGGATAATATGGGATATGATTTGGACATTGGACTTGGATATGTGTTATTAACCTATGCTTGGATGAGAATTGGACGTTATTGGATTTACGGTATTAGCCAATGGACCTTATGGACGATTTTGGTAATTAAGACGGAAGAGAGTGTTAGACTCATAAGAGCTTAACATATTTGGACTCGAACATACTATACACAAAATGATCGATAAACTTGACAACTAATATATACGCGAATAATAGTGTCCAATTATATATATATTTAACTTGTAAAATGTGACAATAAAACTTATATTCAAGAGTCGTAACGACTTGGAAATGCGTTATAAATGGACGCATCATGCCCAAATTTCGATAAAATCTTTTATAACTTAATCGTTTATGATTACTCAATATCTTAAAAACCTTTTCGAAACTTATACGTTTCTTCCTAAATCACGATGCTTTATCAACTATTTGAAAAATGGGTAAAACACCGAAACAACCTATTGATGTTTTCTTTCTTGTCTTTATTATTTTATTCTTCTTCTTAATTTTAATTCTTCTCTCTTTTTGTTATTCTTTTCTTCGTGTCCGTTTGTGTTTGCCGACTTTTATTATTTTAACTTCTCATATCCACACGAGTCTTAAACGTTATTTCTCTCAAACGCCATTGGAATAAAACCTTTTCATTTAAAATACGGGTATTACTTTATAAATCACTTTGAGGTTTATTGCTGAGACATATTATCTACTTATTAGGTTGTGCTGAGGTTTATTTGTCGTGCTGTCCCATCTGATCATTTTAAAATCTTGTTTCTCTACTACTAAGGTGTGATTAGTAGCCCCATTTTTACTTTTAAATTGTTTAAAAACCCATGGGGGAGATACATGCTATTTACTTATTTTTATGAGCACAATTGTTTATTGATATGCTATTCCTGAAACGATAATGCTAAGTACCGTCCTTGCCAAAAGCAAGTCCCTCGATCATGAACCATTAATCACTTGCGAGTGAGCGCGATTATAGTTTATAGGCCTATAGGAATTGACCTTCCCGCCATGTGGACTAAGGTCGGTCTGCATGTGATGTACTATATTCGAGTTTTACTAGGTATCTGACAAAGTACCTAGCTTTGGGGGCAACTATTATATTATGAAATTCCGCGGTTACTGTCGACTTACGCCAAAGTTATTGGTGCTGGTTAACGCTTTGTGTGTCATGAGCTTAGCAGAATTATGTGACGCTTACCAGATATCTGTATTTGTTACATATATCTTCCAGACTTAAAATCTTGTGCTCAACTGCTTATTTATTAAACCTATGGATTACACTCAACCTTTGTGTTGACTTTTTAACATATTTTATCTCAGGTAATTGATGCATATTTGTGGGCACCGGGAGTGGCTGAAGACATTTGATGGCTATCTTGGGCTTTATTATCTATCTCTACTATCTCATCATTCGAAAAACCTTTTAAACTGTGTCTTTTAATTTTGCTGCAAACTATGTTTTATTTCCGCTGCAAACTACGTTTTATTTCTGCTGCAACTCATGTTTGAGAGTCTCTTAGACTCTAAATATTTAATTTTGTATTCGAATGATATGTTTTGCTAAAACGTCTCGTTATGAGATCGTTTTCTATGGATGTGATTGTCTTACCCCTCACGTATCACCTCAAGCTCCGTTCCGCTACCATATTCTGAGTTGGAGGTGTTACATAATATTCTTATAATCTTATCTGCTAAACATACCTTGCCGAATTTTATCCCAGTGCGAACATCTCTGGAAAAAATCAAAGTTCACCACTTGACAATTCTATTTTTTTTAATTAAAAGGATACTATTTGTAAACGACCAAAACTAATTTGAACACGACAAATTCCTTTCTGATTAACCTTCTCTATTAATGGTTAACTGTTACTTGTGAACCAAAGTGGGCATATTAAAACCTTTCACGCTTAACTGCAATAACTAAATCATCTATTAGTCTCTACCATGAAATATGGTAATGTTTATAAATTTTTATCCAAATCAATACAAGGATAAACACTTTTGACCAAAAGAGTAAGCATAGCGCGGGGATTAGTCTAGGGATTGCTTTTAAGACTTGTAGAATTTAAGGCGGTAGGTTTCTACAAGGGATTTTTCTAACATGTGCCCTAAGGGCACATGATAAGTATACAAAAGGACAAAAAAAAAGTACAAAAGTACATGTAGGCCTAAGTACTTTTTTGTACTTTTTGTACCTTTTTTTTTGTCCTTTTGTGTACTTAACATGTGCCCTAAGGCACATGTTAGAAAGACCCTTCTACAAGTTACTAGGAGTTAGGGTTTTCTAGGCTTGGCCTCTTCGTGAAAACAATATAGTATGATGTATCATTCTCATCACAGATTATAATAAAATTTAGGGGATATTCGCATCATACTTGTCACAAATATGTGTTTCGCGTAGCGAACAAAATTTATACAGAAAATGACTATCCAAGTTACATAAATAGACTTTTTTAGGCATTATGACCATTTTACCCTTCCAAGTTATATAAATGGTCCCTGTGGGTTTGCGAAAATTGCATCCACCGTCCTTACGCTAAATTACATAAATGGTCCCTGTCCCTACGCTAAATTGCGTCTAACGTCCCTATTTTCTTTCGAATAATATTTTTCCAAATTTTTTTTCGAAAATATTTTTTTTTAGAAATTTTTTTTTATAAATTTCTTTTAGAATTTTTTTTTCGAAAAAAATTTATAAAAAAAATAAAATGGAAAAAAAATAATTTCGAAAAAAAATATTTTTCTAAAAAAATTATTTCAGAAAAAATAAATGGAAAAAAAATTCGAAAAAAAATAATTTTTCTAAAAAAATTATTTCAGAAAAAAAAAATTTCTAAAAAAATTATTTCACGAAAAAATATTTATAAAAAAGGTAATTTCAGAAAAAAAATAATTTCGAAAAAACATTTCGGAAAAAAATATTTTCGAATAAAAATTGGAAAAAAAATTCGAAAAAAATAGGGACGTTGGACATAATTTAGCGTAGGGAAAGGGACCATTTATGTAATTTAACGCAAGGACGGTGGATGCAATTTTCATATAATCTAGGGTAAAATAATCATTACATAATTTTTTTTTTTTGTCTTTAGTACCTAAAAAAGTCCATTTATGTAACTTGGATAGTCATTTTCTGCATAAATTTTGTTCGCTACGCGAAACACATATTTGTGGCAAGTATGATACTTTTTCAAAGAATATTCCCTAAAATTTACTGAGTTTCTTTATAGTTGATAAGTGATACGGAGTAATTCATAAACTTCTTTGCATGGACTGATTACTTCATTTGTTTTCAGAGTGTCAAGTGGATATATGTTGATACTAAGGCTATGTTTGGCGCGATGTTTTTTGGAGCTTTTTGGGGCGATGAGCGGTGAGTAATGAGCTTTTTGATTTTTATTGTTCGTTTTGCAAAGGATCGGTAAGTTTTGCTATTTTTTAGGAAAACTCATTTTTCTAATGCTTCTTTAAGAAGCTGTGAGCTGTGGATACTGCTCACAACTCACAACTCACAACTCATTGCTACTGCTCACTGCTACTTTTAGAAGTTTGTGAAAATGATCGTTAAAATGTGAGAGTTTTTAAGTCCAATACTTATTAGGCATAAACAATTTTGAAATAGTCACGTCAAACTTGAAGGAATCTAATGTTTCGTATATCTCATTAATACCGAATAACCTTATATATAATACACAAACCCTTTTAAATACTACTTGGGCTTTAACCCATACAAACACCTCTTGGGCTTATCAAAACATACGACTAACAAAACTTTCCGAAGAAAAGAAGTATTGTATCCAGTTTGAGTATGTGCGGGGATAAGTCAAACCACGGTCCACAAATATAAGTCGATAAAGGGGCCAAATACCCTAATTGCCATGAAAATATGTTCTGCTTGTTGAAAGTTTTGGCGCGGAAATTTTATCATTTTGAAGCAAATTTAAGTTGTATTCTATGAACTTTTGGGATAATCATCTATAAATGTATTTAACTTGTCATTTTTTTATTTTTTTTGTGTAACCATCTTTTTGTTTTGTTTTTATATATACATACTTTTAAAATTCGATTGTGTATTATATTGTGTGACCAATTTACCTATAAATTACAACACTTCTATTAATAGAAGAGGGAGTTTGGATCAAATGAGAAATATGATCAAGATGAGAAGAATAAAAAAGAACCACAACCACCAATCTTAGGTGCATCCACAAAAATAAAAGCATCTCCCAATTATTTCTATTTTCTTATTTGAATTTTGTGGCTATAATTTTTTCTCAATCTTCTCATTTTAATAATTATTCTCACTAGATCCATTCTCATAAAAAAGGGGTAAAATAGTTACATAATACCAAAAAAAAAAAAAAAAATTGAAATTAAAAAGTTTGGGTTAAAAAAAATAAATAAAAAAAAAAATAAATGGCTACACAACTAAAAAAAAGTGACGAGTCAACTACTTTTCTAAATGATTATTTCTTAACTTTGTAGCACGAGTTATTGGGTTGCTTAAGAGTGTGTTCATGATCATCAAGTATAGCATGCTTGTAAGGGGATAGGGAGTGTGTCAAAAAATTTCAACCCTCTCAAATTTAGCTAATCAAATTCTGCCAACTCAGCTTAACCCTCCAGCCCTCCCAACCAATTTTACTGGCGCTCATGATTTTCCAGCCCTCCCAAATTTTTCATTTTTCCCCCTAAACTATTAAACTACACAATTTTTAACTAAAACATTTTATAAAAATAACTTTTAGGAAAAAAAAAATGAGGCTCAGATCTGTTTAGACGATGGGAACATGCGGATAAATAAGCCATGGCTGCAAATATTCAAAAGGTTGCAATATTTTACCATCCTCTGAATTTATTTGCCCCGCCAAGATCCAAGATCATCTCTAAATCATGTTCCAATTTCACAATTTGGATCAATAACAAAAATATCATCACAGCCTCTAATTAATAAAAAATAAAAAATAAAATCCGGCCAAATATGAAGATCACAGCCAAAAAATTCCGGCCAAAGATCAAGATCAAGATCAATATCAAGATCACAGCGAAACATATAGATCACAGCCAAACATTTAGATCACAGCCAAATATCAAGATCAAGATCAAGATCAAGAAATCCGGCCAAGATCAAGATCAATATCAACAAATCCGGTCAAGATCAAGATCAATATCAAGAAATAAATGTACAAATTCAACCCTCCAACGGTCAATTTCATTTTGCAAAATTGCCCCTTCAAACGGCTTCATACATGTGTTAAAAACCCGGTGAGCAACCCGCTATAAGAACCCGATGGCCAAAGGAGTAAGCATACCGGCGGGGTGAGGAACCCGATGGCCAAACCGCCCACCACTCCCAATGGCCTAAGTTTAGTGATTGTAAATTTCAACAAAATGTAGTCCCACTCACTCATTTATTTTTATTGTCCGCTCACTCATTTATGTAATTTTCCTAACTGTAAAATTGTGTGACTATCGTTATTAGGATGTGAGATTTTAAGTTCGAATTCTGCTTAGGGTAAACAACTCCAGTGTGGTCACATCAATCTCTAACAAGAAAGCTTTACGCATTTTGAGTCTGGGTGACAGTCCTAAACGCCGCCACCACCATACCCCACCATCACCACCACATCTAAACACCATCTTCTTCTAATTTTAACAAATTTCATAGATCTTCCTTCAATCCAAACAATCATGGGAGGAAATGAATGGACCGAGGTAAGAAGAAAGAATGGATCGAAACCAGTGAATAATATGGGTAAGTTTCGATCGAAGGAGGATGATGTAGCTAGGATATCCACGTCCGTTTATATAGCTAATCTTCCTGATTCTGTTTTGGCTAAGGATTTATTCAAGGCGTGTAGTCAATATGGCCATGTGGTTGACTCCTTCATTCCGTTTAAAAGAGACAAGAATGGTAAGCGATTTGGATTTGTTCGGTTTATCAATGTGTTTAACCCGGAGAGATTGGTGAATAATTTGTGTACCATTTGGATTGATCGATATAAGATTCAAGCAAATATTGCGCGTTTTCAGAGAACCCCGGGTAACGTGGTTAAGAATGTGTCTAGGTTTGAACGACCTATAAATCAACCTTCGTGTGTAAAACCTTCATATGGACCTGTTCTTAAGGCTCCTTCGTTTGCCTCGGCTGTGAAAGGTGATTCACCTTCTATATCTGCTCCCGCACCCATTTCTACAGCACCTGCTCTTGTCATAGATGATGCCTTCGTGGTTCAACGTGATTTAGAAAATTTTGTTCTGGGGGAGGTTAAGCAACTATCGTCTATTGTTAACATTCGTTCACTTTTATCGTCTGAGGGTTTTAATAATGTGAAACCCACTTACATGGGAGGGTTGTGGGTAATGTTAGAATTGGAATCTTCTGATGTTAAAACCAAGTTTTTGAAGCATGTGGGGATTGCGTCATGGTTTACCAGTTTATGCAATGCACAGTCGGATTTTGTATCTAGGGAGAGAATTGCTTGGGTTGATATAGAGGGTGTTCCCCTTCATGCTTGGTCTCGTGCTACTTTCGAAAAGATTGGCTCCAAATGGGGAGAAGTGATGGACCTTGAAGAATGTAATGATGATTTGTTCGCACGAAAAAGGATTTGCATTAAAACTAAACAGGAGGTTAACATCCTTGAAACTTTCAAGATAATCATGAAACGGAAAGTATTTGTGGTACGTGCTAAAGAGCTTTTTATCTGGTCCCCGGTGCTAAAGGATGTTGAGAATGTGGTGTATTGTTCGGATACCGAATCAGAAGATGAAGATGCAGTTGCTAAGGATGGGAATAAAGATGAGAACGTTATTCTTGACGCTGAAAGTGATGTAGAGGGTGTTGTAGAAACTGATTTTGGTGATCCAAAGGATGGATTGGATACGGATCAAGCTGAATCAGTAAAGAATATGGAGTATTCTAGTGACCCGTTCAATATTTACCCGATACTTAACAAGCAAAAAACAGATCATCCTCATCCAAATGAGGACTCTAGTCCCACTCACCCTCCTGGTTTCACTTCTGAGAGGGCTGATCATGTTTTAGGTGACCAGGAGATTCGTATGCCCGAAAATACTTCTTCAAAATCATTCTGTCGGGTTGAACTCTAAAATTATGCAAGATGCGTCGCATAGTGATGATACTGGTGTATTAGATGGTAAGTTTAAGGTGAAAGAGTTACATACAGGAGGGTCGATTTTGGAAGTCCTTGATGATATGATCAAAGTAGGCCAAGCAATGGGTTTTTCTATGGGGGATGTTTGAAAGATATGGAGGGTATTATTAGTTCACGAGGAAGTCACGAGGGTGATCGATGAATTGTCTTTCCTTGAACATCCAAGGCCTAGGATCCAAGGCTAAAAAATCATGGATTCGAGAGTTAAATATTAAGCACAAGGTGAGTTTCTTGTCCATTCAAGAAACAAAAACGGGTGTTATTTCTGATATGGAGATAAAATTCTTATGGGGGAACAGTTTGTTTGAGTATTCGATGAGTAAAGCTGTAGGCAACTCGGGGGGTATCCTTTGTGTTTGGGATCCCAACGTGTTTTCTAAATCTAATCATGTTATTTCGGACAATTTTGTTGCGGTATACGGGAATTGGATTCCTAATAATATGGATTTGCTTATGATATCAGTTTACGCTCCTCAACCTCTTGTGGAGAAGCGAAACTTATGGAGTTTTATCTCGTCTCTTGTATCTCGTTGGAATGGTGAATATATGGTTTTTGGGGATTTTAATGAAGTTCGTTTTGAAAGAGAGCGTATGGGGTCGGTTTTTAATCAACACGGGGCGAATATCTTTAACTCGTTTATCTTGAATTCGAATCTTGTTGAGGTTCAGTTAGAAGGTTATGATTTTACTTGGTCACATCCGTCGGCTTCCAAGATGAGCAAATTGGATAATTTTTTAGTAAGTGAAGGCTTAATTTCTATTTTCCCACATATGTCTGCTATTTGCCTTGACCGGCATCTTTCAGATCATCGCCCCATTTTTCTTCGGGATGTGATTGCCGACTATGGTGCTATTCCTTTCAAGTTATATCACTCTTGGCTTGATTGGGACGGTTTTGGGCCATTGGTATCTAATACTTGGAAGTCAACGATTCTTACTGATCATAATGGGATGGTTCGGTTTGTTAAGAAGTTACAAATTTTGAAGAAAGAGACTCGATCATGGACTATGTCTATGAAACAAAAAAAATCAGGCCACATAAATGACATCAATTCTAAGTTGAAAACTATTGATGCTATCTTAGATCAAGGAGGAGTAAATGATGATCTTCTCCTAGCTCGAATGGATTTGATGAAACAACTTCTTGATTCCAAATATAGTGAAGCTCGTGATCATATTCAAAAGGCCAAGATTAAATGGGCTATAGAGGGGGACGAGAACTCTAAGTTCTTTCATGGTACCATTAATCGAAAACGTGCTAGTATGTCAATTAAGGGTCTCATGGTTAATGGAGAATGGGTAGATGATCCAAGTCGTGTCAAAGAGGAATTTTGTACTCATTTTTCCTCTAGGTTTCAAGATCCAGGTCCTAGTCAATGTCGTTTAAATTTCACTTTTCCTAATCGCCTTACTTCGGATCAGATTTTAGATTTAGAGAAGCCGGTTTCCTGTGATGAAATTCGTGATGCGGTATGGGATTGTGGTACAAATAAATCATCTGGGCCTGATGGTTTTTCTTTTGAATTCTTTCGAAAATTTTGGGATATAGTTGGGCCGGATATGTGTATTGCGGTGGAATGGTTCTTTTCTCACAACACGTTTACTAGAGGATGTAACTCTGCTTTTATTTCTCTCATTCCGAAGGTTCAAGATCCTAAATTAGTGAGTGATTATCGTCCTATCAGCCTAATTGGGAGCCTCTATAAGGTTGTGACTAAAATCTTAGCCAGACGACTTTCGGTTATTATTTCCGAGCTTATTTCGGATGTGCAAACGGCTTTTCTTCCTAATAGGCAGATTCTTGATGGGCCTTTCATTATTGAGGAGATTCTTTCTTGGTGTTAACGGAAAAAACATAATGCGATGGTTTTTAAAGCTGACTTTGCTAAAGCATATGATTCCATCCGATGGGATTATTTGGATGACGTTCTCGATGCATTTGGTTTTGGAGTTAAATGGAGGGCTTGGATCAAAGGGATTCTATCTTCTGGTATGGCGTCTATTTTAGTTAACGGAAGTCCCACTTCTGAATTTCATTTTCATTGTGGATTAAAACAAGGCGATCCACTTGCTCCATACCTTTTCATCCTGATAATGGAGTCGCTTCATCTTTCTTTTTCGAAGGCTGCTGATGAAGGGTTCTTTAAAGGTATAAAGGTTGACTCCTCTCTTACTCTCTCTCACCTTTTCTATGCGGACGATGCCATTTTCATTGGAGAATGGTCTAATGATAATTTACGAAGTATCATGCATATGCTCAAATGTTTCTCGATGGCATCTGGTTTAGGGATTAATCTTAAGAAAAGTCACTTACTTGGAGTTGGTGTTCCTAATGATATGATATCCCATGCGGCTGGTTTCCTGGGTTGTGGGGTTTTAAAACTTCCATTTAAGTACTTAGGAGTCACTGTTGGAGGTAGTATGTCGAAAGTTAATGCGTGGAATGATCCTATTGGTAAAATTAAGGCAAGGTTGTCTAAATGGAAACTTAATACTCTTTCTATTGGAGGCCGTCTCACGCTCTTAAAGTCGGTCTTGGGCTCTACACCTATTTACAGCATGTCGATGTATAAGGTTCCAAAATCCGTGTTAAATATAATGGAATCTTTACGTCGAAATTTCTTTAATGGTGTCCAAGGCCAGGAGAGGAAGGTTACTTGGATTAAGTGGTCTAAGGTTCTTGCTTCTAAAAAACATGGAGGGTTGGGAGTGAACAGTTTCTATGCGTTGAATAGGGCTCTTCTCTTTAAATGGGTGTGGAGATTTATATCACATGATGGTTCGCTTTGGTTTCGTATCATTAAGGCTTTGCATGGTAGCAATATGCAGGTTCTTTCTTCATGCCCTTATTCGCCTTGGAGTGTGATTCTTAAGGAGGTTAGTGTTTTGAAATCTCAAGGTGTTGATCTTCTTGGACATTGTAAAATTCGTATTGGATCTGGTAGTAACACTCGGTTTTGGAGTGACGTTCGGTTAGGAGAGTCTCGGCTATGTTTGCTTTTCCTTCGTTTATTTGCTTTGGAGACTTGTAAAGAGTGTACGGTAGCCGAGAAAATCCAAGGATCTATTTCTTTTACTTTTAGGCGTGCTGTTCGCGGTGGTGCGGAAACTCAACAACTTGAGCAGCTTCAATCGTTAGTTGAGACGGTTATGCTTTCTAATGTCGATGATCGTTGGATATGGGATTTAAATGGAGAAGGGAGGTTTTGCGTGAAAGATGCTCGAAACCTCATTGACAAGGTGTTCCTTCCTAAAGATCTAGTTGCTACCAGATGGGTAAAACTAATTCCTATCAAAGTTAACATTTTTGCATGGAAACTTCGTCTTGACCGTCTTCCTACTAGGGATAATCTGGCTCGAAGAGATATTTTTATTCATCATAATTGCTGCCCAGTTTGTGAGACGGAGATTGAAGATTTATCCCACCTGTTTTTCCTATGTGAAGTTGCCCGGGATGTTAGTCGTCTTATTTGTCGGTGGTGGAATATTTCTTGGATGCAAGTTGGTTCTTATGCGGAATGGCTAGCTTGGTTTAATTCGATTCGATTGGAGTCCAAACTTAAAAGTCTTCTTGAAGGTATTTTCTTGGTCGACTGGTGGAGTATATGGAATTTTCGTAATTAATTTATTTTTTCGACTCAGAAGCCTCGAAGGAATGTCCTTTTCGATGACATAGTTACTCGTTCATTTATTTGGATTCAAACTAGATGTAAAAGTAATTTTAGTTGGGATAGTTGGCTTCAACACCCTTACTCGCTTTCTTTGTATCTTTTCTAGCTCCTTGCTAGTTTTCATTTATAAAAGTTGCCGTTCAAAAAAAAAAAAAAAAAAAAAAAACATCATATTATTCATTGAACACCATAAGTCTGTCATCACCATCATTTCATAAAGAGAAAAAGGTTATATTGTTAGAAATTGGGGTTAGGGTGTGATGATAACGTTGGATATCTTCTCATATCGTGTATGTTCAATTTTCGAATAAAGTATTTCGACCCTTTAATGTCTAGGTATCACGAAATCCTTATTGGGATAATTCAAGAAGAACATTAATTTCTAGGCACAAGAAATCTTGTAAAAAAAAAAAAAAAAAAAAAAAAAAAAAAAAAAAAAAAAAAAAAAAAAAAAAAAAAATTGTATGAAGTTTCGTATCTTCAAATGAGACCAATGAATATGTTAATAAACAATTAAAGTTGGTTGGAAACAAGCAATCATAACAATTTGGCCAACAGTCACAATGGTTGAGAAAAGACGAGTAAAACGGGTAACCAATTTGGAGCCCAAAATATACCGTTTGGTTCGGAGCCCTGCCCCTTGACATTTGCGTCTTTGTCGTGGTGGAAACATATTAGCTCAAACGAGTGTGTAGCCCACATTTCTCTAACTCGCATCTGAGCATGATATGAAACCCCACTGGTCTCTAATAAATCACAATTACCTAAAATAATCAGTTAGCTTAAAGTCAACAACATAGATACCTTTTCTTGTTCCTTTAAAGAAAAAATATCATCTTCTTAGGGTAGGCGGAGTGGTACACGGGTTGCAGGAGGGTTGGTTTAACCCGCTGGGGAACACCTCCGCCGACCCAGTGGGTTGCCCAGCGGTTTGAATTGCATGGGTTGAGTAACCAGCTGCGGGCTGGTGATTTTTCTTCCCAATTTGACCGTTCAACGGTCCAAAACACACACACGCTCCTTATTTTTTGAATTGCAACGGATACAAAAAAAAAAAAAAAAAAAAAAAATTCCCTCTTTATAAACAACTAAAAACTTCACATATTAAACCACAACTTTCACATATTTAACCACAAACAACTAAAATCTTCACCTCAAAATCATCACTTTTATCACAAAATGGATTCATCTTCTTCCTCTTCTTCGTATTGTGATCCGCCTTCTCTTTCCGACTCGTCAACGGGGAGCACTTTTAACTTTTTCCAAACGGTTTTAGACGCGTATCAAGACACCGAAAGCTCTACCGACACCCGTAGGTACATTGATCGGGAACGGGTCGAAGCGGGGGAAACACTAATGCGTGACTATTTTGTTGAAGACTCGAAATTTGATGAGTCAGTTTTTCGTCATCGTTTTTGCATGAGCAAAAGGTTGTTTTTGAAGATTGTTGGTGATATTGAAGCTAGGTTCGAGTACTTTCAAGAAGGGTACGACGCTCGGGGGAAAAAAAGTTTCACGGCTTTACAGAAATGCACATCGTCGATCAAACAATTGTCGACGGGTGAACCTCCAGACGCGTACGATGAGTATTTATGCATGGCGGAAAGAACATCACGTGATACCCTCGAGCATTTTTGTGATGCGGTCATTTTTTTATACGAAGCGGAGTTTTTGCGTAAGCCAACATCTCACGATGTTGCTCTCATCACACAAGCACACGAAGAAAGACACCACATTCCAGGGATGCTTGGTTCTCTTGATTGTACACACATCGAATGGGCGAGGTGTCCTAGATACTTAAAAGGGAAATACACGAGGGGTGATCATAAGGTGCCGACTATTATGATTGAGTGTGTTGCTTCTCAGGACTTGTGGATTTGGCACTCGTATTTTGGTCCTCCTGGATCGAACAACGATGTGAACGTTTTGAATCAGTCGCCATTGTTTCAAAACGTTAGTAATGGATCCGCACCAGACACTTCATTTACCGTAAATGGACGACATTACAAGCATGGGTACTACCTTACCGATGGAATTTATCCTAGGTGGGCTACGTTTGTTAAGGCATACCGGCATCCGGTCGAAGAGGATGAAAAGAAGTTCAAAAGACTCCAAGAGGCGGCAAGAAAGGATGTTGAGCGGGCCTTTGGTGTTCTCAAGAGGAAATGGAAGATTTTGGAGCGTCCCCTCCGGTTCACGACAAAACAGAAGATCGGGAAAGTCGTCGCCACATGTAATATATTGCACAACATGATCATAAAAGACGACGGGAGGGCAATATCACAGGTTCGTATTATGGATCCACCTGCCCCTGTAGCTTATAACCGGAATGCGCTGCGGGAGTTACATGACGAAGAAGTCCATCATCGCCTCCGGTATGATCTGACAGTGCATATATCGGGTTTGGACTTAGCATACCTTGATGACCCAGCGGATCAGCCACCACCGATCGAGACTTTGATTTAGGTCTCTTTATGTAGTATTTTATTTTCTAATAATGATGTCGTTTATGTAGTTTTTATTAATTATGTTTAGGTTTATGTAATGTTTATATCGTTTATGTATTATTTTTTTTAGTTTATTTTAATGAAATGTTTAAGTTTTTATTATATAAATGTTTGATTAAATTAAATGAAAAAAAAAATTTTGGGAGGGTTGAAAATGTGATGAATGCCTAAGAATTAAGTTGGGAGGGTTGGTTGGGAGGGTTAGAAGGGTAAAATGAGTTGGAGAGATGTTATTGGTAGAATTTGAGAGGGTTGGGAGGGTTAAATGTCATGACTCCCCCTGCCCTTATGTTTTATCGCCCAACGACACCATCCCCACGAGCTTTGATACAAATACTATCCAAAAATGTATTGCACCAAAAAGCTACATATAGGAAAGTTGCAAAGATAAATCTACTGATTATGTTTAGAGATATAAATTCATATTTTTTAGATCAACTAATCTGAAATAGAGAATTTCTAAAATATGTTCTCATGCACATATTAAATAAAATATTTTAAACTCAAACTTTCGTTACACATCAAGGAATAAGTTTAAATCATATTAATAAATCTTATAAAATTTTTTAATTAAATACGGTTATTCATTTAATTTAGTGAAACTTTACTTTTATATTGGTTCAAGTATGTATCTAAAGGACACATTTTAGAAAATCCTTTTGAAATATTAGCAGTGAACAGTGAATATTGAATTGTTAAACCTTTGACGATTTTTCGCTTTGCTTATAAATTTTATCCAGTTGTTCTTGAAAAATAAACGACCGGATAAGAAAATTAAATGAAAGTGAAAATATTCAAATGTCTACAATCACAACTAAAAAATGCCTTAAAGGCTAAAAAGTCTAAAATTAGTTAGGGTATAAAAAATGACTTAAAGGCTAAAAAGTCTACAATTTGAACCATATGCTAGTGAAAACTATATAAACGTGTCACACGTTTTGGTAGTATTAATTAGCGTATAAATGTTTCACACTATAACTAACGGGTCTTATTCATTGCTTGCGCCTTACACAAAATGTTTATTTATATCTATAGTTTGTTTAAAGAGGGAGACCGAGACTTGGAGTTTGAAAATTTGAATATTATACTTATTGATAGAGATATTTATAAGATAATTCTAATTAAGGCGACCAAACACATATATTTTATTTATACGCGTAATTGTACCCTTCTGACCTAATTTGAGATAATATATATTTATAAATTTGAAACTCTAACATAGTATCATCTTTTATATAATGGCATTAACAAAATATAACATTTTCTAATAACTTTCAATCCTACTACACGCTACCTTTTTCGATGTTATGAGAAATGCAAAAAAATAATAATAACAATAATAATAATAATAATAATAATAATAATAATAATAATAATAATAATAATAATAATAATAATAATAAAAGAAGAAAAAGGAAAAAAGAAAAAAATGCACACAACTATGTAACACGTTGTTGATTTGTGGATGTTTACAAGAGGGAGATTTAAAAGGAAATCGTGTGAACTTTTTTTTTTAAAAAAAATCGTGGTTTTACCATTTCTCTTTCCCTATTTTTAATCGTCTGTTGAAGTATATGTATTGTGTATATAATTACTAGATTAATGTTTATCTCATAAAATATTTCTAAATTTAGATTTTTTAGCTATATATCCATTTCTTTAGTCCTTTTCCTGATTGTTTAATTTTTTATTTAATTCAAAATAAAGTTAATAATTGTTTTATAAATAAATATTTGCCAGTCAACAAATTCTATTTTCACTTATTTTTAGTTGTATTCTTTTACTCGAAATCACTATTACAGTTTACAACATGCACTTATTATACATGTATTTCCCTTATGGATATGATATCGTGTATATTAATTAATACATTCTGATCAATAAGATGACTAAAATAAAACGAACATGATCAATGAAGTAAATGCAACTAGCTATGCTTACTCCGCCATATATGATCCATAAATAATGTCGTCATTAAATTTACATTTACGAAATTGTCAAAATGTAGACAGCAACAACAAGCGATCGAACTTTCAGTCCAACTCGACATGCCTAAGGCTAAAACAATAATTACAAACGAACGAAAGAATAAAAAATATACACAACTTAACGAACATCGCCACAAGACATCAAAATCTAGTTACGTTCCAAAACCCCTAAAACAAACGGATAAAATAAAGTTGTCTGGGTCTTCGATCCCCAAAATACAAGACCGAGCGATATGATCAAAGCTGTTACTTCAATGTTTGATCATAAGCTTCTCTTTTATGGAGTTTATTGCCTGTACAGCTCGTCTTGACTATTTCAAGCACTCTTTCTTCGTGAAGTTTTTGAGTTCTTAGATTGCTTTGAGTTAAATAATCTCTTGTTAACGATTGGAACCGTATACCAACCAGTAGAAGTGCATAAAATCGTAAAAGATCGTCCAAAAAATATCAATAACACCAAGATCAAGATGACGAACAAAGGGAAATAATATGAAGGCTTCCACCATTCCTCGAGCTTTCGTCTCCATTGATAGAATGCAATCTTGTTATTCTTAGACTCGTCAACTGATGGTTTAATCATTTTCCCTTCTTCGCAATCACTGTCTTTATTCACACTTTTAACAAATGCAACATCCTCTTTATGTTCCTTTCTTGGAGTACTCTCAAATGAACTCGTGCTATCGCGTTTACTTTGATCTCTTATCTTGACTACAATAGGTTTAACTTCATTGGAGCTTGTATAAATGAACTTAACCATGGAAACATCTTCGGACCCTGTTTCTTTTAAGATTTTTTGCCTTTGTTGATCAAGATCAGCCAAAAGTGCCTCAAACTTGTCAAGTCCACGACCCGCATAAGGGTTTGTCGTGTTTTTACTTCTTCCACTACCAAAAACTCGCACTCTTCTTGTTGATTTTCTTGGAGATTTATATGGACAAAGCACATCATAATCATCTTCTTTACCTTCACTTCGCAATGAGCCACAAATGAATGACATATTTTTGTTTTTTTTGTTCTTCTAAAATATAGGTGTGTGTTTGTGTGTATTGAGAGCTTTTAGTATGTGTGAAATGCGTGTGATTTTTCAAAATTATGATGATCAATGTGGTGTAGAAGGAATTGTAAAGTATTTGAAGGGTTTGTCTTCAAGACTAAATCCAAGTGTTAGAATAGTCAAAGAAGAAAGTCTTTGACTTTTAATTTTGTTAGGAACCTTCTGAAACTAAATAAAAGAATGTAACTTGGAACATTTCTTCCACTTATCCAATAAAATTAAAAAGTCTGCTATTCCCGCTTCATATTTTGGCCATATAACTAATGTTAAGAACAAGCATAATTAAATATGTACTCTAAAAAGCTAACAATGGTTTTAGACTTCTAGTTAAAGCTAGCTAGGTTTCTACTATCTATTTGTCAAAAAAACCATCTTTGAAACAACTCTAATTTTTTTTACAAGCAAACACCAAGAGTACTTAACGTCGTCGTAACGATATGCATATACGTCCACAAAATTAGGGGTGGCAATTCTCGACACGACACGATAAACGACACGAACCCAACACGAAGTTAAACAGGTTTGAGTTGAGGATAAATAGGTTTGGGTAAAAAACAGGTCAACCCCTCTAACCCGTTTAATAAATGGGTCGTGTTTGGGTTGAGTAAGTGTTAAACAGGTCAACACGTGAACCCGTTTAAGTATATAGGCCTCTAAAAATAAAATATATAATTTGGTTTTAATGTTGGATATGGATTAAATGTATTTTGTTATGTACTTAATATGAGTGAATAACGATTATAACTCAGATATTATATATTGAAATTGACGCTTATAACTCAGATATTTTTGAAATTGTCGTATAGTTATTTGTATGTTATTTCTATCATATTTTAGATATTTATATCATTTTGCATTTAAACTAGTTAAATTAACAAACCACTAACCTTATTCACTTCTTGACCTATTTTACTTAAACAATTTAAATGGGTCACAAACGGGTTACGCGTTTTATGCAGGTCTGGGTTAGGGTTGAGCTTCTTGACACGATTAATAAATGGGTCGTGTTTGGGTAGAGGTTATTTCAACCCGCCAACCCACGAACACGAATAGGTCAACCCGCCAACCCACGAACACGACTCGATTGCCACCCATACACAAAATCATGCTGCTTGCCATATTGAAATTTCACTTCGGCTTGTGATCAATGATTCTACGATGGTTGAATAACTATCCGTTGTCACTCCTTTGCGCAAATACCACTTCAATACCGGTCAACAGTGGCGGAGCTTTAAGATAATTTCTGGGAGGGCAATCAAAGTAGTTCATGTATATTAAGAGGGCCAAAACTATAATTATAAGAATTTAACATAAAATACAAAGCAAAGTACACTACAAATATTTTTCTTAGGGGGGCCACCACCCTCCTCAAGCTCCACTAAGCTCCGCCCTTTCCGGTCAACGACATGTAAGCTTATTTTTATCCGGTTCTTAGATAATTTTAGATATAAAAACAATACAAATAGGGCAACTAGTCTAGAGAAATGTGTTAGCATTATGATCCGCAAACAATCACGATTGAGAACGTGTTGACCAATTCAAGAAGGGGTATCCGGTATTATGTTGAAAAGAATTGTTGTTATTTTGTAATAGGTGCAAACCATAGGGAGCGAAAAGTAAATGTTGAAGAAAATCACATGGGTGGCTAACATGTGTTTTGTTTATGTGGTCAAGGATTTGTTATTTAATGATAGTAGAGGGGCCTGTATATAAATATTATTTCTCTCACTCTCAAATTCGTCACTATTTTCTTGTCTTTCACGTAATCGTATATTTAATTTTCTTTTAAACATTGGCTGCTTTATGCATACGTGGGTTACGGATGAGGACTCATGTTCATTTAAACATGAGAGGTAATGTTGTGCCTTTATTATTGTACATTGTCATTATTGCAAAACAAATACAGCATTATTTTAATTCCAATGTACAATCACAAAAGCAAAACATTACCCCTCATGTTCAAATGAACATGAGAGGATCTTTATCCGTGGGTACAATGAGCGAGTAAACATGATAGAACCTTAAAAAATTTGTTTCATAACTAATTTTATTTTTGTTAATGTTAAATAGTGACATGTTTGAATAAGCCGTTTACTTGATGACCAAACTTCGTGTATATATCTTACTCACAGGAACAATGCTTTTAGTTTTTGTGGGTCAATGAATTTTTTTTTTTTTTTTTTTTTTTTTTTTTTTTTTTTTTTAAATTATTTATATATAATTTAACATTGTGTTTGTCTCGAACGTGAGGTGAGATGAACTGATAAATCTAAATTACAAGTTGGCATAGTGCACAAGATCCTCGCGCGTGAGAGAGGAAAGTCACGTGCGTCATGTGTCACTATGGTTGTTTCTCCTTATTTGGTCACTTTGGCGTGGCTGGACCAAATTTTGTGTGTGTTTGATCGAGTGTCGCGTTGTGTGTTTTTTATATATTAAAAAAAAGAATGGATATAAACAAATGGTAAGTGTGCGTTACGGACTGAGTGATGAGTGGGTAAAAGAAAAGTGAATGATTGTGTTTACTAAGTAACAATGGGAGACAACACGCAATCGAATCTAATGTCTTAATGCATAAAGTATAAACCTCAACAATTCAACATCTTATAAAACCACAAATATATACTTCATCCGTTTCAAAATAAGTGTTCAGTTTGACTCTTTAGAGTCTTTCTCGTTGAATTTGACATTAAATATTTTTATTTGTATTATATAATACTTGATGAAAATTATATCAATGAAAATACATTTAAAACATAATCCATTTATATATTTTACATCAAGTATATATAACAGAAATAAAAATATTTAATGTCAAAGTTGGACAAAAAATACTCCAAAAAGTCAAATCGGACACTTATTTTAGGACGGAGGTAGTATATCAATACATGGCAAATTATGTAATGTGCCATTAAGTTTAGATAATGTACAATGTATACCAGTCTCCTAGCTCAAAAGATTAATATATGCGGTTCAAATCTGGTTGCTAAATTCTAACAAATGATTAAATATATCCTAGCCAGTAGGGGTGTCAGTAGGGTCGGGTTGACCCGACCTGAACCCGAACCCGAACCCGATAAGGTCTTATCGGGTCGGGTTAATCGGGTTAATAAAACTAGTCGGGTTAGTTTGACCCGAACCCGATAACCTGATATTGTTATCGGGTCGGGTTAGGGTTGAATTAATTTTCTTATCGGGTCAATCCGATAACACTCGAAAAATCTTATTTGTTTCTTTTTAAATTAAAACCTTGCAGTACATAAAGGACGAAAAGGTCACTAATAATGGACACAATGAAAATGGTTAATCATACGAAAAGGACACGTTTAAAAGACAAGATGAACTCGTAAACTAATTATATTTAGTTTACACCAAAAAGAAAAACAACTTATATATATGTTTCGTCAGATTAACAACAACCACTGTCAGCCTATCATAACTTGATCTATATAAAAAATTCATGCACTCACTTATCGAATGCAATCTATAAATGAAAACTGATTTGTCATAGTCTTTTACGTTTATGCTACTGAGCATGAAGAAAACAAATATGCGACAAAGAATTACTAGTACAATATATAGAAAGGCTATTTTGTGTGCCTTAGTTGCAAAGAAGAGTAAACATACAGTGATAGTTTATTCGAAAACTATATAAGCCGTCTATCAACTCGTTTATTTACGTAAAGCTGGATTTATCTTATAACCCGACAACCCGAATTACCCGAACCGACTTAACCCGACCCAATAAACACCCGAACCCGATAACCCGATTTCTTATTGGGTCGGGTTGCGGGTCACTTTTCAAAAATTCAAAACCCGACTCAACCCGACCCGATAAACCCGACCCGATAACCCGACCCGATAACACCCCTGCTAGCCAGTATTTATAAAGGTTCCATTTTAGTAACATGTTTTTACAATAAAATATTATCGATCTCATCCTTCTCCTAGTTTGACTATAAGTGCAAAGGGTATAGTA
This sequence comes from Artemisia tridentata subsp. tridentata, assembly GCA_021014915.2. Taxonomy (NCBI): domain Eukaryota; kingdom Viridiplantae; phylum Streptophyta; class Magnoliopsida; order Asterales; family Asteraceae; genus Artemisia; species Artemisia tridentata. The sequence goes on along the minus strand of CP139504.1, from coordinate 63,936,643 downwards.
ACACTGGGTTAAAGTTTCACACACTGCCACGTCAGTGCCACATCAGTTTTAACATTTTCACCTTTAACTAAAAAAAACACTCCTTATCATAACTCAACTTTAATACAACTATTTTCAAATTCAACCCCTAAACTAAAACTAATACTTCATTTAATAACTAAAATAACATTAAATATTAAACATTACAATACGAATATTAAACATTACATAACATTAAATATTAAACATTACAATAAGAAATAAATACTTATTCATCGTCTTCGGAATCTTCTTGTTGTTGTTGTCGTTGAAGATGTTTCTGCCAAAGATGCTCCATAAGGTCTAGTTGGAGTCGACTATGCGTTTATCTGTCGCGTATTTCTTTTTCTTTTCGACATTGGACATCACATCTGTCGAACCACTTGTCTTTTCTCATACGTGGTGACGGATCCACCCACATTTCGCCATACTCACGTAGTGCAAACTTTTGATCTTTTAAAATCATATTATGCAAAATAATGCAAGAATACATGATTCTACGTATCTTGACAATTTCCATTTGACGTGACGGTTGTTGTAGTATACCCCAACGTCCTTGAAGTACACCAAAAGCACGTTCGACATCCTTTCGTGCACTTTCTTGTTTTTTTTTTTAAATAACCATGTTTATCGTCAGTTGTTGCCGATAAGGATTTGACGAAAGTAGCCCACTGTGGGTAAATTCCGCCAGCTAAGTAATATCCCTATTCATACTTGGTTCCATTAACCATATAAGGTGCTACAGGGGCGACGTCATTAAGAATGTCGTCGAATAACAGAGAGTTATCTAAAACATTAATATCGTTATTCGCCCCCGCCACCCCGAAAAATGCATGCCAAATCCATAAATCTTGCGAAGCAACTGCTTCAAGCATTATTGTTGGGTATTTTTTATCACCCCTACCAAATTGCCCTTGCCAAGCCACCGGACAATTTTTTCACTTCCAATGCATGCAATCAATGCTACCAAGCATTCCTGGAAAACCATGCCACCCCTCATGTATTTCATAAATACTTTGAATGTCGGACCATGTTGGTTTTCTTAAATATTCTGGCATAAACAAATCAATAACACACTTGTTAAAATTATCAAGAAAATCACGTGAAGTATGCTCACCCATTTGCAAATATTCATCAAACGCATCGGGTGCGGTGCCGTACGCCAATTGATGTACACTTCATAAGAACACTTATACTCATTCGACCCGTACAATCGGGTGATTGACTAAAGAATTTAAAATGATCCGGAAGAAAATCGGAAGTATAAGATTCAATACCTTCGACTATTTGTAGAAATAGTTTCCGGCTCATATGAAATCTTCTTCGAAAATTCCGGTGCGGATTCTTACAACCGTGATTGAAATAGTCGTTACGCAAACGTTCTTCAGCAAGCTCACGTTCACAATAGATCGGATTACTTGACATGCGAGGTTGAGCTGCTGCTTGTTCCAACTGTTGCTTATATTCGTACGCGGCTATCATAAACTGAAAGTCAGTTTCGTCATCTACATCTGACCAGTTCCTAAATTCTTCGTGACTTTGATTCGGATCCATTGTGAATGAACAAGGTTTTTTTTTTTTTTTTTTTTTTTTTTTTTTTTTTTTTTTTTTTTTTTTGAGAGGAAATATATAAATTTGAGTTTGAGTTGTGGAAGTGTGAAAAAAAATATGTGTTAATTGGTTATTTATAGTGGTGGAAAAAAGGTTTTGAATATATATATATATATATATATATATATATATATATATATATATATATATATATATTAAGGAACTAGCCGTTTATAAACGTTGGAGGGCCAAAGTTGTTAATTTTTATTTTGAAATCCAACGGTTAGTTGTAATTTTTTTTATACGAAATCACCCTTAACGCTGCGTTAAAGGTTTAACGTGGTCCTTTAATGCAACGTTAACGTGGCTCCTTGGTATGTTTAATGCACCCTTAATGTAGGCGAAGTGATGATTTAATGCAGGCATCCGTTACCATACCCCTTGCTCTAAGATCGGATGATATCATATATCTTTATATCGACATAATATCTAACTTTAAAATGTTATTACAATTTACTGTTGTTTAACACACAAAAATATAGGGATTGATATTATCTTTCGATGCAATCATTGTTGGAAAGTTTAGTGAAAAAACGAGTTTTTCATTAACTTTGGACATAGATAATTATTAGTGAATATAATTATTATGATTGAGACATTATAACATTATGTAGTCCTTTATGAGTGATTCGTAAATAGCTATTATATGTCCAAAAAGGAGTTAGTGTGAATGAGATATCGAGTCTCAAAGTACGATGTTTGGAATGAAACTTAAGGAATGATATGTGCAACTTAGTATCCTGGACAATTATAGTTTTGCTCCAGAATTTGTTTGACCCATTTATGATTCAAAGTTCAAACTTTCAGTTTCAATTGCTAGTTTAAAATGCATTTGTAAGAGCATGTTATAAAGTGGCTGTTATCTTTTCTTTTAATAGCATTTTAAAGAGTGCATTCATTCCATGAATTCTTATGAGTATAAATGGCAGCCTCATTCTTAGTTCCAAGAATCACAAAACATACAGCTTACTCCTTTCTCTCCTAACACACTCATAAGAATTCTAGCAGATTTTCGGGCAATTTGTCAATTCCGACAGTACTCCTGCTCCGGCCGTTATACCCTGGGAAACAACCGTGGTAATTGACACGGAATTGTTTTAAGGGAATCGTGTTCAACACGAGACTTGGCCTACTTGTTTATTGCTTCTGTGTAAAAGTTCTGGTTCAGGTGCTACTATTATTTACTTTGATTGCATAATTATTTATCTCCTGTAAGTGTACTTTTTGAATTCCATATAAATGGTATCCTACTTTACTACAATCTTAAAACAATTCCTTGTCACCGTTTATAAGGAAGTAAACAATTTGGATTTATAACAGTTTCAATTTGAATCTATTCTTAAAAACATTGTATCTGATCTTGTTTGTTACAAAACAGTTGTGTTTGAATTAGTTTTGTGAAACACATATTATTAACATGGTTAATTTCTTATTCGAACGTGTTTTTCTTTCAAGTTCAGGTCTGCAATTTCTTTTTAGATTTTCATGTTCAAACAGTTTCGTAGCTACTTGTGTTTGGACTAATTTATAATTTTTTTTTTCTATTCAGTTTGAATCTAACATATGTTCAGATTTTATATATTGTATTGTATGTTATAAACTTGTCATCTTCAGATTGTTCTTAACAAGTTCTATGCAGATTATAATATACAAGTACTGTTGAGATTTTAGCCTTGTTATTTCTATCATCCAAACAGCCCTTTATATCAGTTTGTTGTCCAAATAGCGCCTCAAAGGATCCAGTATAAACAGCCCCTTAACAGGTTTTAGAACATCTTTTTTGCACATAATTACTGTCCAAACAGCCCCTAAACAAGGTTCTTTCAAACAACCTCAAACCAGATTTTTAGAAGTAATTTTCTGCACTTATTTGCTGTCCAAACAGCCCCACAAAAGGTCTTGTCCAAACAGCCCAAATCAGATTTTTGGAACGAGTTTTCTACACTTATTTGCTTTCCAAACAGCCCTTAAACTAATTTATGCACATTTTTAATAACTGAATTTTTTGCACAAAGTTATATACTGTTTACACTTTCCGTTACTGTTGTATTATTTCTTCTTTGCAAATGCATGCCGGAACTTTTGCACATTATAGCAATTTGTTTGCCACGTTAAAAGCTAATTAAATAGCTATAACAGAACTTTGTTTGCTGTCATATTGGCACAAATAGTTCCTTGTACATTGGATAAGTTGGAGTGTGTTTCCTGATAACTTATTTGTGCAAGATTAGTATCCTTTGTGTGCAACCTCGAGTTACAACCTACTGTCAAATTTTCTGTGTGAAAGTTTCAGAATGGTTCTTGATTTCGTTGCAATGATTTTAGAAGTAAACCAAGGGGGTTCAAACACAAAAGAATGGTTGATTGACATGAGTGCTACTCGTCATGTGTGCTTGGACAAAAGTCTCTTTAGTTCGTTTAAAGAGGTTAACAAGGGTGAAAAACTTTTCATGGGAAATTCCATCACTGCTGACATTAAAGGTGAGGGTGATGTGATTTTAAAATGGACATCCGAAAAAGAGTTAAAACTCAAAAACGTTTTGTACGTTCCGGAGATTCGAAAGAATCTTGTGTCCGGGTGGTTGCTCAATAAGTATGGGTTTTGCCTTGCATTTAAGTTTAAAACATTCAAGTTAACCAAGAATAAAGTGGTTGTAGGTACGGGCTACGCCCGTGATGGAATGTTCAAGTTAGATTTAATTGTTAAGGAAAACAATCTTTCTAAAATGAACACTAATTCAACTTGTGTAGTTGAGACTTCGAATGTGTGGCATGGCCGACTTGGTGTAATACCCCGTAATTTTCCAGACGTATTTTTATAAGGAATTATCCATGTTTTTCATATACAAACTTTTCTGAACTCATTTGGTTTAAAAACGTGAAGTTATCTCGCGAAACGTGGAAACCGTACATAACGCGTACTGACACAACCGACGATTTGATTTGGTTATTTTATCATTTGTGAGAAACGAGGTGTATGAATAGTCATTTTTATTCGAAATATTATTCTGAGCGCGATGGCGTAATTCTTGTGTCTTGAATCTGCTGTTTACTAGACTAAGTGAGCCTCGAACCTCATTTCGTGAAAGATTGCAAAAATTACAATTATGGTCCCTGAACCTAATTTTCACTGCCGCCCCCTGTCTTTTGTAATTTTCATTTTGGTCCCTAGGTTTTTGCTATATAAGGACACTTATAACACACACACCACACAAAAACCTAGCTTCCCTCCTCCCATTTTCTGGCAGCCACCACCACTATCTGGCCACCTTTTTCCGGCCAAACGCCGTTGCTACGCTAATCATAGCCGCCGTTCAAGGAGGTCCAAGGGTGCAACAGATCGAGTTTAGATCGAAGGATTCAAAGAGTTTTGATTGTTTTTGGTTCGTGACCGTAAGTAGCCACCACCACTCCTTGCCGCTGTTTGCTACCACCATCAAGAAGGGAGATAAGGGCCGCTTTGCTAAGGGTTTTGGTTGTGGTTTGGTTTTGTCCAAAAGTAACCACAGCCGTCACCATCGCCATAACCTTCTCATCTCTCCTATCCCCTCTATCTTCTTGGTATGGTAAATTGTAAAACCCATTTTGTGTATTTTGTTTGATTTTAAATGGATTAGATAAGAGTTTTGTAAATGTTTTTGTGGACTAAAAGATGGATTAAAATACGGATTAACACATGTTTTGGAATCTAGTTTCGAGTGGTAAGAATTTGTGAAGAGGTGTAATGAACTCAAATAAGTACATTTTATTATCATCATTTATCCTATTTATTTGACTTGTTTTATTATATTATATATGAGAATCGATACATTAATGTTTACTTTAGTAATTCTCAGGTAAAAACAAGCATTATGTGAAACTTGGCGATTTTGGACTAATTATGGAGCAAAACAAGCGAGATGTCAAAAGTCTACTGAAATCCAGAAGATGCGCCATATCTCACTCAACAAATACGACGCAATATCATACTTAGATGAATTCGAAGACCATTGCCTGACTTTGAAGAATGCGCCGCATGCAATTCTATCATGCGCCGCATATGAAACTTTGGTCAAAGAAGAAGATCAAGCTCGTTCTACTCCAGGTACGCCGCAATATACTTCTAACATACGGTGTATCACTATCAAGATTTCACCAGTTACAATCCAAGACAGCTAGAGTACATGCGCCGCATACAAAGATCAAGTTACGCCGCATCTGAAGACGGTGTACGAATATTCCAGAATATATTAATCTTGGACCCCACGCGAAGTTAAGTCAATGCGCCACATCTATCAACTCAATGCGCCGCATCGATCCCTCAGACAGAAACTATAAATACCCCAAGGTCAGACGAATTTAAGGGACCTTTTTGTATAACCCTAGAGCCGAATCCAGACGACCAAGCAGCACAAGACACACCTCAAACAAAGATACAAGAGCTGTAAGAAGGTCCTGCATGTATTCAATTCATTATGTAGTTTTGTTTTATTGTTTTAGTACGCTTTAATTCATCAGGATTGATGGGCTTGTGTCATGTGACTACGAAAGATCATGCACTCCCCTTAATATTGCTTTCCCATTAATTAAAGTTTATATTTTGATGTCTTTGGTGACTTTTATTAGTGCATTGATAACCTCTGTGTCTAGCTGAGTCTTGCTTGGGTCGCCATGCCCCTTCCTCGCCTATTTATTCTAGCGTCTCTAGAAAAGTAGGATAGACATAAGTAATCATTAAGGGTTTACTCGCCGATAAGATTAGAGCCAACGAGAAAGGTTTAATTATATATACTTCATATAAAACTAGCAATAAAACAAGTGACAAGCTATTTAATTATCAGGACAGGTCTTCTTATTGTCTCGAGTATCTATCTGTGTACGTGTGTGCTAATCGCTGATTCGTGCTCATTAGTTTAGTTTTCTATTTAATTATAACCAAACTGTGCCAGTTTCTCAGGCTGAACCCCCTTGCGTTAGATTAGGTTGTATAACTAACTTAGGATATTAAAATACTGATTAGAATAACTAGATAATACGTTCCACTTTTAGTGATCGACACTCTGCTTACCATTATATTCATACTGACCGGGTACACTGCTCGTTAAGTGTGTGTGTTATTGATAAGTCGGCTAAATATAAATTTAAAACTTGAGTAGGCATTAATACTGCTAAACCACAACGACACATCACGCGCATCAAGTTTTTGGCGCCGTTGCCGGGGAGTGAATTGTTATTATCTATTAATTTGATTAAGTATTTTAATTAGGTTTTTCTTTTTAGTTTTTTTTTAGATTCTAACCACTAACCCTGTTGTATATTAGATAGATTGCATTCATTGTATAATTTGCATATTTACTGTGTTTGTGTGTTTTTGTTTTCTGTAATTTTTGTTTCTTTTTGTTTGTTTTTATTTTTGTTTTTCTTTTTTCTGTATTTTTCTGCATTCTGCTGTCGTTGTATTGTGCTGATACAAACCATACGGCGCATCTGTTTTCACAGATACGGCGTATTGCGTTTAATTTTTATAAAATACAACGCGTTTAATAAATTCGAGTACGACGCATCTTTCCCAAGATACGGCGTATTCTGTTTTTAATAAGAAATTTTTCTAAACGCTAACGCCATACGACGCATCTGTTTTAACAGATACGGCGTATTTTCTATTTAAATTAAAAACAGTTTTTCGAATTATTAAACAGAAGCGACGCATCAATCTTTATCGATACGGCGCATCTACTAAATCAAAAATCTTGTATTTTGAAACGTAATGAAAATACGGCGCATTAGCTTTTGTTAATACGACGCATTTAATTTTAATAAATATAATCGATTTTTGATAATTTAAACTTGATACGGCGCATTCTAATTCATAAGCGGTGTATCTGTTTTCTGAACAAAAGTCTGATTAAATTTTAACGTAAAAAGATACGGCGTATCCAACCTTCTGGATACGGCGCATCGTCTACAAATATCAGCAACTTTTATTTTTCTTATTCCCGAACGGAAAATATTCTAACTTACCCTTACACTAGGAAGTTTTTACTTTGAAATCTACCTGTCTTTAATTTTCAGGAACAATGTTCGATATTTTCCCCAACTGGTTCGGAAGACCCCAAAGAAACCTTACCATGGAAGAGTTTGCACTACTAATCGCTCAAGCAAATGAAAAAGAACATCATGAAGCAAGAAACTTTATTAATGAATTCAAAGGCAGTCATGAGCTGTTACTAAAGGAACAAAACAACATGACTAATGGATTGGCAATTGAAGTGCACCAATTGTCAACGGTGCTTAACAAGGTTCTTTTGGTAAAACACGATTTGAAAGGGATTACAACTAAAGGCGGAAAGTCAACCTTTCAAATCGGAGAGACACCCAAGGATAACAGCACAAACAAGATTTCCTCTGAATCTATATCATCTGAGCAAGAGCAACCAAAAGAGACTAATCCAGAACCTGTGATTAGAGAAGAACCTTCTGTTGAACTTAAACAATCAACACTACCTTTTCCACATAGGGTAAGGAAGGAGAAAGAAAATGCCTATCAAAGGAAGTTCCTGGAAAATCTCAAGCAGCTGCAGCTAAGCATACCATTTATGGAAGCCCTAGTGCAAATGCCAAAATATGCTAAATATCTGAAGAGCTTGCTTACAAACAAGTCCAAACTTGAAGAGGCTTACACTGTAACAATGGGGGGAAGAAGCTCAGCAGCATTGCTCAACAAACTTCCATCTAAGGAAAAAGATCCAGGGAGTTTCACTATTCCTTGTCAAATTAAAAATTTACATATTGGAAATGCTTTAGCCGACCTAGGAACTAGTATAAGTCTTATGCCCTCTTCTATGTATGAAAAATTAGGCCTTGGTGAACCAAAACCTACTAGGATGTGCTTAGAGCTAGCTGATAGGTCCATACAATACCCATTAGGAATAGCTGAAAACATATTAATAAAAGTTGATAAATTTGAATTACCTATTGACTTTGTTATCCTCGATATGCCCGAAAATTCTAGAACTCCTATAATATTAGGACGACCATTTTTAGCCACTGCTAGGGCCATGATTGATGTTTTTAATAAAAAGATAACTCTTACCATAGGAAAAGATGAGGTTGAATTTAATATGGAACAATCTATGAGTAAAACTAATTATGAAGATGATGAATGCTATAATATCGATGTTTCCGATGACACGATTAATCAATTTACTCAGAAATTGTTAAAAAGTAATTTGCTTGATTCTTTTCTGCTTAAAAATTTAGGAAACACAATCGCTATAGAAGATCAAGTTGATGAAAATACTATTGATAATAATTTCGTTGTTGATTCCGCTGTTTGTAACGCCATACGGCGCATCAGAAATATCGATGCGGCGCATTTATCTGATGACAGCAACGACGTAATAAAAGAACAAGTTTATTCCGCTAGTGCTAATAAAATTGATGATGTTAAACCTGTGCTTAAGGATCTCCCTTCTACTTTGGAATATGCTTATTTAAATGGGAACAATAATTCACCCGTTATTATTGCATCTGGCTTAACGCCAAAAGAAAAAGAATCCCTTTTGCAGGTACTATATAAACGAAGAGGAGCATTAGCATGGAATATGTCTGATATTAAGGGAATTAGCCCGTCATTCTGTACACATAAAATCCTTATGGAAGATGAATTCAAACCAACTATCCAACCCCAAAGGCGTTTGAATCCAAAAGTCCAAGATGTGGTGAAAAATGAAATTGTGAAATTACTTGACTCCGGACTTATCTACCCAATTTCCGACAGCTCGTGGGTCAGTCCTATCCACGTTGTACCAAAAAAGGAGGAATGACGGTAGTACTCAATGACGACAATGAGCTAATCCCTTCAAGAACTGTTACTGGATGGAGAGTTTGCATCGACTACCACAAACTCAATGATGCTACGCGAAAAGATCACTTCCCTCTTCCATTTATTGATCAAATGTTAGAAAGACTATCAGGATATGATTATTATTGTTTTTTAGATGGTTTTTCAGGTTTCTTCCAAATACCCATTGCCCCCGAGGATCAAGAGAAGACGACTTTCACCTGCTCTTATGGAACCTTCGCCTATAGGAGAATGCCGTTCGGACTATGCAACGCCCCTGCTACTTTCCAATGTTGTATGACGGCTATCTTCCTTGAAATGGTAGAAGACTTTATGGAAGTCTTCATGGACGACTTCTCGGTGTTCGGTAACTCATTTAGTGATTGTCTCTTTAAACTTGATAAAATGCTTGCTAGGTGTGAAGAAACTAACCTTGTTCTTAATTGGGAAAAATGTCATTTTATGGTTAGAGAGGGAATTGTGTTAGGACATAAGATTTCTGGGAAAGGTATAGAAGTCGACAAAGCTAAAATTGATGTAATTGCCAAACTACCTTACCCCACTAATGTAAAAGGTGTTAGAAGTTTTTTAGGGCATGCTGGATTTTATCGTAGGTTCATAAAGGATTTTTCAATGATATCAAGGCCTATGACCCAATTATTGCTAAAAGATGCGAAGTTTGATTTTTCTGAAGATTGCAAAAAGGCGTTTAATATACTTAAAGAAAAACTAACTACTGCACCTATTATAATTTCGCCAGATTGGAATCTGCCTTTTGAACTAATGTGTGATGCTAGTGATTATGCTGTTGGAGCTGTACTTGGCCAAAAGATAGAAAAGAAATTTAAGCCAATTTATTATGCTAGCAAAACATTAAATAATGCCCAAGAACATTACACCACCACGGAAAAAGAATTTTTAGCAGTAGTTTTTGCATTCGATAAATTTAGGTCGTATCTTATATTGTCAAAAACTATGGTTTACACTGACCATTCTGCTTTGAAGTATTTGTTCAATAAACAGGATGCCAAGCCAAGGCTTATTAGGTGGGTTTTATTGCTCCAAGGATTCGATATTGAAATTAAAGATAAAAAGGGTGCAGAGAATCTAGCTGCTGACCACTTATCTAGACTTGAAAACCCTGATATGGAGGTGCTTGATGAAAGGGAAATCGCTGATGACTTTCCTGATGAACACCTTATGATGGTAAGAATTAAGAGCAATGATAATACACCATGGTATGCCGACTATATAAACTTTATTGTTGCAAATGAAATTCCAAAAGGGCTAACATCCGACGAGAAAAGAAGGTTTCTAACTCGCGCTAGTGACTATATTTGGGATGAACCTTATGCCTTTAAATTATGTCCTGACAATATTATACGAAGATGCGTAGATGGAGATGATGTCCCAGCAATATTGGCACATTGCCATTCAGGGCTGACGGGGGGACATCATGGTGCAATTATTACAAAAAGGAAAATCCTTGATGCAGGATTTTATTGCCCACTATGCTGGATGATGCAAAAGATTATATAAAAGGATGTGATGCGTGTCAACGATCCGGAAATATTACATCAAGAAACGAAATGCCGCAAAACTATATCCAAGTATGTGAAGTTTTTGACATATGGGGATTGGACTTCATGGGACCGTTTCCTGAATCTAAAGGTAATAAGTATATTTTGGTTGCTGTTGATTACGTATCAAAATGGGTCGAAGCGCAAGCGTTACTGATGAAGCGAAAAGTGTACCGCTTTTAGGGGGGTCATTTAAGCCCTAAATCGTATTTATTTGATCAAATATTGCCCTAAATCGTTCCTTTTGTCATTTTAGGTACTTTGGAGAAGAAATCTGGAAAAGGAAGCATTTTGGACGTTTTTGGAGCATAAAAGTGAAGAAAACGGCAATGTCTCAAAATTGACTGGAAAAGTACCTTTGACGGCGTCAAGGATTGCTCCTGACGGCGTCATGGCTTGGCAAAAAAGGTGGACATGAAAAATACACATGATAAGCCAGAGAATTTTACAATGAATTTCTGACAGCGTCACCCTTTAAAGTGATCAAGGCCATCACGGTTTAACTTAACGAGAGACGGCGTCAAGCCCATTTCTGACGGCATCAAGCCTTGATAAGCCAGAGCGGATTTTGGAGCACTAAAGAGGGACGGCGTCAAGAAGGCCATCCGGGAACCCTAGATACGGCGAGGTGACGGCGTCAAGATCTACAACGTGACGCCGTCAGATACTAAGTTCTATATATAGTTTTGCAATTTTATGTCATTAGTGTGCAACTTTGTGAGGAGAAACCCTAAGACGAATTTCTACCATTTTTAAGGGTTTTCATACCTTTGGATCTCCCATGTTTAATTGAAGATAAGCTTTCATTTAATCAATCAATATGTCTATGTGTTGTTTGATTATATCTTGTTCTTGTCTTTTAATTAACATGCTAGGCTAGATTTATCTTGTGTTTGCTTAGATCTAATGAAACCTAACTATTGATTATTAGTTATTAGTGTGTTATTAATTGTATTGGATGATTGTTTATCGATGTTAGGCTTAAGAAAACTGGCTAACTTCCTATTCGGTAACTTGCTTGAACGTCTTAAGAAACATGAACCAATGCGTACTAGGTTTTTATGGTTGTATTTAATGCATGAGCGAATTCTAGTGATCCCATGTTAGGAGCTTCTTAGCCGGCTCGACATAGGAGTGAAGTAGGAGCTTGTAGAGTTGGGGAAGTACGTACGCCACCCCACAATTGGTATTAAGGAATACACCCGTCATCCACGCAATTAATACACACTAATCAACCGGTAAAAGATAGTTAGGGAGTAAGGAAATCTAAGTAAACACATTTCTCTCCATATAAGTTTCACGACCTTTTCATTTTCAGTTATTTTATTTTATTTGCATTTGTAGTTATTTGGGTTAGTTGACTAGCAACTAATTCCGCCCACTCCTTCAAAACCGAGATTTTACTTGCTTTCATAAAAACATAAAAAAAACAAAAAGAATCTTCCCTCACCCTTAGACCTATTAGAGTAGTTTTTCAATCCTAACGACACTATTCCCTGTGGAGAACGATCAATCCCCCGTACTTACCACTACACTATACTACATCGGTCAGGTACACTGCCTGGTGGGGTTGTAAGCCTCTTGAGATCCCTCGAGAGGTAAAACCTGTTGTAAGGTCGCAAAACCACGCATCAGTTACCAACAAACGACAGCAAGGTAGTGCTTAAATTTTTGCAAAGTTTGTTCGCTAGGTTTGGAGTTCCTAAAGCATTGATTAGTGATAGGGGAATACACTTTTGTAATCACCATCTAGGAAGAGCTTTGCAACAATATGGAGTGTATCATAGGGTTTCCACTGCATACCATCCTCAATCCAATGGGCAAACTGAAGTAGCCAATAGGGCTATAAAACGGATTCTAGAAAAAACGACTGGATATAATCCGAAAGGGTGGTCTGACAAGTTAAATAATGCTTTATGGGCATTTCGTACAGCCTATAAGACACCGAAGGGATGCACTCCATTTCGTCTTGTATACGGAAAAGCATGCCACCTACCGGTCGAAATAGAACAAAGTGCATATTGGGCTTTAAAGAAATGTAACATGGATATGGAAGCTGCAACGAAGAACCGTTTCATGGAACTCAATGAACTCTACGAACTAAGAGATGAGGCCTACAGAAATACTAAGATCTACAAAGAAAGAACTAAAAGATGGCATGACTCGAGGTTACATGGGGATAAAATGTTTACTATTGGAGAAAAAGTGCTGCTATTTAATTCTCGATTAAAGATGTATCCAGGTAAACTTAAATCAAGATGGACGGGTCCGTTCGTTGTCAAGAAAGTGTATCCATATGGGACTATTGAAATATGTGATAAAAATGGTTATATATTCAAGGTAAACGGGCAACGAGTTAAAAAATACTTTGATAATAAAATTGAGGATACTGAGAACGAGGTGGTGGAGTTTGAACCCGAAGTATTGAAATAAGGAGCTGAACGTGAGTCTAACTTGAAGACTCTGGAATAAAGACAAGTGCTGACCGGGAGACAACCCGAAGGAAAATTTTTTACTTTTCTGTTCTGTGTCGAGTCTGTCAGACCTGCAGAAGATGCGGCGCATCTCCATCATAAGATGCGACGCATCACCTGCACTGGTCATATCTTATTTCATTTTCTGCATTTTTATTTTTGACTTTAAAACTTTCTGTCAGTTTAATTAATGCGGCGCATCCCTGGTTAAGGATGCGACGCATCTTTTATTCTGATTCGTATTTATTCCAGGCTCGATACGGCGTATCTTCTTCCATAAGATACGGCGTATCGACTGACCTGATGATTTACAGTTTAATTTTTTAGGTTTTATTTTTACTAACTACTAATGTATTATGCAAGTTTGAACCTTCTTAACTCAGGTGTGTTAAAGTCTAAATGGTATTATAGATTCCTGCATTTTTGTGGATACATCATTTATGAAGCTTAAACGTTCTCATCCACAAGAAAGTTGATTTTTGCTCTTATACGAATAATGGAGGATCATACCGAGCAAATCTCAGGGGAGTTTTTCTGTTCTAATTCTTTTATTTTCTAGTTTTTAACCTTTGACACAAACAACGAGGACGTTGTTTAACTTAAGTGGGGGGATGGAGAATTAGAACACTTACTTGTCCTAAACTTTTTCAAAATATGCTTAAAATGTGCTTAATATATCAAAATTTAAATTTTTTTTAGCATGTTTTTGTTTAAAGTCTAAATTACATAACCGCACACATAACTCTATTCTTTCAAAAATATTAAAACTTTAGTGTGCCGGTGACTTGTAAACTTTAGAACTTGGCTTGTATACTATTCGAGACCACAATAATTAGTATTATCTATATAATTGGAGTGACTTGTCTAAATTGGTAAATTTCTAGGATTACACCCAAATAGCCTTTATATGTTATGTGATATTAACTAACTACACTGGTTAGTTAACCCCCGTATAAACCCTTTGTTTACTCTCACTTTTAGAGTAAGATACCCCTAGAAAAACCCTCAGAGCCATTCCTTTCGTTTCTTACACCTTTGTTATAATGTTTCGATACACCCTTACACCTTAGCCTACCCTGTAGATTAAAATCCGTGGTTAATTGCTTTAGGCAAAGTGTGTTTCCTTACATTACCTGTGTTCGCGTGCGTAATTCATTATCTTTGGTTAGGTCGGGAAATTGCACAATGCAATTGGTATGAAAGTAAATATTGTATAACTTTTAGTTTATTTTTCGTGTGTTTGCTACTTTCACTATTACAGTTATTTCTGAAAGTATGAAGAGCATGGAAAAATTATCCGGAAAAATAGTGATAGAAAAGTTGTGAAATTTTACACATATATGTTGATGTCAAAAAAAAAAAAAAAAAAAAAAAAAAAAAAAAAAAATCGAAAAAAAAATTATATAGAAAAGAAAAAGAAAAAGGAAAAGTTGGAAGTTTGTTTTAACAAACTTATGTAAAGTTTTGTATTAAGTGGGAGATATCACCACTATTTGTTGTTGTATATTATATTTATGGATTGAATGGGAGTTGGCCGTTATGGGAAAGCCAACTAAGGTTATTCTTTGATTGAGATTTTGTTGAGTATAATTCGTGTCTACCTAAAGCGTGTGTTTCAAGTGTTAAAGCGTGAGTTATTCAATGATATGAGTCTTATTCATGGGATGGTTGGGAAAGTGATTAACCACACTTAGGATTTTAATTTATCTGTTTTGTATATTTTTCATTTTACACCAATTTGTATCCCAAATATTATCCATACCCTATATCATTCTTCATCCAAACCTTTGATTTATTGAGATTAGGGATTTGAGCAATCTTAAGTATCGTAGTCGTGGATTCGGCTATGTATTTATGATTTTGTCGCCCTTTTTGATATAATATTATTGGTGAAGATTACTTGGTCCTATCTTTAGCCCATTCGAGTTAAGGAATTGAGCAATTGCAAGTATCGTGGTCGTGGATTCGATCATGTATTTGTAATTTTGTCATCTTTTCTGGAATATGAGATCGATAGAGATTAAAAAGGATGATCAACCCTTAACCAACAAACCCTTTTTACCGCTTTAGACTTGTTACTCCTTGGCTTTAGTGGGGGAGATGCGTATACTTGCCAAGCCTATGATAGAATATTCGTCACGACTAAGCAACTAAACGATTTAGAATTGTTTTACATTAAAAATTATTTTGGTTTCTACTTCGTTAAGTGTTTGGTTGTGTGATTATGACAAAACGAATACGTGCTTAAATATAAAAATAAATCCTAATATCTTTTAGGATACATTTTCCTATGATTAATTATAAGGTTTACTTGGGGACAAGTAAAGTTCAAGTGGGGGGATATTTGATGAACTCAAATAAGTACATTTTATTATCATCATTTATCCTATTTATTTGACTTGTTTTATTATATTATATATGAGAATCGATACATTAATGTTTACTTTAGTAATTCTCAGGTAAAAACAAGCATTATGTGAAACTTGGCGATTTTGGACTAATTATGGAGCAAAACAAGCGAGATGTCAAAAGTCTACTGAAATCCAGAAGATGCGCCGTATCTCACTCAACAAATACGACGCAATATCATACTTAGATGAATTCGAAGACCATTGCCTGACTTTGAAGAATGCGCCGCATGCAATTCTGTCATGCGCCGCATATGAAACTTTGGTCAAAGAAGAAGATCAAGCTCGTTCTACTCCAGGTACGCAGCAATATACTTCTAACATACGGCGTATCACTATCAAGATTTCACCAATTACAATCCAAGACAGTTAGAGTACATGCGCCGCATACAAAGATCAAGTTACGCCGCATCTGAAGACGGTGTACGAATATTCCAGAATATATTAATCTTGGACCCCACGCGAAGTTAAATCAATGCGCCGCATCTATCAACTCAATGCGCCGCATCGATCCCTCAGACAGAAACTATAAATACCCCAAGGTCAGACGAATTTAAGGGACCTTTTTGTATAACCCTAGAGCCGAATCCAGACGACCAAGCAGCATAAGACACACCTCAAACAAAGATACAAGAGCTGTAAGAAGGTCCTGCATGTATTCAATTCATTAAGTAGTTTTGTTTTATTGTTTTAGTACGCTTTAATTCATCAGGATTGATGGGCTTGTGTCATGTGACTACGGAAGATCATGCACTCCCCTTAATATTGCTTTCCCATTAATTAAAGTTTATATGTTGATGTCTTTGGTGACTTTTATTAGTGCATTGATAACCTCTGTGTCTAGCTGAGTCTTGCTTGGGTCGCCATGCCTCTTCCTCGCCTATTTATTCTAGCATCTCTAGAAAAGTAGGATAGACATAAGTAATCATTAAGGGTTTACTCGCCGATAAGATTAGAGCCAACGAGAAAGGTTTAATTATATACACTTCATATAAAACTAGCAATAAAACAAGTGACAAGCTATTTAATTATCAGGACAGGTCTTCTTATTGTCTCGAGTATCTATCTGTGTACGTGTGTGCTAATCGCTGATTCGTGCTCATTAGTTTAGTTTTCTATTTAATTATAACCAAACTGTGCCAGTCTCTCAGGCTGAACCCCCTTGCGTTAGATTAGGTTGTATAACTAACTTAGGATATTAAAATACTGATTAGAATAACTAGATAATACGTTCCACTCTTAGTGATCGACACTCTGCTTACCATTATATTCATACTGACCGGGTACACTGCTCGTTAAGTGTGTGTGTTATTGATAAGCCGGCTAAATATAAATTTAAAACTTGAGTAGGCATTAATACTGCTAAACCGCAACGACACATCACGCGCATCAAGGTGTTTGTTTGACTACGGGTTGGGATACGGGTCGGGTTGACCCGGATCTAATTGTTGTTTTGTTCATGGATTTGAGTCATGCTTTGAGTCTCGTTGTTGTTGATGTTATATTGGATTTGGTTGGGTTGATTTTTGTTTGTTTTGGTGTACCTTGTTCTCGGCAGTAAAAGAAAGACCCACGTAGGGTCATGGGTTGAAGACTTGGGGGCTCGGTTTGCTCTAAGCTTTACTTAGTGTGTTTTAGTGGTGGTCCCGAGTCAAAAAGGAAAACCCACGGTAGGGTTAACTTGAGATTTGAAAGGTTACTAGTACTGCTTATTTTTGTTTTAAACTTATTGGTTTGTAGAAATTATTAAAGGGTACGTTAATATTTTTTACAACTGATGAGTGTCTAAATACTCATCATTTCTGTCACATTTAGACTACAAAAACATTTAAAAACATGCAGATATGCTTCAAAATACAGAAAATATAATTTGATTGTGTTTTTATGTGTTTCATGTGCAAAAGGATTAAAAACAGTTGAAAAACGAACATAGTTTGCATAATTGTCAATTTCAGTCCTTTAACTTTCAAAAATTGGAAGTTTTCTGTAACACCCCAAAAATAGTCCCTGGTGTTAAAAATGTTAAAAATATCATTCAAGGTCCCTAAGCTATTTAACTTTTACCATATTGGTCCTTGGATGAAAGTTTTAAAGAAATGGCAGTTTTGGTCCTTCAAGTTTTAAAAATGGCAAGTTTAGTCCCTGAACTTTCAGAAAATGGCAAATTAGGTCCTTGAAGTTTAAACAATTCAAAATTCCCATTTTTCAAAACCCTTAACCCATTTCTATTCCCCAAAATCCAAAATAACCCATGTTTGACCCATGAAAAGTCAAAGCTGCTTAAATAATAAAAAAAGTCAACTATGTACAGTACATGGGAAAGTCAAACAAGCTAAAACCGCCATTATCCCTTCCACCTCACCTATCCAGCTGCTACTATCCCTTCCACCTCACTACCCACTTCACAGTTTGTCCCCTCCACCTCCACAAACACCCAAAAATCCTTAATTGCTAAATCCAGCTCAAATCAACCCAAGACTTTTTGGCGCCAAATTTACAAGTGCACGGCTGGGATGAATTGGAGCTATCCAAGTGTTGGGATTTGATCAGAAGGTCTCAGAGAAGATATTTTGACTATAAGAGACCACTCAATCACAAAGAAGCAAGTGTTAGATTTTTAGGTTAGATTTTAGAGTAGTGTAGTTAGTTTAATTAATGTCGAATAGCTAAGTTTCTTGTAATTTTTCTTCTGGGTTTGTAAAATTCTGTATTAGACAAGTAATTTAAGTTGTACTTCAATCGTTTAATCAAAGTAATTCCAAGTTTTCAGTCATAACTATATTTCCCGCCAAAATTGTTCTTCTTTGTTTTTGATGTTATAATCTGTATTAAGTGTTCAAACAAGCTTTTATAAGCTTATTAAAGTAATTAAAGAAGTATTAAGAGGTTCCTGAGGTTCTAATTTCATTTTGAAGAAAAGTCAACAAATGGTCAACTAAGCTCCAAAAAGCTGTTCTGGGCGGTATAAGCTAATCTGGAAGGCTTTTCTGGGTTTTCTAGCTTGTTGTTAACAAGCTAGGGGTGTTCTGATCCATAGTTCTTTGTTCCATAAGCTTATCAGTTGTAAGCTTTTTCATTAATTTTGTACTATTTTTATAGTATACTGTAGAATAGCTTATTGGTAGCTTTTTTTCATAATTTTCAGCTTATCAGTAGTTTATAATTGTATTTCTTCAATATTATCAGTAGTATACACTAGTTAATTAGCTTCCTTAAAAATCATCAAAAAAGCCAAAAATAAGCTAGCTTATTAAACTACTTAATTTTCAGTTAAAAGTCATTACTTATAGCTTATTACACTTAGTAGCATCATTAGAATTCATATCTTAGCTTAAAACAACCATTTTCAGTTAAAAAATTCCAATACAGACCCATTAAGGGGTGTTTGGCAATATAAGGTCAAACTGGTCATATTAGTTGTTACTGTACATTTACCCTTATCCCAGCTTTGATCCAGCTTATTCTTGACCTTATTAAGCTGTTCCTTAGTTCTAAGTAGCCATATAGATAGATAATCTAGTTTTGTCCTACCTGTGCAATTTTCAGACCATAGAAAGTCCAAATAAGCCTATATAAGCAACAAGCTTATTTTGGCCTTTTTATTGGCATTCCTGAGTTCCTCCTGGTCATATTAGAGTAGTCAAATAGAGTTGGATTGGCTTGCACACTTGTGTACAAGTCTGCACACCACAACAGATAAGCAGACTGCATATTTCAGTTTTTGTGGTTTTTGAAGATCTTGGGTGATTTTTAATTAACACATCATAAGCCCTCATAAGCTGTCCTTTTGCACCTATAAGCTCACCCAACTCATCTACTGACTAGTATTTTTATTTTATTTTTTAGAATTTTTTAAGACCATAAAACCCAGGCCTGAAAATGGGCAATTTTGCCTTGTGCCTGCCTTATCAGCAGACTCAGTTAAAGCTGAGCTTGTTGAGAGCTTTTCAGCTCTTAAGCCCTAGCTTTTTAATGAACCTTAAGCTTATTATTATCCATCTCAGTCCATTTTAGCTCTTTCCATAAGCTCTTAGCTTATTTTCCAGCTTTTAGCTTAATTTGAAGAATCCAGTTCTTAAAAGCCTTATAAGTGGTCTGCTTTGATAAGCAGCTTGTTTCCAGCTTATTTAGCTAATTCTAAAAATAAGTCCTTTGTAAAAGTTGTTTATATATAGCTTAAAAATAGTTTTGTAAAAGAAAAATCAGAAAAACATCAATTTTAAAATAGTGATAGCTTCTATTTAAGCCATTTGGCTTATTTTTCAGCTTTTTCAAAAAGCACTTTTCATTTTTATATTTTTCTTATCTTCCTGTCACCTTAGAGTATTTATAGAAAAAGTTTCAGATTTTTCTTTGTTTATTTAGTATTTATTAAAAATCAAAATAGTTTAAATAATAATTAATTAGTAATTAATTAATAATAATTAGATAAAAAGTGTAATAAATATATTTTCGGTTTTAAAATAAGTTTTATAATATTTTAGATTTTTCTTAGTCATAATTTCACTTTTCTAGCTTTGTTTCATATTTTCTTATATTTTAGGGTATTATTAAATAGTTAAAAATAGTAATTAATTAATAATAATTAAATAAATAGTTATAAAAATAATTTTAATTTTACAATAATTTTCTTTTATTATTAGGATTTTAAAAATATAATTTTCACATCCGTGGGATTTATATTGGACAGAATTCACGTTTTATTTTGTACGTTTACGTAAATTTAAATTAAACGTACACGTTTTTTAAGTTTTAAACGTTCCCAAGTATTTTCATTCACCTACTTGTTCTATTAGCTTATTTAAGCTATTTTCTTTTATTCCTTAGTGTAAATCATTCAAAACCCTTTCCTGTTCAATATTCACCCGATCACAAATCCGTTCTATTACAGAATTCACACCTCGTTGGGACTTAACGACCCGGGGATACACTAACTCCTTGGATAATTGCATTGTGCCCTAGATTGTTTGACTCTTGTTGACCATTTACTTGGTCAATATTAGTTGACTGTTTGGGACCGATCAAATTTTGGCGCCGCTGCCGGGGAGGTGTGCTGTGTAGAAACGAATTTGAAGCATCAGTGATTGTTGAATGTACATCCCTTGTATATTTACCATCCTTGTCCATATTTTCATATTTTTCATATAAAAACCAAAATAATCGTAAAGTTAATTCGTTTGACTAAACGATTACCAAAAACATTTTTATTCAAGTTTTCAACGAACACAAAAAACCCAAAAATAGTCATCTTTACCCTCTTACCCTTTTTGATTCTTTATCCCTTTACCCTCTATCCATTTTGATTCTAAACTTCTTATATATTTCTTCTATGGCATCTCTCGGCTACAAATGTTTTGATTGTAAAAGCCCGTTGATTGACAGCCTTCATTGTTCTAAGTGTAAGTGTGAGCGGTGTGGAAATCATGCACCAAAAGGATCCTGTTATTGGTGTGAAGTAGCCCTCAAAAGGGAGCTTAATTCCATCAATGATTCTCAAAGTCCTTCCTACTACCCTCCACAGCCCGAGATACGTGCTATTAATGACAAACCGTCGATAATCGATCCTAACCTTTCAGGATTTACGGTTAAAAGTTTGTCCAGCAAACGTACAGAACTTAGAACAATGACTAAAAAGAACGACTTGCCTAATCTTCACGTTTATCAAAAACAAGAACCAGAGACCATAACGGAAGTGGTGGAAATTCCTAGCTCTCAGAGCACACCACTTGTCCCACCTCCGAATTTTATTCCTTGTGTTGGTTGTGGTGAGCCGCTTTTTGGTTTGCCATGTCATTGGTGTACATGTGAACAATGTGGTAATGATATTCAAGACGGAAGTTGTTTGTTTTGTGGTTCGAGGAATTCATTTGCTTATGATCCTAATCCGAACTCATTCAGCGACTCTTCAAATTTTTCCAACTACCCATCACATTCGTACGAGCAAGAATCATATTATCCAAATCTCAATGATGCATCGTATCAAAATACACCAGACTTTTCTTGTGAGTATTGTGGAGGCCCACACTACAGTTTCGATTATCAAACAAGGAATCCAATTCCTTGTTACAATAATGACTATTCGTGTCAAAACCAACCTCCACCGTACCAAATGTTTCAAGCAACTCCTCAACAAACTAAACAAGATTTTTTTCTAAAGACTCTAGAGTCATTAAAAGAAATGAATGAGGAGTTGGCTAATATACCGTTTCATAATGCACCAAGTTCTTCTTGTGCATGTTGTGGGGGTCCTCATGATGATAATCAATGTCAACCTTCCGGTTTTGACACATCCACACCCCCACAATTTCCACTCATTCCATATTCTCGTGGGGAAGCTATGGCAGAATCATTTGCCATAGACAATCCTCATGGAAAAAGCATGGAAGAATTACTGGCTGAGCAACGAGCAGCTAAAACAAGGGCCAATTTCCGCAATGTTGCTCTTATCGATGACGATGATGACAGTGATGATGAAGATAACATTGTTATTATTCAAAAAGATTCATCGAATTCATCAGCTCAAATCCCACCAATCCAAAATTCGCAGGGAGAAAAGAGTATGATGGAATTACTAGCAGAAGAACAAATGGAATTTGTAAAATCCATGTATGCTAGTCCTTCTCAACTCCCTCAGTCAGCTGTTATCACACCCGAAGTTCCCACTAATTCTCTTATTATGGGGGACGAGCATCTTGACACTATTCCTGAAAAGGAATCGGACGAATTCATAAAGTCTAGTGTTGACAACCTTTTCCCAATCCCAAGTGAGTCACAGGGAACTTTTGATCAAATGTGTGATATCCCTCCTCCTCTTGATTTTTCAAAAGATCATGTTGAGATGTTATCCGATTCCACTAATGACGATTCTTTATCATGTGGAGACATCGTTTATATGGAGGAATTTCCTTCTGAGCCAGTCAGCTTAGAAGAAGAGAATGATGAAGAAATTGACACTGAAATCAAAGATGAAGCTCTTCGAGCAACATTATTGAATGTCAGTCTTCTCATTTCTAAAATCGAGGCTTTCAAGGAAAAACCCATTTCATCTCCTATCCCCATAAAGGATAGTGACATTTTTTCCGATGATTCTATTCCGGAAATGGAAGCCTTCTGTTTTGATCAGATGGGAGAGAAAATTAGTGGCAATACCACTTCTCATTCTCATAATTCTCTCCCCGATTATGAATCATTTACATTTGAGGAGTTCGCTGATGAACTCACTCACATCAAATCCGAATATGATTCATTCACCTTTGAGGAGTTCTCCAGTGAACTCACTCATATCATATCTCCGCTGGAGTATGATAACTTCCACTTTGATCTTGACAAAGATGTTTTGTGTGCCCCTGAGGGAAATGTTCTCAACACTGAGAATTTGATTAATATCAAAATTCCATCCCTCCCACCCAGAATATGTCTTGATCAAATGAGCTTAAATGATGAGATTCATGATCCAGAAATCATGAATTCTCCTTCTAATGATGATGAGTTAGTCATGATTTTTATCATGACTTTCTTTCTTTTCTTCACCTACACGGTGACTTCTCCTGTTCTTCACTCCTTCGGGAATGAAGACACTATCTTTGACCCCGGCATTTTTATTTATCATTTGTGAGCCGGGTCTGTGTATATCTCATCGGTGTGGAACTTTCATGAAATTCAATGTTTTTCCAAACACATTGAATGAAAGTCCGATGGAGATGGTTTCTTCCACTTGCTTCCCCAAGAACCAATGAATGCGGGGTCGAGTCAAGCTAGTGACTCGGTGAACAAAAACATTAGCACAACATGGGTTTTCACCCATGTCTCTGACTTCTTTCTCTGTTCTACCACCCAAGTGTGGGGGAAATGCCCACATGTTGTATATATGTAAATTTCAAAAAAAAAAAAAAAAAAAAAAAAAAAAAAAAAAAAAAAGTATGTGTGTGTATATAAAATAATGGCTATTAGTATTGCCTTTTCACGTTCTAAGTGTTGGTTTAACAGCCGGTACTTTGAATATTGAGGGCAATATTCAGTTCTAAGTGTGGGGGGAATTATAGCGAATTTGATCATATGTACCATCTAGTACCCCCATTTTGGCCAAAATTTTAAAATTTTTTCTCACTTAGAACGCAATAAATGGTTATTAGTCCGCCATGTCTAACCCACATAAGGATTGGCTAATCCAGGAGCAAACGGCTCTTGGTAAAGATAAATCAAATCCGTTTATGGCTGACAATTTGCCAAAAATTGTATGGTATTCGACTCACCATATCTTTTATAGTGAAGAGTTGGCTAGCCCGCAAGGTTATGGCTTGTGGTTAAGGCAAGTGGAAAAACCATAATTGGTAATCAGCTCACCAAAGATAATAGTTGTAATTTATCTAAGAGTTGGCTAGTCCAG
This sequence comes from Artemisia tridentata subsp. tridentata, assembly GCA_021014915.2. Classification (NCBI taxonomy): domain Eukaryota; kingdom Viridiplantae; phylum Streptophyta; class Magnoliopsida; order Asterales; family Asteraceae; genus Artemisia; species Artemisia tridentata. The sequence goes on along the minus strand of CP139504.1, from coordinate 63,912,344 downwards.
AAGCAAACGGCTTTTGGTAAAGACAAATCAAAACCATTGACAGCTTATGGTTTGCTCAAAATCATTTGGTTATCATTGTACCAAAGTATCACATACTAAAACATTGGCTACTCCATAAGTAATGGCTATCTGGTAAAGAGTAAAATCCATTAAATTTTCAAAAAGGATTGCTAGGGACTAGCAATAGTTTAGTGTGGGGGATTGATGAGTGTCTAAATACTCATCATTTCTGTCACATTTATACTACAAAAACATTTAAAAACATGCAGATATGCTTCAAAATACAGAAAATATCATTTGATTGTGTTTTTATGTGTTTCATGTGCAAAAGGATTAAAAACAGTTGAAAAACGAACATAGTTTGCATAATTGTCAATTTCAGTCCTTTAACTTTCAGAAATTGGCAAAAATAGTCCCTGGTGTTAAAAATGTTAAAAATATCATTCAAGGTCCCTAAGCTATTTAACTTTTACAATATTGGTAATTGGATGAAAGTTTTAAAGAAATGGCAGTTTTGGTCCTTCAAGTTTTAAAAATGGCAAGTTTAGTCCCTGAACTTTCAGAAAGTGGCAAATTAGGTCCTTGAAGTTTAAACAATTCAAAATTCCCATTTTTCAAAACCCTTAACCCATTTCTATTCCCCAAAATCCAAAATAACCCATGTTTGACCCATGAAAAGTCAAAGCTGCTTAAATAATAAAAAAAGTCAACTATGTACAGTACATGGGAAAGTCAAACAAGCTTAAACCGCCGTTATCCCTTCCACCTCACCTATCCAGCTGCTACTATCCCTTCCACCTCACTACCCACTTCACAGTTTGTCCCCTCCACCTCCACAAACACCCAAAAATCCTTAATTGCTAAATCCTGCTCAAATCAACCCAAGACTTTTTGGCGCCAAATTTACAAGTGCACGGATGGGATGAATTGGAGCTATCCAAGTGTTGGGATTTGATCAGAGGGTCTCAGAGAAGATATTTTGACTATAAGAGACCACTCAATCACAGAGAAGCAAGTGTTAGATTTTTAGGTTAGATTTTAGAGTAGTGTAGTTAGTTTAATTAATGTCGAATAGCTAAGTTTCTTGTAATTTTTCTTCTGGGTTTGTAAAATTCTGTATTAGACAAGTAATTTAAGTTGTACTTCAATCGTTTAATCAAAGTAATTCCAAGTTTTCAATCATAACTATATTTCCCGCCAAAATTGTTCTTCTTTGTTTTTGATGTTATAATCTGTATTAAGTGTTCAAATAAGCTTTTATAAGCTTATTAAAGTAATTAAAGAAGTATTAAGAGGTTCCTGAGGTTCTAATTTCATTTTGAAGAAAAGTCAATAAATGGTCAACTAAGCTCCAAAAAGCTGTTCTGGGTGGTATAAGCTAATCTGGAAGGCTTTTCTGGGTTTTCTAGCTTGTTGTTAACAAGCTAGGGGTGTTCTGATCCATAGTTCTTTGTTCCATAAGCTTATCAGTTGTAAGCTTTTTCATTAATTTTGTACTATTTTTATAGTATACTGTAGAATAGCTTATTGGTAGCTTATTTTCATAATTTTCAGCTTATCAGTAGTTTATAATTGTATTTCTTCAATATTATCAGTAGTATACACTAGTTAATTAGTTTCCTTAAAAATCATCAAAAAAGCCAAAAATAAGCTAGCTTATTAAACTACTTAATTTTCAGTTAAAAGTCATTACTTATAGCTTATTACACTTAGTAGCATCATTAGAATTCATATCTTAGCTTAAAACAACCATTTTCAGTTAAAAAATTCCAATACAGACCCATTAAGGGGTGTTTGGCAATATAAGGTCAAACTGGTCATATTAGTTGTTACTGTACATTTACCCTTATCCCAGCTTTGATCCAGCTTATTCTTGACCTTATTAAGCTGTTCCTTAGTTCTAAGTAGCCATATAGATAGATAATCTAGTTTTGTCCTACCTGTGCAATTTTCAGACCATAGAAAGTCCAAATAAGCCTATATAAGCAACAAGCTTATTTTGGCCTTTTTATTGGCATTCCTGAGTTCCTCCTGGTCATATTAGAGTAGTCAAATAGAGTTGGATTGGCTTGCACACTTGTGCACAAGTCTGCACACCACAACAGATAAGCAGACTGCATATTTCAGTTTTTGTGGTTTTTGAAGATCTTGGGTGATTTTTAATTAACACATCATAAGCCCTCATAAGCTATCCTTTTGCACCTATAAGCTCACCCAGCTCATCTACTGACTAGTATTTTTATTTTATTTTTTAGAATTTTTTAAGACCATAAAAACCAGGCCTGAAAATCGGCAATTTTGCCCTGTGCCTGCCTTATCAGCAGACTCAGTTAAACTGAGCTTGTTGAGAGCTTTTCAGCTCTTAAGCCCTAGCTTTTTAATGAACCTTAAGCTTATTATTATCCATCTCAGTCCATTTTAGCTCTTTCCATAAGCTCTTAGCTTATTTTCCAGCTTTTAGCTTAATTTGAAGAATCCAGGTCTTAAAAGCCTTATAAGTGGACTGCTTTGATAAGCAGCTTGTTTCCAGCTTATTTAGCTAATTCTAAAAATAAGTCCTTTGTAAAAGTTATTTATATATAGCTTAAAAATAGTTTTGTAAAAGAAAAATCAGAAAAACATCAATTTTAAAATAGTGATAGCTTCTATTTAAGCCACTTGGCTTATTTTTCAGCTTTTTCAAAATGCACTTTTCATTTTTATATTTTTCTTATCTTCCTGTCACCTTAGAGTATTTATAGAAAAAGTTTCAGATTTTTCTTTGTTTATTTAGTATTTATTAAAAATCAAAATAGTTTAAATAATAATTAATTAGTAATTAATTAATAATAATTAGATAAAAAGTGTAATAAATATATATTCGGTTTTAAAATAAGTTTTATAATATTTTAGATTTTTCTTAGTCATAATTTCACTTTTCTAGCGTTGTTTCATATTTTCTTATATTTTAGGGTATTATTAAATAGTTAAAAATAGTAATTAATTAATAATAATTAAATAAATAGTTATAAAAATAATTTTAATTTTACAATAATTTTCTTTTATTATTAGGATTCTAAAAATATAATTTTCACATCCGTGGGATTTATATTGGACAGAATTCACGTTTTATTTTGTACGTTTACGTAAATTTAAATTAAACGTACGCGTTTTTTAAGTTTTAAACGTTCCCAAGTATTTTCCTTCACCTACTTGTTCTATTAGCTTATTTAAGCTATTTTCTTTTATTCCTTAGTGTAAATCATTCAAAACCCTTTCCTGTTCAATATTCACCCGATCACAAATCCGTTCTATTACAGAATTCACACCTCGTTGGGACTTAACGACCCGGGGATACACTAACTCCTTGGATAATTGCATTGTGCCCTAGATTGTTTGACTCTTGTTGACCATTTACTTGGTCAATATTAGTTGACTGTTTGGGACCGATCAACAACAAGGGTGCGTTTGGTTTGTGACATGGGCTTAAAGCCCATACACAAAATAGTTGGGTTTGGTTGTGGGGCCGAAGCCCAAGCCGGCTGCGTTTGGTGTTGTCATGGGATCAAAGCCATAAATAAAAATGGGGTTGCGTCTGGTTATTAAAAATGAGTCACAAACCTATGTATAGAATATAAAATGAGTTTGGTTTTAAAAGTGTTTAATGTGTGTTATATTTTTGTCAAAAGGTAATAAGCTTGAAAATAATATCGAAGTATTGGACTAACATTATTTATTGGGTTGACACTTGTGTTCCGTGGTACGTTTTGGTTACTCTTGGATTATTATATTGAGGTTCGTACAAATAAATACTTAACGAATTATAAATATTGGATTGTGACTTGAAATTATTGGACTACATGGGACATATTGAACTATATTGAACGATTGGACATTTTGTACTAGAGACGAATGTAATATATTAAACTCGGGATGAATTTAATATATTAAACTCGTAACGGACCTAAATATCCATTCAACAAATATTAAACTAATAACGAGTTGTTAGTTATAAACTTGTCGGGAACATTATTTTGAGAAATTGAGTTTTATTTAAGTCAAAACGACTTGGGAAAGTTGTATAAACGGACGCATCATGCCGAAATTTATAAAACTCTCTAGACTTATACTTTGATTTCGAAAACCTTTTATCTTATAAAACCCGACAATAATCGAAACTTGTAGTTTTATTAACATGAAAACTTTTACCATGTGATATACTAATTTGAGTTTTCTTTTAAAACTTAAATTACCGTTCCAAAACTTTATTGATTATTTCCAAACTATTCAGGATTATTGGGCAAATACCGAAAAGTACTAATTGACTTATTTTATTGACGTTTTCCTTTGTCGCTATTTTCCTTGACTTCTTTTGTCATTCCTTTATTGACTCAAGTTCTCGTCCATACTTTTCTCGACTGTGTCGATGTTCTACTTCTTTTTGGCGTGAGTATTTTTGAGTCTATGCTTCCTTACCACCACACGAAATGTTGAAACTGAAATTTTCTTACGAGCAATGATAATGGACTTTTCACAAACTTTGATACGAGTAATCCATGAAAACTAAGACGCTTGTCTTTTGAAAACTCTTTTACTTTACGAGAAGTATTCTAAGATAACCATATACGTATTAGGTTGTGCCGATCCGGTACCGTTGTGCCTCTACTCTCGATACCGTTGTGTTTTGCTCTTGATGCCAATTGTGACAGTTGTGATTCTTGCGTTACTTCATAATGAGGTGAGTTCATGACCCCTACTTTTTCTTGTTTTGAAATACCTTTTGGGGGAGAATACATGCACACTTTACTCATTCGTTTTACTCTACATGATTTAATTACTCAGAAGCATTCTTTGCTTTGCTTTAATACTTGTTGGATTTCTTGAATGCAATATTATGTAATCATTACATACTTGATTTTTACTCATGGACACAAGTGCTTGAAAACATATATGTGAGTTTATAGCCTCACTTTACTTATACTTGTTTTACCAATTTTGGGGTGAGAAACATGCAAAACATTTTCTGGACCACAAACAATACTTTACTTTCTTAAAACTATTGCGCAGTTAGCCTAAGCCCCTGAACCCACTATTATGCCCACCTTCATGAACCGTTAATTCCTGCTGGGAAGTGCGATTGATATAAATAGATCTATTGGGGGTGACTCCCCCGTTCGGTTGGCCAGACGGGTCAATGTGGGCGTATACCAAGTTGGACTACGAGTGTTTTGGGTTAATCGCTATGGGCCCCTTATTATTATTATATATGTGCTATATTGTAGCGCACTGAACTGTCGAGCTTCGGTTGCATGAACTTAGTACTAGCGTAATAGACTCTTACTTTAAAGTGACATTATATTCGTTGTAATGGTCACATACCTTGTGATCCGTGTGTAGTATATATATATAAATATAGTATCGTGCACACGTGATACTTTGGGAAATGACAAGTCAAACCTTGGGAAAAGTCAAACTTGCAAAACCCGTGAATGTGATGTGTGTGATACCGGGCAAGTGATCACCCGGGTCGTGTCCCAGCGAGGTGTGAATCGAGGATTTCGTTTTAGGTTCGGAATTAAAATGCTTGATGATTGGATTTGGAGATTATTTGGTGTCGTGGTATAATTACACAAAGCAATGAAACGCAAAAGGTATTTAAAACTAAAAACGCACGTTTTAATTAAAATTAATGTCAACGCGCAAAAATAAAAGTGAAATCTAAAAAATTTTAGCCCTACGAGTACCGAATTAATTTTCCTACACTCTAAATTATAAAAGAAAATTTTGGAAAAAAAAGAAATATTTTTTTGATTTTTTAATTATTTATTACGAATTAAAAAACTAATTAAACTAAATTAATTAGAGAAAAATAGCAAATGAAAAGTAAAAATTATTAAAAATTTTCAGTAATTAAATTACACTATAACTAATTTATGAAAATTGTTTGGAGCAGAAAAAGCTACTGAATAAGCAGTTTAAAAGCAGAACAGTTTAATAAGCTAGGATTAGAAAACAAGATTAAATAAAAACTATTGCTAAGGTTAACAGACAAAGTTGGCTAGGGCAGATGGAATGGATGTGGGTTTGCCGGCTGACAGACCTGGGTTCGAATCCCAGGTTGGTCAGTTTTTGTTTTTAATTTTTTCTTGGTTTGTATTTTTTAAACTTAAACCAACAAGTGAAACAAACTAATTTTAAAAACTGAAAATCTTTTTATACTAAGAGATAAGCTCAAAAACAGCTCTGAATCAGCTGATAAACTTGGAATTAGATTAAACTAACAACTAATTTTAAAGCTATGCTAAACACAAGCACAAACAATATGCAACACAACAGATCCAAATCCAACTTTGATAAACACAATACTAACAATATGAAGCAACAATATGAAGCAGCTAACAAGAACAATATGAAGCAACATGCTAAGCAGCTAACAATATGAAGCAGGCAAACAAGAACAATCTTAATACTCAACAAACTTTTAATACTACGAACAAACTTTTAATGCTAAGCAGAACAAAAAAAAAAAATAATATACCAAGAGCAGCAATAAGCGAAATTTACCCGTTTGACTCAAAAAGTCAAACACACCTTCATAACTCAAACAAAAATCAGCCTAGTAACATCATAACATCATAAAAATTAAACAAATAACATCATAAGCAAATAAACATTATAAGCTACTAATAACATCATAAGCAAATAAACAAAGATTTAGAACATCATAAGCAGTAAAAAAAATAATTAGAAAAATAATAAACCGAATAAATAAAAATAGACTTAAATTAAAACAAGAGTAAATTACAACTAAATAAAATACAAAGTACCTTAAAAAAACGCTAAAAATAAACCTCGTTACAAAAATAAAATCCTAATCTATTTATACTACTTATTAAAAACCTAGGTCTTCACCCATGTGTGTTTCTTCAGTGAGAGAAAACAATGAAAATGAGTCCCTTGTGCTTTCTTGAGCAAATCCCATCCGTAGGATTGAAGATTGGTTGATCTTGGCCCTTAGATAACTTTTGCCGCCCAATTTTATCCCACGGATTGCCATCGTGGCAGTGGTGTCTCGTGAAGAAGGCATCATGTGAAGGGCATGGGAGGTTGTGAAAGGTAGGGGGAGGGATTGGCTTATCGGGTAAAAGAGGTGAGGATGAAGAAGAAGGGCATTGACCGGGTTTAGGGATTTTGACCAAGGAAAGGGGGTTTGACCCTTCTTATTGACCGGTGTTAGTTAAGCTTAGGATTGGGTCGGGTTTGAGTGGTGGATCCGGTTGTATTGTTAGTTCGATGGGCTGGTGAGTGGGTTGAGTGGTAGGTGTTGGGCTTTGTTGGATATGAAAGGGTTGGGTTAAGCAAAGTGGTGGGCTGTTGGTGGGTTTAATGGGGTTGAATGGGTTAAAATGATGGATCCGGTTGTTATAATAGAATTAGGATGTGTTGGATTTGATTTAGGAACCAAATTTGTAAACATGTAAACCCCAAGGGCCAAGACTGCCATTCATTCAAAGTTGATCAAGGGACTTATATTGCCAAACAAAAATAATCCAAGGGCCGTTTGGGATTTTTGAGCTCGAATAAAAATCCGCATGAAAAACGACTTTCCCGGCATCAGCTTTCGGCTCTTTTCCATATTAAGCTCGATTTTGTCCATGTTTGCCCCATTTTCAATCCTTTTGTACCTGCAACACATAAAACACAATCCAAGGATATTTGTAATAATATATGGTCCATTTGGGTGTTTTTGGTCATTTTTGTGGGGTTTTTCGGGTATAAAATGATGAGTAAAAGGCCACTCATCAATCCCCCACACTAAGATATTGCTAGTCCCTAACAATCCAATCATGTGAAGTAATGAAAGGAACCAAGTATACCCCGTTTCGACTTTTTATTTGATGCGAGAAATTTAAACTAGAACATAAATAAATAACATGCTTGATTTTCAAAAATGGTATCATGGAACGGGATTCACACAAAATGGGTGTCTCCAGGGAATTGATATCGTCATCCTCTTTTTATACTCCCAACTAAGCTTAAACTCAATGTGCAAATGTTTTTGTAAAATGCTAACGCTACTTATACTAGTAATCTATGTAAGTCGAGACTTAACTTTTCACTCCCATATTTATTCAATTTAGGTGACTGTGCCATTTTCAAAATTTTGACCACAAAAATCGACATTTATTATGGTTGTTATTCGTTTAAGTCAAATACTAATTTATCGGGAACCTCGGAAATCTAAGGATCAAAAGGGCCTTTTCCATGTAGCGGCTTTCTTCTCGGCACATCCCAAACCAGTTGGTTTTAGGTGACCAGGCTTTTGATACCCCACAGAGAATAGTACCGGAATCAGCGGAATTTCGATTTCAAAGATTTTGGATATTCCCACTAAGCTAGTATTAAATACTTAACTAAATAACAACAAACGATCATTTAGAGATTAGAGACTCAAAGGCGAGATCACTCCATGTAACGGCTTTCTTCTCGGCACATCCCAAACCAGTTGGTTTTAGGTGACCAGGCTTTTGACACCCCACAGAGAATAATTTCGGAGATTTCGAACCCCTTTGAAATCAACAATCTACTAAATTACCGTTTAACCTTTATACAAAATCGACGAATCCAAGTTCAACTTTCGATTTAAATTTAAAAGAAAGCAATTTCTACATTTATTAACATATATATCTTTATTTTTGCAACATCAAAATTTATTGCATTTTGCAATATCATTCCATTTTATTTTAATATATATTTTTTTCATCATTTTTTTTTTCATTTTTTCATCATATATATATATATATATATATATATATATATATATATTTTTTTTTTACTTGTGCAACATAAATTATCGGAACTTCACGGGAACCAAGACCTAAACGCCTTTCGGAATAAAGGATCCAAGGGCCGATTTAGAACCGTAGCTTAGGAGTTATATGCTTTCTCAAAAATTAAAATAAAAAGTTGAACTCGGGCTCTATATCAAAATTGTATAGAAATTTGTTTTGCATAACAACATGATTTTGGTGTTCAAACGTTTGAAAACAGCACGTATTTAATCCGATTAGTTATCTTCTGGGAGGAAAAGCCATAGATTACTTGTATAAGCTCTAAAGAGAACCAACTACTCTACGCTTAGCATTTTCATTTGCACAAATCGTAAAACCTTAGTCTAAACGTTAAGGAAGCAGCTAGATCAATACTCTAGCAGAGTCGGGATTCCCTTTGTTCTAACCTAATCAAGACTAAACACACTTTTATTGATGACGTTTTTTTTTTTTTTTTGTATGACAAAAAATTTTAAAATTTTGGTCAAAAACGGGGGTACTAGGGACTAGAAGGTACTTAAGTGACAAAATTCGCGAGAATTCCCCCCCACACTTAGAATTGAATATTGCCCTCAATATTCAAAGTACCGGCTATTATGCCGCCACTTAGAATGTAAAAAGGTAATACTAATAGCCAAGTGTGGAAAAGAAATCTCTATTTTTCACAAAAAGGTTGAAAAGATATCCCTAGATAATCGTTAGCAAAAGGATAGGATATTGGGCGGCTGGATTGAAAACAGGCGCGGCAATCATCACTATCCAAGGGAAACCTGAAAATCAGAGCAAACAACACACAAAAGGCAAGCACAGTGGGACTCCCCCACACTCAGTTGTTAGAAAATAGGAAGAAATCAGAAACATGGGTTGTCACCCATGTAATGCTAATGTTTTTGTTCACCGAGTCACTAGCTTGACTCGACCCCGAATTTATTGGTCCATGGGGAAAGTTTGGAGATCCGGGACAACCATGGATGGTATGTCCCGTTGAAACTATAGACCTTGATAGATCTTTGTGAGCTCGTGGATCGTTAGTAATGTTTATGTAATCACAAACACACTAAAAGAAAGTCTAAGTTACTTGTATTCTATAGCGGAAAACAAACACAAGTAAGAACACAATTACTAAGAACTATTTGATCCTCTATGGATCTTTTGATTAATACTAAAAGTGTTTTTCTCAACTCGTACATAATACATAAAGACGCGTTCCTTTTATAGACAAGGAACCCTAAACAACCCTAAACCGTTTCACAAGAAACGTATAATCTAAAAACTATTCAAGATATGCAATATCACTTTCTAAATAAACTCATGCATATCCTAACTAATAACATAATATGCGGAAACTATCCATCAGCAGAAACACATTCCGCACAATCTATACTTCCGCAGTAACATTCTTCAGCAGAATCATAAAGCTTCAGCAGTAACCATCAGCAGTAACCATCAGCAGAATTCTTCCTTAGCAGAATTCCCAACAATCCTCCCCTAATCTTGAATTTGACATGGTTAAGTTCAAGATTCTTGATAGATCTGTAACAATTCATGAGAAGAGGATTGACTTCGAACAGCAGCAGCAAAGAATCACATGAACCATAGCACTATGAATGGTAGAACTTGAAACTTCACATCTTTGCAGCAACAAATGACAATTTGTACATCAAAACATATTAGTTTCATACTATTCTCATCACATCCAGGTGTGTTAACTCCTGTGAGAGGTGAATCATTGAAAATAATGGATTTGATGTCTCTTTACCAATAGCCATCACTACTGGAGTAGCCAAATGTTTAAGTTCGAAAACTATGGTACACTGATAACCATCTGATTTATTAGCAAACCAGCAACTATAAACGGATTTGAGATGTCTTTACCTGTAGCCGTTTGCTCAGGACTAGCCAATTCTTTGGTTTCAACTGAACCTTGGTGAATTGAGAACCAAATATGGATACCAAATGTCTTTACCACAAACCATACTTTTGTGGACTAGCCAATTCTTGGGATCCCATAAAGGGTTACATCCATGGTGAATTGATGACCATTTCAACTCTCAGCAATGAAGCATGGGTGAGTTGAGTACCCTATAGCTTTGAGCAAGCTATTACAGCTATCAACAGATTTGATGTGTCTTTACCAAAGCTGTACCCTTTGGACTAGCCAACTCTTTGATGGACACAAGTCACATCCGGTGAGTTGATAACCATCAACAGAGTTATACAACAAACCTGCATAAAAGTTAGTACAAAAATATATAATTTTTTTTTTTTTTTTTTTTTTTTTTTTTTTTTTTTTTTTTTACTAAGACTTAAATAAGAAAGAAATGAAATAAAGAAATAGAAAATATACAAATAATATACAATACCAGAATCAAGAAGAAGCTTGGTGTTGCAGAAGCTTAGACTTGATGAACCCAACCAATTGTTCAGCATGTGTCCTATCATTAGCAATTGGATTTGGAGGAATTTCCAACTTCCTTTGGAGCATGCGATTCAGCAGAGTCATGGACCATGGATATTGTTGATCAGAAAACATACATACTCGGATTCCAGACTCAGTCTCCACCACATGGACATTGGGAATGGGAAAAAATCTCCAACTATCAACTTTCCATCTATGAGAAGCCTTCCAAACTGAATAGCCTTTCCCTTGTGGAGTTTGAGAATCAAAGAGAACTTGAAGATCACCCAAGAGATATAGACCAGAACCTTGTGGAGTATGCATAGCATAATACTCAGTGACCAACTTGTAAAGGGTCTGCAGATCTTGCCTATCCACCAAATGAAGAATTTCTTGCAAGAAAGTGAAATTCTTATAAGAATGATCTTGCCTGTAGATAGTATTAATATGTCCATCTGTGATAGTCCATCTGATCAACACATTGTATGATCCTTCAGGAAACGTTTCAGAAGATCCTTCCTGAATAAATGAATCATCAGTAGCTTCTAGATCTACTTCCTTTGAAGAACTACTCATTTGAGCTCTGAGAACTTGCTTAGCCAGTCTAATTGATCTTCTACTTGCAATATGTTTCCCTATATGTGACATTCTCTTCTTCCTTCGACCAGGGATGTAAATTCCCATAGAGACATCTTCAGAAGCAATAGAAGTAGTATCTTCAGAAGGAATAGAAGAAGTAGGAATAGAAGAACTGGTAACAACACCCTCTGCTACAGGTAACCTATCAGCTTTGTCCCCATCTTGGCTACCCTGAACCTCAGCCGGTTCAGCTTGTTTACCCTTATCTGCATTAGAAGGAGACAATGATGAATCTTCATGATCAGCAGATGTTACAGCAAAAGGTTCAGCAGAAGTGGGTGGAGCTTCAGAAGAAACATGAATCCCAGATGATTGTTTTTCAGAAGCTTCATCAGCAGAAATGGTAGAAGTAACAATAGGCTCAGCAGAGTGAAAGTCCGCAGGAATATCTCCAGTAGATGAAGTACCTAACTCCACTTGCTTCAGTCTTTTGAGACATGGAGCCTCCAAACTCTCAGCAGTCCTCTTAGGTGGAGTATCAGAAGAGTGAATGGTCTTCATAATCTGATCATAAATTCTATGCAACTCTGAATCAGACAAAGCCCAAACTTGCTTCTTTGTCAAACCATGGCTATACACAGAAGTATACTGATTATAGACCACATTCCTCCTATATTGCTTCTCTTCTGCTTCAGTCTTGGGTCTATCTCTCCTAGCTTGTGCCTTTTGAGCAGCAATAGCCTTCCTCCTTTCAGCTGCAGCTTGCTTCCTCTGTTGCCCAAGAGCTACCATTTGTGCAGCAAAATTATTACTATCAAAGTTAGCTCCTAAGATACTTTGAGCCAAATTAGGATTGGATGCTGCTTGTTGAGTGTAAGTATCCCATTGTGCATCAGTGAATTGAGCTGATTGCTCATCTAGCTCTCTTTGCCTTTCAGGAGGCAAATCTGAAGTAAAATGATCAGCCATCTGTTTTGCTAATGCTTGACGCTTCACAAGATCCTCATATTCTTTAACCAGCCTTTCTTGCTCCTTTCTTTCTTCTGCACTTATAAGATCTGAACCAAGATCTTCTCCAATCACCCTTCCTTGCTCATTTACAGGAGTATCTACACTAGTAACTCTGTCAATATCTTCAGGAGAAACTCCAATAGAAGCATCAGCAGAAACATGTTGAGTTGAAGATTCAACATGTGGAGCAGTAACTTCATCAGTAGTTTCCAAGGTAAAGTATCGTCCAGCAACAAACACTTCAGTAGACACCTTGGAAGAGGTAACATCAGCAGAAACCACATGAGCATCATCTGCATGTTCTTGAGCAACAGACAAATTTGGTAGTGTAGTTTCCTTGCTCAAGTACTGTCTTCTCCTTTTTCTGAAGAACTTAATCTGATCTCTTTGTTGAGAGGATTCAGCAGCTTTAGGTGAAGGAGTAGAAGTCTGCTGAGCAGCTTCAGCCAATAAACCAAGATGATCCCAATAACTAGCTTCCTGCTCATCATCAGATGCAAACACAAATTTCCTCTTCTTTGTCTGCCCAAGTTTATCCTCTAATTCTTGAACCCTTCTTTTCAGCACCACAATCTCATCACCAAGTGATGACTTAGTGTCTGCAAGTTCCTTCTTCAACTTCTCAGTTTCTTGAACATTCCTGTTGAGTAAAGTATACAGAGAAGTAAGAGTAATAGGGTCCTCAGCTCCACCAGCTGATGTCTCAGTGGTAAAGGGAGCTTCATTGGGCCTTTCAGAAGAAACATTTATATGCTCAAAATTTGAAGTGTTCTCATCTATTGGGTCTCTAAATGGGCTAGGTGTGGACAGTCTTGGAATCTCATCTTCAAGAGGTGTAGGAATATTAGTATCAAGAGACTGAATTGTCTCCTCTACCTCAGGAACAAGCTCTTCAGGAGCTTCATGAGATGGTGATGGAACAGGGGAATGTGGAGGATGGTCAGTAGAAACTATAGGTACTTCAGCAGCTAAGGATGGGCCCTCAACCCTTTCTACTGATGGAGTACCATCAGCAGTATTGGGAGCTGGTGGAGCATCAGCAGCATTGGCCGCATTAGCATCATCATTGCCATGTGGCAACATAGCTGGTAGAAGAGGATGATGCTCCCCACCATAATGAGTTCGCATAGAAGCAAACAATTTGGCACTAAGGGCTCCTATGGGATAATGTCCTCTATCCTGGGTATTAATGTCTAAAATTATCTGTAGAAACCTAGGGTACATCAGAAACTTATGCTTTTTCTTGAGAATATTTTCTACCAAATTATCAAAAATAAACTTAGAAAAATTATAAGTCAAACCCTGAGAAAGACACACGATTCCACAACCCAGTTGACTAGAGAATTGATCCCATCCTCCAGATTTGTTGCTGATGCATTGAAGTAGTGTATGCACCAAAAATCTCCACTTGGGACAAAACTTGTTCTTCAGCCACATAGTCGTATCCTCACTTTGATAACCCGCTGCTCTTAGACCAGTAAGTATCTCTGCTGTGTTGGTGTGATAAACCCCATTTTCATCATCCAACTGCAATCTTTCCCTAATCAAAGCTTCAGTCACAACATACTCCGTTCCATCAATCTTTGCGACTATCTCTGACTCAGACCGCTTCTCAGCAGATGCCCAAAATTGTTTTACCAAAGATTCATGTACTATGTCTGGATAATGAGTCAAAGCAAAATGAATCTTTGATCGCTTTATGAAATCAACCATTGGGTCATATATTTCCTGTCCCTTCGCTTTTCCCAGAAAAGCAACTTTATTGTGATCCTTCTTGAATTGTAAGGACTCCATCGAAGAACTTGTGAGAGAATGAAGAATAGGTGAAGAGTACTTGAAGAGGGAATTAGTTATTTTGGGCGAAGATTATATGAATAGGTTATAAATAGAAGTTACCCAATTATGGTCAAAATTTATCGGAACAAATGGTTGACCTTATCTGACGTGTAAAGTAACTTCACCATTCAAAATCAACCTTTCAGCAGAAATGATGGTCAATCTGCTGAAGTGAAGAGTCAATCAGCAGAATCAACTCAAGAGAATAATATCTTCGGTAAAGATCTTGAGTTTTAATTTTCCACCCAACCAGCATTAATTAGCATTTCCACTTGACTTCGCCTATAAAATAACCCCAATTCACAATCCACACAAATCACTTAACCCTAATTTACCATCAAACCTTCATCCAATCAATAATCACTTATCAACTCAATGAATAACCAACCCGAAGTCATTGATCTATCTTCTGACTCATCAGCAGATTCAGGAGATAACAAACCTCAATCAACCAGACGTCCTTCACATAGAATGTATGGGATCACCAAGGAACAAGCCCGCAAGAAAAGACATGATGTGGGCTCTTCAAGCAGACCCAACAATCCACCCAAACCTCCATCATCATCTTCATCATCTGAGGATAATCGACCTCTATTTCGATATCCTCACCAAGACGAGCCACCTACAAGGAAGTCCCCTTTTCTTCCTTCTTCAGAAGATGATAGTGTGGTGGATCCAGACGACTCATCTAGGGGCTCTGATGACTCCACAGAGCGTCTTGAGCCAATCTTCAATAGGTTGGTAAGAGAGGAAGAGGAGAGAGAAGCAGCAGCAACCAGGGAAGAGAATCCCCAACCTTCACAACCCCAACCAAGGCCACCCACCAGAAATCCACCACTCCCAGAGACAAGGGAAGTGGTTATTGGTCTTCCTGCTCCTAGGACTGGAGTTTCATACCACAGGGACACAGGAAAGAGCAAGGGTGCAGAGGTGACTGGGAAGGGAAAGGGAAAAATGTAGTAGGTGCTGATGAGATGTTGCCAAGGACCAAAGATATAAAACTAGGTTCTTCAGCATCTTCAATCATGTCTGTTAGTCTTCCTGGTGCAGCATTAGATGATAGGAACTTGTGTCTGTGTAGTTGATCTTGTATAGGATTGGTCTTGATTAAGTTGAAGTTGTTTGTAAGCTGTAATTTCTTTTGAATGAATGAACAACTTGTCTTTGATTATGAATTGATCTCTGTTTCAGTACTTCCATTCAGCAGAAACACTCTTTAAGCTTACTTGACCATGTCCCATTAATCTTGAAGAACATCAACTGAAAATCATCAATCTCAGGCAGTTCTGCAAAACAGACACATAAAAGCAAACAAACCAAACCATACAAACTAAAATTACATTAGTGGATTAGTGTGTTAGCAAACATAATCAATAATCTACAAAATAGTACATACTTTACAATCACAATCCTCCCCTGAGGCATATGCCTCCCCTGAGGCCTATGCCTCCCCTCAAACATAGCATTTAAGGGTTAACCATCCCAATATGGACCACTAAGTGTTGAAACCTAGGTCCATCAAAAGCTTTAGTCAGCAGATCTGCCACATTATCATCTGTGTGTATTTTAATCACCTTAATCAAATGTTTTTCATATGCATCTCTTATAAAATGGTGCCTTATCTCAATATGCTTAGTCCTATTATGAAAAACTGGATTTTTAACAATGCATATGGTGCTTTGGTTATCAATAAAAATGGTGGTATTCATGAAATTAAACCCATAGTCCAACAATTGATTTTGTATCCAAAGAACCTGTCCACAACAATTGGCAGCAGCAACATACTCTGCTTCAGTAGATGAGGTAGCAACAATGGTTTGTTTCTTGCATTGCCAAGAAATCAACCTTCTTCCAAGAAATTGGCAACCTCCAGTTGTGGATCTCCTATCCAGATTTGCACCAGCATAATCACTATCACTATAAGCTTCCAACTTGAAAGGAGACTCTTTTGGGTACCAAAGACCTAGCTTGGGTTGGCCTTTGAGATACTTAAAGATCTTCTTGACTGCATTCAGGTGGGAAGTGAGTGGTGTGACCTGATGTCTAGAACAAGCACTCACAGCAAATGTGATATCTGGCCTTGAAGCTGTCAAGTACATGAGTGAACCAATCATGGACCTGTACAAGTGAACATTCACTGCAGGATCTGGTTCAAGGTTATTCTTTGGCTTGGGAGCTTCATAGGGTGTAGTGGCAGGTCTAACATTCTCCATATCAAACTTCTTCAACATGTCTTGAACATACTTATCCTGACTAATAAAGATACCATCTGGTTTCTGCTGAACTTGGAGACCCAAAAAGAAAGTGAGTTCTCCCATAGCACTCATCTGAAACTCTCCCTTCATCAATTCCTCAAACTCCCTGCACCAAGCTTCTTTAGTGGAGCCAAAAATAATGTCATCCACATAAACTTGAACAAGGATGATATCCCTGGAATCTTTCTTAATGAAGAGTGTTTTGTCTATAGCACCTCTTCTGTATCCATGCTTCAGCAGAAAGGATGAAAGCCTAGCATACCAAGCTCTGGGTGCCTGATGAAGGCCATAGAGAGCTTTGACAACCCTGTAAACATGCTTTGGATTATCTGGGTCTTCAAAACCTTTGGGTTGAGAGACATAAACCTCCTCATCAATTTCTCCATATAGAAAAGCACCTTTGACATCCATCTGATACACCATGAAACCCATATAAGATGCATAGGCCAAGAAGATTCTGATGGCCTCAACCCTAGCTACAGGAGCAAATACTTCAGTATAATCAATTCCCTCCTCTTGTCTGAATCCTTGTGCCACCAATCTTGCTTTGTTTTTAACCACAATACCCCTGGCATCTCGTTTATTCTTCAAAATCCACTTGGTACCAATGGCAATCTTCCCTTCAGGTAGTGGTACCAATACCCAAACTTTCTGATTCTTGAATTGTAGCATCTCTTCCTGCATTGCTTCAAGCCAGCTGGAGTCGTCAAGTGCTTGACTAACACTTGTTGGTTCCACTTGTGAGAGATAACAAGCAAACAGACAATGCTTAAAGTCTGTGTGATTGTCCCTTTGCTGAGATGAAACATAAGAAAGAAAAGCCACTTGACCATATTTAGAACCTTTCACAGAACTTCTAGTTCTAACAGGTGCTTGAGGATCACCAAGAATGTTGGAGTGAGGATGATCAGTATGTATCCTTTTGGTTGCATTGGGGTTGACTTCAATTGAGGTGTCAAGATTGGTCATATTTGGTCCAAATTCACTGTCATAGGAGGCTGAGTTGAAGATACCAGCTTTGGGTGAGTGATTTCCAAGATCAGAGGGACTTGGAAAGCGTGTATAAGGTTCCTCAAAGTCTGTGGACACACTATTAGACATGGGAGAACTTTCAGAAGATCCATCAGCAGATGTAGTAACTTCAGCAGAAACATGAGGTGGATCAGCAGAATCCTGGTTTCCACTGAAGGGTTGTGCTGACTCCTCACTTAGTCTTTCAGCTTCTTGATTGGCTACAAATTCCTGCTTCTTCAGTCTAGCAAGGTCCTCTGCATAGTGTGACAAATCTTCAATCTCCCCAGAAGTATTTCCTGCAACATGGTTAGGAGGAAACGAAGGTATAACAATAGTATGCTCATCTTGCTCAGACTCACTTCCTGAGTCCTCTTCCAGGGTACCTGCATTGTTAGTAGGAGACTCTTTTGTACCTGCAGATTGTTCAGCAACATATCTAGTATAGCCCAAATAATCAGTTAGGTAATCCAAGTCAAAATACCAAGGATGACCTTGTCCTTGAACATGAGGCTTATTTTCTAGGTATCTCAGATTAAGGGTCTCCTCTATCTTTTTAGAACTTAAATTGTATACCCTATAAGCCTTACTATGAGCTGAATATCCCACAATGAAACCTTCATCTGCCTTCTCATCAAACTTTCCTAAAGGATCACTAGTGTTCAAAATGGTCACTTGACAACCAAAAGGTTTAAAGTAATGAATATCAGGAACTTTCCCAGTGAGAAGTTCATAAGGTGTCTTGATATGAGGTCTAGTGATGGATACCCTGTTCAAAACATAACAAGCAGTACTTACTGCTTCAGTCCAGAACATAGTGGGTAATTTAGAGTCTGCAAGCATGGATCTTGCTGCCTCTATTAAGGTCCTATTCTTTCTTTCTGCAACCCCATTTTGCTGTGGGGTTCTTGGAGTGCTATAGTCCCTTTTTATCCCCTTAGACTGACAAAGTTCTATTAAGACAGCATTTTTGAACTCTGTCCCATTATCACACCTAATCCCTTTAACCTTTTTATTTAGCTGGTTTTCAACAAGGGTTATGTACTCTTTTAAGATTGGAGATGTTTCATCTTTAGTTCTCAAAAAGAATACCCAACAAAACCTGCTATAGTCATCAGTGATCACCAGGCAGAAGGATTTGTGATCAATGCTCCTGACTTGAGCTGGGCCAAAAAGATCCATGTGCAGCAACTGGAGAGGTTCTGAGATAGTGCTCACAGCTGTAATGGCTTTATATGAGGCTCTGTGTTGCTTCCCTTTGTTGCAGGCAACACAATTGTGTTCATTGGTGAAGATTTTGGAGGGAAGCCCATGAACTAGACCAAGCTTAGAGAGCTTGTTTATGGTCTTGAAATTGACATGAGCCATCCTTCTATGCCACTTATTTGACTCATCCATGGATGCTTTAGCCACCAAGCATGTCAGATCTCCTTCAGGTTGGACTTCATTCAGGTTGATTGTGTATAAATTATATCTTCTGGGAACTCTCAGCAGAATTGGGGAATCTGCTGGAAGCTTGAAGTCTTTAGAAAGCACAAGACATTCATCCTCTGAGAAGAAGACCTTGTTCTTGCCATCACATATTTGTGATACTGAGAACAGGTTGAAGTGTTGCAGTTCCTTCACATAGAGCACATTCTCAAAGTCCAAGCCAGGTGTTCTGATGGTACCAAACCCAGTGATTTTGCCATCTCCTCCACCAAAAGTCACAATGCCTCCATCTTGAATGGGTACAAAATTCTCTAGCATGTCCCTATTTCCTGACATACTTCTGGAACAACCACTATCTACTATGCCTACATCTTTACTTTTCAAAGGATGATCCTACATATACAACAAAATTATACAAAAGTTAGTACACATTGGAGACTCAAGTCATTACTGACTTGAGCCTGCCTTGTGGATCATAAGAATTAGGCCATGTAGATTGATAAGATCCACCATTGTTCTTGGACCTTCTATGAATATTAGGTCCCTTGTGAGTCCAAAAACAACCTGCTGAGGGCTTAACAGCAGTATCCCAATATCCCATACCCATAGTCATTGGGTCAACAAAGCCAGGCCAAAGACCATTCTGAAAATAAGAACTAGTGGGTTGCACAAATGGTCTAGTAACATATCTTCTCCTAGCAGACTGAAAATTTCTATCAGCAGAATGTTTCTTAGGAGAATGTCTATCAGTAGAATGTCTACCAGCATAATTGCTGGCCCTATGAGATGCCTGTGGGACATATGGTGGAATATTCTGAACATTTGTCCACATTGGTCTAGGTTTAGTCTGACCAACACCCATTCTTTGCTCATGAAAATCACAATCCTTTATTAGATGAGATTTACTTCCACACACAAAACATTTCTTCTTTTTAGAAGATTTATTAAAAGAAAAAGATGTTCCAGTACAAGTAGAATTATTCAAATCACCAACAGAAACAGGATTGTTTTTGACACAATAAGAAACATTATTTTGCAAAGAATTAAAAGACAAGTCTTCAGAAGAAACTGTCTTGGACTTGACATCCTCAGCAGCAATTCTAACAGACTTGTAGGGTGTCTTGGGTGAAGGCTTGGGAGAGGTCTTTGTAGGGTCTGACTTTTCACTTGAATCACAACTGGTATAGGTGGTAGACCCTTGGTCAGAGGACTTGTCACTGTCAGAACAAGAGACAAAGTCAGAAGAATTAGAATCAGGGTCTGGCAAGTCAATTGACTTTTTGCCATAAAGATGGTGTGATCCATCAAAGTCAGAGGTGGTGGTGCTAGATGGCATGTGTTCTCCCCTAATAGGTCCAGGCACAGCATGTAATTCTCCTTCCTTGACAAACTTAACAGGAACTAGATAGTCTACTGGTTCAGGGTCAAATACACTATACTCATTAGGGTCATAAAATTGATCTTTCCCTATGTAGTCACCAAACCCTAAACCAATTTTAGTTTTTACAGACATGGAACTGTTAACTAACCTGTTTAGATTTTTAGATGAATCTTTCCATTTATCAAACCTAGCCAAGCTATTATCTAGTTTAGTCTGCACTTCCTGTTTTTCTACCTCTAGTTTAGCCTTTTCCTTTTCACAACATTTTAATTCATTTTTAGCACAAAATAGATCTCTCTCTAACACCCCTATCTTTTCACTATAAGCAACCTCATTCTTCTGAAACCAGACTTTTTGTCTTTCTAGTGTTTTTAAAGAGTGTTTATAAGCCTTAACATCTATATAACTTTCATGATATTTGGCTTTTAATTCATCATGTTCTTTTTTAAGTTCATTATACCTTTCACTACAACCAAATACACAATTTTGTACCTGAGATATGCCCATCAAGGCATTCTGACAATGATTATCCTCTGAAGAACAGCTAGCCAGCAATCCACCCATATCAGCATTATCATCATTCTCAGGATCATGCACCTTCCAGTTGATATGTTCATCAAGAGTGACCATGGCTTTGGGGTTTTCAGCATTCACCTGATTCTTCTGATAGCTTGAATACCGAACTTCATCACCAGTCTTTCTATCCTTGCACTCTCTAGAGAAGTGACCCAACTGACCACATGAATAGCACTTGATCTTCCTTCTATCAAACCTAGCTGGTTCTCTTCCCTGAAACCCGAACTTTCTTCCAGACTTCTTTTCAAACCTCTTGACATTTAAAGTAAGCATGGCCACCTGCCATTTTAGATTCATCTCTTCCAAGTCAAGAGGATCCACCTGATCAAAATCCTCAAAAGCAAGATGCTGCTGATGTTCATAATCAGCAACAAACGACTGGAGTACATCCTCCATTACACCACTAGACTGTGGTTGAGAGTAGGAAGATGTTACTGAGGAGCTTGAACTCGAAGCCTGAGTCATCTTATTGGAGCTGGTGCTTACAAATGCTGAGTAGTTAGGAGTGGATGTACGAATGGGACTTCGAACATCAGGTTCAAGAGTCTTAAGCTTGTTGAAGAGATCATCAAATGAAAGCATATCTAGACCACCTTTTGCTTTGAGTGCAATGCTCACTTGTAGCCATGAGGGAGGTAATGATCGAAGGAACTTTGCATTGCAGTCCTCATTGTCAGGTCTGGCCTTCAGCTGATTCATCTGGCTCAAAATCTTATGGAACCTGTCATACCCTTTGTGGATACCTTCCTCTTCAGTTATTTGAAACTCTTGAAACTGTTGTTTCAACATCGACTTCTTCATCCTTTTTGACTCATCGTTCCCACCAAACCTAGCCTTGATCGCCATCCAGATATCTTTTGCTTCATCCATGTAGTGAAAATCTCCCATGTGGTCATCTGGAATAGCTTGAAGAAGAATGGTTCTCACTTTATTTTCTCTTTGAACTGCAAGAATCTCTTCAGCAGATCTAGGAGGAAGAATAGTAATAACACCATGTTCATCCTTAGAATGCTTCTTCAAACTGTTTCCTTTACGGACAACTTCCCAAAGATTCCAATCAATATTGGTGATCCAGTTCTGCATCTTCATTGCCCATAATTCATATTCTTCCTTCTTAAGATAAGGAAACTTTGCATTGCTATTGGTGAGATTGAGTTGTTGCATAGATGTGGTGTTTTGGTTGTTGTTGTTGTTGTTGTTGTTGCTGTGAACTTCAGATTCATCATCTGATCCAGGCATGGTTATTGGGTGTGAGAGGGTGTAAGCGAGAAGATGTTCTTAGTAACACAGAGACTCTCACGAGGCTCTGATACCACTTGTTGAAACTATAGACCTTGATAGATCTTTGTGAGCTCGTGGATCGTTAGTAATGTTTATGTAATCACAAACACACTAAAAGAAAGTCTAAGTTACTTGTATTCTATAGCGGAAAACAAACACAAGTAAGAACACAATTACTAAGAACTATTTGATCCTCTATGGATCTTTTGATTAATACTAAAAGTGTTTTTCTCAACTCGTACATAATACATAAAGACGCGTTCCTTTTATAGACAAGGAACCCTAAACAACCCTAAACCGTTTCACAAGAAACGTATAATCTAAAAACTATTCAAGATATGCAATATCACTTTCTAAATAAACTCATGCATATCCTAACTAATAACATAATATGCGGAAACTATCCATCAGCAGAAACACATTCCGCACAATCTATACTTCCGCAGTAACATTCTTCAGCAGAATCATAAAGCTTCAGCAGTAACCATCAGCAGTAACCATCAGCAGAATTCTTCCTTAGCAGAATTCCCAACAGTATGTCCCCTCCAAAATAATGCTTCAACCTATGACCGTTCACCTTGAAATTTGGTCCGTCATTTTGAGATAACTCGAAGGTACCATAAGGAAAAACTTTGGAAACGGTGAATGGTCCAGTCCAACGGGTTTTGAGCTTACCCGAGAATATCTTTAATCTAGAATTGAAAAGAAGGACTCGATCACCAACGTTAAAAACGCGGTTTTTGATCTTGGAGTCGTGGATCTTCTTTGTCTTTTCTTTGTAGATCAAAGAGTTCTCGTAAGCTTGATCACGAAGTTCATTTAATTCATTGAGTTGAACTTTGCGGTGATCACCCGCGGACTGAAGGTCGAAGTTTGCATGCTTCAAGGCCCAATAAGCTTTGTGCTCGAGCTCGATCGGTAGATGGCACGCCTTTCCGTACACAAGCTTGTAAGGAGTACACCCGATGGGTGTTTTATAAGCTGTACGGAAGGCCCAAAGTGCATCATCTAATTTATCCGACCAAGACGCACGGTTTTCACCTACGGTCCTTTCCAAAATTCTTTTTAAACCACGGTTTGAAACTTCCACTTGTCCACTTGTTTGTGGGTGATACGCGGTAGAAAGACGGTGAGTGATACCGTATTTAAGCATGACTTTTGCAAATTGATCATTGCAAAAGTGCGTACCACGATCACTAATGATAGCACGTGGAGTTCCAAACCGAGCAAAGAGAGTTTTCAAAAATTTGCACACTACTCGGGCGTCGTTGGTGGGGAGTGCTTTCGCCTCAACCCATTTAGACAAGTAATCGACAGCCACGAGTATATACTTGTTCCCTCGTGAAGACGGGAACGGGCCCATAAAGTCAATGCCCCAAACGTCGAAGATTTCACAAACTTGAACGACGTTTTGTGGCATTTCATCTTTTTGAGATATCTTCCCGTGACGTTGACAAGAGTCACAAGATTTGACTAAGTCATGGGCACCAAGGTAGATTGTGGGCCAATAAAACCCGGAGTCAAACACCTTCTTGGCGGTGTAGTTGGCACCATGATGTCCCCCCGTGGGTCCATTGTGGCAAGCCTTAAGAATTTCAACGGCTTCTTGGCCGTGAACACACCGCCGGATGACTTGATCCGCACACACTTTAAACAAGTAGGGGTCGTCCCAAAAGTAATGCTTCACATCTTTGAAGAATTTGTTCTTTTGTTGGGACGACATCCCTTTCACAACAAAGTTACCCGCATGGTAATTTGAAAAATCGGCAAACCATGGGGTACTAGAATCACCACGAAAAGATACCACGTTAAGTGTCTCAAGAGGAAATGTTTCATTTATTTCCTTTTTCTCGAGCACACTTTGATGAGGATTCTCTAATCGGGACAAATGATCAGCAGCAAGGTTCTCGGCTCCCTTTTTATCACGGATGGTGATATCAAATTCTTGTAGGAGGAGAACCCAACGGAGCAATCTCGGCTTTGCATCTTGTTTTGCAAAGAGATATTTGAGAGCCGAGTGATCCGTATACACTATGCTTTTAGACAAGATTAAGTATGGCCGAAACTTTTCGAAAGCATACACCACGGCTAATAATTCTTTTTCCGTCGTGGTGTAATGTGCTTGAGCTTCGGTCATAGTTTTGCTAGCATAGTGTATAGGCTGAAAATGTTTTGCTTTTCGTTGCCCCAAGACCGCACCTATGGCAAAATCGCTTGCATCACACATAAGTTCAAAAGGTAGGTCCCAATCGGGGGCAACTAAGATTGGTGCTTCAGTAAGCTTCTTCTTTAGAGTTTGAAAAGCTTCAATGCACTCTTGTGAGAAAATGAACGGAGTTTCCTTTTCAAGGAGACGAGTCATCGGCCGGGCGATTTTCAAAAAATCTTGAATGAATCTACGATAAAAAACCGGCGTGACCAAGGAAACTCCGAACACACTTGACGGTAGTGGGATGAGGTAGCTTAGCGATAACATCAACTTTGGCCTTATCGACCTCAATCCCACTCTTAGAAATCTTATGGCCGAGGACAATGCCCTCTTTGACCATGAAATGACTCTTCTCCCAATTTAGACAAAGATTAGTGTCTTCACAACGTTGAAGCATTTTGTCCAAATGGGAGAGACATGTGGTGAAAGAATCCCCAAAGACCGAGAAATCATCCATAAAGACCTTCATAGTTTTCTCGACCATGTCGTGAAAAATGGCCAACATACACCTTTGGAACGTGCCCGGAGCATTACATAAGCCAAAAGGCATGCGTCGGTAGGCAAACGTTCCATAAGGGCAAGTGAAAGTGGTCTTTTCTTGATCTTGCGGGTCAATGGGAATTTGGAAGTAACCCGAGAAACCGTCGAGAAAACAATAGTACTCGTTTCCCGCAAGTCTCTCGAGCATTTGGTCCATGAATAGAAGAGGGAAGTGGTCTTTACGGGTGGCGTCATTTAACTTTCAGTAGTCAATGCATACACGCCATCCCGTCACCAATCGAGTAGGAATCAACTCGTTCTCATCATTTGTAACAACGGTAATGCCACCTTTTTTAGGCACGCAATGAACGGGGCTCACCCAAGGACTATCCGAGATAGGGTAAATCAAGCCGGCATCAAGGAGTTTAAGAACTTCCTTTTTGATAACCTCGTGGATTTTTGGATTAACCCTTCTTTGATGTTGAACCGCCGGTTTAAAGTCATCTTCCATTAAAATCTTGTGTGTACAAAATTCCGGGTTAACACCCTTAATGTCGGAAAGTTTCCAAGCGATGGCTCGCTTGTGTGACTTTAAAACATTTATGAGAGCGGTTTTCTCCTCATCATTTAAATCTTTAGCAATTATGACGGGTAATTTATCGGTACCCTCCAAAAATGCATATTCGAGATGAGGCGGTAAGTCCTTAAGTTCGACCTCCGGTGGATCAATAGGATTCTCACTAGATGTGATTTCCTCATTATGAAGTTCTTTCGGAGGGAGAGATGATGGATCTTCATTAAGTAACTTCTCAATTAGACGAAGGTCTCCCTCCATGTCAAACACACCTTCATCAATTTCCGATTGAGTTACATCACAAGCTAAACAAGCTTCAATCTCTTCCAAAATGAAGTCACTTCCCTCAAATGGAGTGAGAGAAAGGGAAGAGAGAGCATTGGTATGGTCTGAAGAAGTGGGATTGCCACTTAGCACTTCATGAAAATATTCCTCGCATGTAGTATCAATGATATCAATTTGGTTAATTGACTCGCTATCATGCTTGAGAGGATATTTTGAAGTACTCTCAATATTTAAGACCAATTTTTCATCACCGACTCTAAGAGTCATTTCACCTTCATAGACGTCAATTAATGCACGAGCCGTTTTCAAGAATGGTCTTCCCAAAATAAGGGGGACACGGGGATCGGCATCAAAATCGACTACTACGAAGTCAGCAGGAAAATGGAACTTGCCAACCTTCACAAAGACATCTTCGGCAATACCTTTTGGAACAGTAACCGATCGGTTTGCAAGCTCGAGAGTCATTCGTGTATCAGTAAGTTCCGGTAGAGAAAGCTTTGCCCATACGGAAAGAGGCATTAGATTGATGCTTGCGCCAAGATCGGCCAAGGCTAAGCATTCATCAAGCTTTTGGAAGTCACAAGGAATGAGAAATTTGCCGGGGTCTCCTAGTTTTTCGGGTAACTTCTTAAGAATCACCGCCGAACAATTCTCATTCAATGGAGTCTTTGCCAATTCCAACAATTTTTCCTTATTGCTAAGGAGACTTTTGAATGTTGAAGCAAACTTTGGCATGTAGAGAAGAGCATCCGCAAACTAATATCGAAGTGTATCTTTTGAAAGATTTCAAGAAACTTCATCATTTGACTATTAGTTTTATCACGGAGCTTTTGTTCATTAAGCCTCGACGGATAAGGAATCGAGGGCTTAGAATTTGTCTTCGGAACATCGGGTTCCGGAATTGGAGATTGGACGACCGAAGGTTGGACGTTTGCGGTACTTTGTGGGCTAGTAATTTGCACTTTGTCCTTTGTCACCTTGGTTTCTCGTTCCACTTCCTTCACCGGAGAAGGAGTAGGAACCGAGGGTCCATCAATTGTCTTACCACTACGAGTGGTAATAGCTTTCAACTCACCCTTCGGGTTTGGAATGGTATTTCCCGGAAGGGTTCCTGAAGTTGAAGGTTGATTCAATTGACACATGAGACTAGCAAACATGTTCTCAATTTTATTTTGAGATTGATCAATCTTTTGATTTGTATTCTTAAGCTCATTTTTAAGTTCATGACCTTGTTTTGAAATTGAAGTTTGAAAATCATTTTTCAAGGTGGTGATTTGATTTTGCATTGACCTCATATTTGCTTCATTTGCTTTGATGTAATTAGCAAGTTCGTTTGAGGAAGCAATTGGGGCTTGGTAATTCGAAGCTTGAAAGCCTTGATTAAAATTACCACCTTGATTTGGGTATTGATTGATCGGGGCTTGAAATTGATTTTGAACATTTTGCCCTCTCGGTTGGTTTTGATTGAATCTATTTGGATTGTTGGGTTGAGAAAATCCGGGTGGTCCATTTTGATTGCTAACACGATAGTTCGGGTCAACTTGAGGACGGTATTGATTACCTCCTTGGTTGAAAGACCCAGCTACCGCATTAACATCACAACGACTACCATCGGTGGCAGTACAATTGTAGTATGCATGAGGACCACCACAAGTGACACAAGTTTCTTCCACCGCTTTGACTTGAGTGGGTGAAGAAGTTTGTGGGGAAGATTGTTTCTTTTGCTTGGAAAGAACCAAAGCTTGAATAGCCTCCGTGAGTTTGTCAATCTTAGCATCGGTGCTAGAAGAACTCACGGGAGATGAAGTAGAAGGTGAAGCATTCACTTGAGAAACAACTTGCTTGCTTCGTGAAGTACGAACCTTAGACTTATTTTCAATGATGGCTAAAGCATCTTTAGTAGTCGGATACAAGAGATTACCACCGGCGGCGGCGTTTAGAGAGTCTTGATCGGAATGGTTCAAACCATTATAGAAGGTATCGAGTTGATGTAACTCGGAGAAACCATGGTGAGGACATTTGCGAAGTAATTCTTTAAAACGGTCCCAAGCTTCACTAAAGGATTCATCAAATTTTTGAGTGAATTTGGTGATTTCATTTTTAAGGCTTGTGGTTTTTGATGGAGGAAAGAATTCATTCACAAATTTCGACACCAAATCTTCCCATGTTAAAATAGAACGAGGGGGTTGTTTTTCTAGCCAAGTTCGGGCCGACCCCTCGAGAGAGAAAGGAAAAAGAAGCAATTTGATTGCATCTTGTGGTACATTTCGGTATTTGATGGTAGAGGTGATCTTGTTAAACCATCGAATGTGGGAATGAGGATCGTCCCTCTCAAATCCGAAATATTGACTCCAAGTCACTAAGGATAGCAACCCGGTCTTAAGCTCAAAGCTATCGGCAACGATTGCCGGAACAACAATAGCATCTCCGTAACCCTCGGTGGGTGCTTGGAGAAGCTCACACATGGTACGTTCCTCCGCCATTGTGACAATGGGAGGAACGGGAATAGCACGAATCTCGGGTCCGGCTATTGGGGCGGAATGCCCACGATTACGTCTTCGATTACGTCTTCTCGAGGTATGCACGAGTTCACGTAAAGGACTTGTTGACGGAGAAGAACGAGTGCGCATGCACTAACAAAAAAAATTTCAATTAAAACAAGACCGAGGCAAAACACAAGTGAACTTAAACCTTAAATCAAACAAGCGTACGGTAGCTCTTCAAAAGATAAACGCGCAGAGTGGCGGGAGAGAAGAATGGATCTCTCTTCGGTCTGCAATTTAATGTCAAGACCTACCTTAAACCACTTGTATAGGTTGTTTATCAATCAAAGGTGAGCCGAATTCGCAAGCGACATAAAGGCAAGTTTTAATCTTTTGTTTGGGAACTTATTAATGGTCATACCCCCAGTTAGGTAGTATTCTGTCTTGGTTTTCGACGGTAATTTTTTTTATTGTTTTATTAATTTAACAAGAAAAACGGAAAATCTTTTTGTATTTTTGTTTTTATATGATAATATATATACAAAAGAAAAGAAAAATATTTTTGTGTTATATATATATATATATATATATATATATATATATATATATATATATATATATATATATATATATATATATTTTGGAAGTGATAACTTCGTGAAGAAGGATCTCAAGTCACTAATCGTTTACACCTTAAACAATATTGTCGCAACACAACCTCCCCGGCAGCGGCGCCAAAATTTGATCCGTGTGTAGTATATATATATAAATATAGTATCGTGCACACGTGATACTTTGGGAAATGACAAGTCAAACCTTGGGAAAAGTCAAACTTGCAAAACCCGTGAATGTGATGTGTGTGATACCGGGCAAGTGATCACCCGGGTCGTGTCCCAGCGAGGTGTGAATCGAGGATTTCGTTTTAGGTTCGGAATTAAAATGCTTGATGATTGGATTTGGAGATTATTTGGTGTCGTGGTATAATTACACAAAGCAATGAAACGCAAAAGGTATTTAAAACTAAAAACGCACGTTTTAATTAAAATTAATGTCAACGCGCAAAAATAAAAGTGAAATCTAAAAAATATTAGCCCTACGAGTACCGAATTAATTTTCCTACACTCTAAATTATAAAAGAAAATTTTGGAAAAAAAAGAAATATTTTTTTGACTTTTTAATTATTTATTACGAATTAAAAAACTAATTAAACTAAATTAATTAGAGAAAAATAGCAAATGAAAAGTAAAAATTATTAAAAATTTTCAGTAATTAAATTACACTATAACTAATTTATGAAAATTGTTTGGAGCAGAAAAAGCTACTGAATAAGCAGTTTAAAAGCAGAACAGTTTAATAAGCTAGGATTAGAAAACAAGATTAAATAAAAACTATTGCTAAGGTTAACAGACAAAGTTGGCTAGGGCAGATGGAATGGATGTGGGTTTGCCGGCTGACAGACCTGGGTTCGAATCCCAGGTTGGTCAGTTTTTGTTTTTAATTTTTTCTTGGTTTGTATTTTTTAAACTTAAACCAACAAGTGAAACAAACTAATTTTAAAAACTGAAAATCTTTTTATACTAAGAGATAAGCTCAAAAACAGCTCTGAATTAGCTGATAAACTTGGAATTAGATTAAACTAACAACTAATTTTTAAGCTATGCTAAACACAAGCACAAACAATATGCAACACAACAGATCCAAATCCAACTTTGATAAACACAATACTAACAATATGAAGCAACAATATGAAGCAGCTAACAAGAACAATATGAAGCAACATGCTAAGCATCTAACAATATGAAGCAGGCAAACAAGAACAATCTTAATACTCAACAAACTTTTAATACTACGAACAAACTTTTAATGCTAAGCAGAACAACAAAAAAATAAAAATAAAAATAATATACCAAGAGCAGCAATAAGCGAAATTTACCCGTTTGACTCAAAAAGTCAAACACACCTTCATAACTCAAACAAAAATCAGCCTAGTAACATCATAACATCATAAAAATTAAACAAATAACATCATAAGCAAATAAACATTATAAGCTACTAATAACATCATAAGCAAATAAACAAAGATTTAGAACATCATAAGCAGTAAAAAAAATAATTAGAAAAATAATAAACCGAATAAATAAAAATAGACTTAAATTAAAACAAGAGTAAATTACAACTAAATAAAATACAAAGTACCTTAAAAAAAAGGCTAAAAATAAACCTCGTTACAAAAATAAAATCCTAATCTATTTATACTACTTATTAAAAACCTAGGTCTTCACCCATGTGTGTTTCTTCAGTGAGAGAAAACAATGAAAATGAGTCCCTTGTGCTTTCTTGAGCAAATCCCATCCGTAGGATTGAAGATTGGTTGATCTTGGCCCTTAGATAACTTTTGCCGCCCAATTTTATCCCACGGATTGCCATCGTGGCAGTGGTGTCTCGTGAAGAAGGCATCATGTGAAGGGCATGGGAGGTTGTGAAAGGTAGGGGGAGGGATTGGCTTATCGGGTAAAAGAGGTGAGGATGAAGAAGAAGGGCATTGACCGGGTTTAGGGATTTTGACCAAGGAAAGGGGGTTTGACCCTTCTTATTGACCGGTGTTAGTTAAGCTTGGGATTGGGTCGGGTTTGAGTGGTGGATCCGGTTGTATTGTTAGTTCGATGGGCTGGTGAGTGGGTTGAGTGGTAGGTGTTGGGCTTTGTTGGATATGAAAGGGTTGGGTTAAGCAAAGTGGTGGGCTGTTGGTGGGTTTAATGGGGTTGAATGGGTTAAAATGATGGATCCGGTTGTTATAATAGAATTAGGATGTGTTGGATTTGATTTAGGAACCAAATTTGTAAACATGTAAACCCCAAGGGCCAAGACTGCCATTCATTCAAAGTTGATCAAGGGACTTATATTGCCAAATAAAAATAATCCAAGGGCCGTTTGGGATTTTTGAGCTCGAATAAAAATCCGCATGAAAAACGACTTTCCCGGCATCAGCTTTCGGCTCTTTTCCATATTAAGCTCGATTTTGTCCATGTTTGCCCCATTTTCAATCCTTTTGTACCTGCAACACATAAAACACAATCCAAGGATATTTGTAATAATATATGGTCCATTTGGGTGTTTTTGGTCGTTTTTGTGGGGTTTTTCGGGTATAAAATGATGAGTAAAAGGCCACTCATCACCTTGCTTATGGTCCAACTCTATTGCTTAATACTTATGGTCTGCTCTACTAATGTTTTTTCATGACGCTGTGAGTGACGCAGTGGTCACAAATACTAAACTCAATTTGTATGTGAACAATTATTCACACTCGAAAACCTTGTGTTCCACATTATTAATTTACCTAAAGGTAAACTTTATTTTCATGACATTGTGAGCGATACAATGGTCACAAAACTTGTTAGTGCAAGCAGTCTCGTTGGGGAGATTGCTAGTGCAAGCAATCTCGTTTGTTTTGATTGATGACAAACATGTAACTTGATACATAGCGTAAAATGTACAAGTTACTTGTAATCATATCTTGTCTCAACATACATTCAACACCTCTTAAGTCCTCGTATGATACAACACAGGTTCGTACATGTTTGTTATGTAGCATTATGATCAAACCCTTAACAAACCATTTAGAATGTTTAAAATACGGCTAGGTAATTAAGTATTTTAAAAAGGCTAATCATTCTACTTAGAACCTCATCTTACATGATCACTAGGATACATGTTACATACATATACACATTACAAAGTTCACTAAGAATAACATATACAAGTTTACATGTTTATTTCTTAAAATGGAAACTTTATTAGTTAAATAATACCATGACATCATGGCATACATCACAAGTGAAATCTTTGTAAGATTGTGTAATATTTTGTTTAGATACACAAGTTAGATAGTTGAAATTTGTGGATCTTGGAAGATTTGGCTAGATATGCAAGATTTGGAAAGATACACTAAAATCTCTTAGCTATCTCTTAACTGTCATACCCGCGGAACCAAACGATAACAAGCACGGATCCCTTTTATGGGATCCGCCGGATCCGCCGGGCAAAAGTATTGTTGGCTATAAACACCAACCCATTGTTTGCCCATAGACTCATGCCATTAGGAAACATGGTAGTTCATAGTTTTGCCCATAGTTTTCATGCCACTAGAAACCATGTTAGTCCATGGTTTTGCCCATAGTTTACATGCCATGTTTTACTATAAATAGTAGTTAGTTTTGCCCATTGAATCATCCAACTAGAACATACATTCCCTCACTCATTACACACACTTAGATCAGTAGCAAACCATGTAGATTCATACATTAATCACCCATTACATAATGATCATAATGTTACTAACTTTCATTATGTTGTAAGCATACATTGTTAATGATCCTGTGAAGCAAGCTCAAGATCATGAGACATCATCCATAGCATACTTCATGATCCACCAAGAAGATCTTAGTTGCATACATGAAGATCCATCACAACAAGTTTAGGGAGCTTGTGATCTTCATACATTGAAGGCTTCCGATCAATGGAAGTTCATATAGTGTAGGCATTCATATCCATGATATACTTATGTCATGGATCATTGTTGTAACCATCATTGTATCATTTAGATCAGTAGAGTGAGGTTAGTATTTTAGTCCTTAAAATACAAAGAGTGTTGGGAGTGGTTGTACCCTTGTAAAGAACTCGACATCTAGCTTAGTGTCGGTAAAGTAAATAGGCGACGTCAGGTTGGTTCTACCTTGAGAAAGAACCCGGTGTTTAGCTTAGTACCGGAAAAGGAAGTAAGCGACGTGTAAAGGTTTTCTCCGCCTAAGAAAGGGAGCTTGTTGATCTAGTGAAGTAACTCTCGAGTTGGGTACTCGGGGAGTGGAGTAGGGCGGAGAGGAGCTCCGTGACCGAACCACTATAAATCACCGTGTTCGGTTTGCGCTTTCTTTTACTTATCTCTTTACTTTTATATTTGCATTATGTGATTGCTTGTGTTGTGATTATGTGATAATACTTGTGTGACAACTTGGTAGACATAAACTACAACAGACAGTGTTCATATTAGAACTAGCCGAATTGGAAATTTGATACAACAAGTTTTAAGTTTTAAAACGGTAAACGTATTCACCCCCCCTCTACATTTTCACAATTGGTATCAGAGCGGGTTGGCTCTCATTTTCAAAACAAATGGTTTTTAAAATAGAGTAAGATCCATGTATCAAATTACCTCTGAAGCAGAACATAATATGAAAAATGTTTAGCTAAGTATACTTTGAAATTTTGTTGTTAAATATCACTTTGTATACAAGCTTGAAGGTGTTCTTGAAAAATAAAAGAAAAATGTTTCTCAAAAATAATTTGTAAGTGTCAAATTATGTGCTCAGAACTAATTTACGAAAAATACCGTTTTGAAGGGAGTGTTTGGAATAATCATTAAGTTAGTTGAAAAATCACCTCCGTAATATTTAGATAAGTCACATAGGTAGAAATGTTGTTAATATTTTTAATATATGCCTAAGATTAAGTGTAGCAAGTCCCACACACTTTCACTATGTCAAAATATGAGTTTAGGATAATCTGTCACAGGTCTCGGCGGATCCAAATCACATAAAGGGCGGATCCCTCTAAAAGGATCCGTCAGATCCGTCGGTGTAGTACTCAGTTTTTGTCAAATTTCAAAAATTCATAACTAATTAACCGTAAGTCCGTAGGAGTCGCGCCACCTATCATTTTGAAGGGAATTAAGTCTATTTTCATTTAAAAATAGTCTCATGGCCTAGATCTAAATTGAAGTAGATAAAACAAATCAAATACTATAACCTGTTCAAAATGTCAAGTTTTATTTTGACACAGTAAGTTAAACTTTTGAGTCAAGCAATGTAAATTGGTATCCTTTGCTCATAAATATGATTTCTTTTGAAACTAAATAATTTAGTAATATAAAGGAAACAAATTAAGCTTGGCATACATCGTCATATTTAAACGCAAAGTGACAAAAAGTATACTTTCATCTATGCTATGCTATGTGGCTAACTGTTCTTTATTATTTGCATATATGTGATATGCTTGTTGATAAGTGTGATTGTACTTGTTTATTTGTAATACATAAGTGTCTTGCCATGATACTTACTTGCTTGTTTATCAATTGCTTGTTTTATGCATAATAGAACATTTGCTAGATATTGTGTAATACATTGATAAACTATGTCTGTTCTACTTTTAGACTTAGATATTATTGACTGATTATATTATGTGAAAACCTTGCGTAACTTACTTAGAAATATGTACTAAGTGAAATGTCTTGAAAAGTATTGACTTGCACAAACTCTCACTTAATTGCTCAAGTATTATAATGAGTAAACATGTAGTATCTTTGAAAAAGAGTGTTTGGTACAAACAATTTGAAACAATGATGTGTTGAGTTGTTATTCCTTTATGATATTATCTTTTTGTTAAACCTTCATGTGAACTAACCATATCATGCAGGACGATAACACTTTGATGTTATCAAGTTTTCGGGTTTAAGCCACTGTTTGGCTTAACTCTCATTTAAGGTAAGTTAATATGATCAGATTAAACTATGTGTGTATGTGTGTTAGAATAAACATCATTAGTAGTTTTGCATTACATATTTGCTAATAGATATGTTCCAGGAGAATTTTCGGGTCTTGGTCGAAAAACGCGAATTTTGCATATCTCTCTGTTTGTTTTTAGTAGTTTTGTTCAACGGATCCGACGGATCCCTCATTTTGGATCCGCCAAGAGTTATCGTTGGATCCGCCAGTCCAGAACCCACGGATTCCACGGCTCCCAAACTTTGGCTCCGCTTTTGTTGTCGATTGGATCCGTGGGTGTCAAAAGTAACTTTTCAAAATTCCCAGACTAATCCCAATCCTTAGATTATAGATTCTAGTTTTTGTTTAGGTTTATTCTACTGATCATTAAGTGTATTTGGATGATTGAGAATTACGTAGAACCATAAGATTGATCAAAACTCATTCACATCAAATCCAATATCCTCCCTGTCTATAAATTAGAAAGATCAGGATCCTCACTCAAGATCACTCACGCTAATCACTAAGATTCTTTTCACTGATGATTTACTCATATTAGGATTAGAACATTTCACTTGCACTTATAGGAAAATCATCTCTAACCATAACTTCAAACTTCACAAAAAGGATCCAAGAGACCTTTCTCCATAAAGGAAGGAATCCGAAAACTTGTTTCTTGAGGTCCATGGACCACTGATCATTTGTGATCATTACACATATTCCCTGCATTCACTTGTCCTTTACTTATCCATTAGCTTGATTTGTAAATTGACAACTTCCAAACTAATCCAGACTCACTGTTTGCAAATATATCACATATTACAAACCCAACTCATGTATGTATTCACGTATGTTACCTCACTTGGTTAACATGTCATCCTTCAAGACGATTTACATCAAGTCATAACTCACACTTAGGTTATAGATGTAATTATCAAGTCTTGTTATTCTTTTCTCAAAGTAGGATTGACAACTTAAAGTATTTCATCCGAAATATTCAAGTAAATTTGACTTACGATTGTAGTCATTAAAAGTCATATCCAAAACAATCAACTCCCAAGTATTTTAACAACGTATGTTAAAACACTTATCCTATCGCCTAAGTACACTTGTACTTTCACTATTATCCCATCACACTCACTTCTGTGATATGTCTTATACCCTAAGCCTTAGATCACATCACACACTAGTTATACCAACCAATAGATCATAAGAGTCTGTCTTCATCCTCGTTATCCATAAGAATTAGTCTTCATCACATTCAGCCCCTAAGTTTCACAAACATAACCAAACACTTCATCCACTAGTGAAACACAAGAATTAGTATCCATTCTTGTAATCTTCAACATTCATGAAACCCAAAAGTTCAACAAACTCCTTCATCACCATAATTCACGCCATTGAGTGCATTGCTCAAAAAGCCCTTAGTCCAACACTCATACCAAATCAAATGCAAGTTGAATCAACTCATCAATACCTTGCCACCTATAGAATTAGAACTTCTTCATCAAATGAGCATGATGCTCACATTCATTAAGTAGTACCACAAGTCATCAAAGTATTGGTAATACTTTGTTTCATTTAATCTTGAATCAACATTGTAACAACTTATGTTATAATGAAATCTCAAAGCCAATCTCATACATCCCAAATAACAATCTTGAGGAGTATACAAAAGAAACTCAAGTAAGTTTATCTTGTCTAGTTATCATATTATTGAAACCTAGTTTATTTAGGATAAGTCTATCCAATTCAAATACTTTGTGTTCATATCTTCATTTAGGAAAACATGATGTTTTGGAAAAACATTATGTGTTTATTTTTCATCTTGTTAAAAAGGATAATGTATATCCTATGCATCATTATTTTCTTGCAACATGAACGGTTATGTTACAAGAGATTTCATTACACCTCATCGGGCAAATGATCTTAAAACAAACATCCATTAGTTCTATGAACTATCTTCCTCATTGAGCACTGGTTAAATCTTATTTGTTAAAAGATACCATACGTATCTATTTCCTTTCAAGCGTACATTAAACCTTGGTCAAACCTTGTGCATATCCACATCTCTGGAGCATACACAAGACCTATTAAAGTTGGTAACTTTATTTAGATTCTTGTTCCAAAGAACTTTCTTCAGAACGTTCATGACATATCCCATTACCACACACAAACACATCTCTTGATCTTAGATCACTTGCATAACTCATACTTAAACTCAACTCAAAGGATGTCACCCTTTAGATCATTCAATCTTAGATTCCAAACACAATGATTAAAATCTGTTGACACATATTTGTCAAATTTACGTGTATAACAAGACATCTTCATCACACTAGTTTTAATAGAAATAGTTGAGTCTCATTAAGTCATGTATTGGTAAATCATCTTGTCTTAGGAATAATTAATAAAATCACTTGCATTACATATACATGTATTGATTACATGATATTTGTTTGATATCTTGATGTTATAATAATTATTTGATTGATTGTCAAATGTGTAAACCTTGAAAAGGTTTTTGTCTGCATGATTATATGCTTCATGTTAACATGATTTAAATAATATGTTCATTCTTTTGTTATATGATATTTCTCAAGATTAATGTATTACTTGTTAACTCATGATATGTCATTCTTATATGATATTTCTATATTTGAAAGCTCGTGTCTTTTGTTGACATTCGTTGAGTCTTTTTCATAGGATAGTCTAAATAATGCATGTTTCTAAAATGTAGGAATTGCTTGCATGAACCTGTCGTTTCATTACTTTTGTGACCACGTCACACTATTTGTTTGCCATGTGTGCACCTATATGTCTAAGTGCTTTTTGGTATGATAAACACTTAGAAGTTGTTTTATTAATCACATAGATCATTGTGTTAATTAATGGGTAAGTATGCTTAAGTAACTAAGCCTAACTTCAAAACAATTTCACAATGTAATATCAAAAACAATGTCATGTCATCTTATAATATGATTATTTGTCTTGATGCCATGTGGTAGCTTTTTGTCTGGTAGATGAGATGTTATGATTTCTATGATATTCACATCTTTTGTCATTAGGACTTTTGTCTTGTAGATTGATAACAAATTATTTGTTATTTCTCCTTGTTATGCTTATTTTGCATAATTATCTCATTATTGCTACTTAGATTGGTAATATGTTTATGAGATCCATTTTCTTGCATATAGTCTTAAAAGCTAATAGGATTAAGTTTAGAGGTTTGAAATTTGTGTTTCTATATCTTTCAATATACCTCTCTCCAAATCGTATTGTTGCTTCCGCTTTCCTAACAATATCTCCATCATCTTTTAGTTAAAACAATATATCTCCCATAAGGAAAACCACATGCCTCATCGTGCGATCATCTCGCATTGATAGAGAAGAGCTACATAACTTCACGGATGAAGTTCTTTGTATGCTAACCAATATCCACTAAAACATTGCTAAGTTCATCGCTTTCATTAATCTGCAACATCCTAAACACTTTACCTTCATTCTTCATTTAATGCATCATAGATTATGTTGAATGTCCACCAATTAAGGAGGAGAGAAATTCATTCACATAATTGTCTTTTCATTAAATAACATGTACTCATGTTTCTTACATTCCCAAATACCGACAAGTAGGTTCAAATCACTTAGTTAAATCAGTTCACAAAATCACAAAGTGTTTCTAACCTTATTAGCTCAATATCACAGCTCTGCACCAATATCTCATTAAAAGAAAAACACATCATGTGTTTGACAAACCTCTTAAATGAGATACATTAAGTCTCCTTAGAATTTGACTAGGATTAGTGAAACCAAATTAGTAGTTATAAGTGAATAGACCTTAGAATGAACCTTCGTTTGATCAAAAACGACAAAACATGACCTAATCGATTTTGGTCCCATGGAACCCTTCGATAAGAAGGGCGGAACCAAAATTTTGGTTCCGCCAAATCCGCGGGTACCTGATCAGCTTTTAACCATTCAGAAACCAAACAACTTTAGGTAATCAACGAATCTAGGATTTTCATCTTAATCTCACAACTTAATTGTCTAGAACATCTTCAGTGTCTAGAACACCATCATAGGATCTCATCCTTTTTTATTCTTGTTACATATCAAGCATGTCATTGTCAGTGCAAACAGAACCATCATTCTCAACATGTTAGTCCAACCAACACTCTCATCATATGATGTCATTCTCATCCACATATAGGTATCTAGTATTTCCAATTGTTACATATGGAATCTCTATTCCTAAGTGATCATTGTCTTCACTTCCTCTCATTCTCATTCAAACATTTACTATGGCACGATTCATCTTTGGTAGATGATAATATCATAACCGTAACCGTCTTCAAATACTCTTATATCATTTGCTATACATTAGAGTTTCTGAATTCATTGCATTCATTATAATCACCACCATCCATCACTTCTTTCACTAATCATCAATCCCATGGATTAGCGAAAAACCTACTTACATCAACCTTTAGTCATCCATTAAGTTATCATTCACTTGTAAGCCAACATCATATTAACACCACTCACTTTAAGCTTTTTAACTTCACTTCATATCCTCCTCATAGGCATTGTTTTGTAGGATTTTATCATATGATATTGCTGCATCATATTTTTATTTGATTAGACAATCACAATTGGTATGTTGCTTGTGATTAGATTATTGATATGTTGCATAATATTTTTCTTTGAGATAAAATATATTGCACTAACCATTTCATTGTAGGTTCATCATCATATACGCTCGATCGTATATAGCTTACTCATCATAGGATAAAGTTTGCTTCGATTACTATTCCTTTTTTTATAGGTGCTTCTTGACAATCTCAAACCAGGAGGATTATCAGTCTAGCACTCATATTGCATCGTCTATACACATTGGTCGTATATGACTTAAGACATAGCTTCTAGTGCATTGATCTTTTGTTTTGTAGGTTCATCCTGACGCGCTAGAGCAAGGGGGAGCTTTCGTCAAGTAGTTTTTAGGATGCATCATATACACACATTGGTGTATATCATATACTTGTCCAAGGACAAATATTGTTTTATACTAACCTTTATTTTGTAGGATTCTTCATCCTTGGATCATATACGTTGGTACCCTAGCAACGGGGAGTATAGATCAAGGGAGAGGACATCATGAACTAACTCATTTTTTTGTAGCATTTCCCATCCTTGGAAAGTATACGTTGGTACTCTAGCAATGGGGAGTATACATCAAGGGGGAGGATATCATATTCTAACTATTTTTTTTGTAGGATCATACATCTTAACCTTGTCACTCCAATTAGGGGGAGTATTATCCAAGGGGGAGCCTTAAAGTTCTCATTATCATTGCATTATCATACTTGGTACTCTAAACTAGGAGGAGTAATCACCAAGGATTGGTTACCACATTCCGCTACGCATATCTTCTTTTCATTTCGACAAAAAAGAGGAGATAGGTCTACATAGTCCAACATAGATTACCCACGTATATCGTTGGCTATTTGCATTTCATTCATAATGCATTTTTCATATATATTCTTTTTATGTTGCACACCACTAACCTTGATGTAGGTTAAGAGTCTTAATTTGATCCATGGATCCGCTTACAACCTAGGAGACGCAACAACCATAGGAGATTGGAGTAGTCTATTTAACTTCACTAGGGATGATGCAAGCTCGCCTTTTTGGGGAGAAATGAAGTTAACTCCAAGGACACACCCTTTTTGCTTCGACAAAAGGGGGAGAAAGGTGTAAACGGAGAAAGTGAGTAATTACGAACATAAGGAGAAAAGGGAGAAAGGTGTAAACGGAGAAACTGACACAAGAATAAAGTAAGTAATTATGGACACAAGTAACTTTTTGCATTTTACTTTCTATCACGTTTACATATTTTGTCATCATCAAAAAGGGGGAGATTGTTAGTGCAAGCAGTCTCGTTGGGGAGATTGCTAGTGCAAGTAATCTCGTTTGGTTTGATTGATGACAAACATGTAACTTGATACATAGCGTAAAATGTACAAGTTACTTGTAATCATATCTTGTCTCAACATACATTCAACACCTCTCAAGTCCTCATATGATACAACACAGGTTCGTACATGTTTGTTATGTAGCATTATGATCAAACCCTTAACAAACCATTTAGAATGTTTAAAATACGGCTAGGTAATTAAGTATTTTAAAAAGGCTAATCATTCTACTTAGAACCTCATCTTACATGATCACTAGGATACATGTTACATACATATACACATTACAAAGTTCACTAGGAATAACATATACAAGTTTACATGTTTATTTCTTAAAATGGAAACTTTATTAGTTAAATAATACCATGACATCATGGCATACATCACAAGTGAAATCTTTGTAAGATTGTGTAATATTTTGTTTAGATACACAAGTTAGATAGTTGACATTTGTGGATCTTGGAAGATTTGGCTAGATATGCAAGATTTGGAAAGATACACTAAAATCTTTTAGCTATCTCTTAACTGTCATACCCGCGGAACCAAACGATAACAAGCACGGATCCCTTTTATGGGATCCGCCGGATCCGCCGGGCAAAAGTATTGTTGGCTATAAACACCAACCCATTGTTTGCCCATAGACTCATGCCATTAGAAAACATGGTAGTTCATAGTTTTGCCCATAGTTTTCATGCCACTAGAAACCATGTTAGTCCATGGTTTTGCCCATAGTTTACATGCCATGTTTTACTATAAATAGTAGTTAGTTTTGCCCATTGAATCATCCAACTAGAACATACATTCCCTCACTCATTACACACACTTAGATCAGTAGCAAACCATGTAGATTCATACATTAATCACCCATTACATAATGATCATAATGTTACTAACTTTCATTATGTTGTAAGCATACATTGTTAATGATCCTGTGAAGCAAGCTCAAGATCATGAGACATCATCCATAGCATACTTCATGATCCACCAAGAAGATCTTAGTTGCATACATGAAGATCCATCACAACAAGTTTAGGGAGCTTGTGATCTTCATACATTGAAGGCTTCCGATCAATGGAAGTTCATATAGTGTAGGCATTCATATCCATGATATACTTATGTCATGGATCATTGTTGTAACCATCATTGTATCATTTAGATCAGTAGAGTGAGGTTAGTATTTTAGTCCTTAAAATACAAAGAGTGTTGGGAGTGGTTGTACCCTTGTAAAGAACTCGACATCTAGCTTAGTGTCGGTAAAGTAAATAGGCGACGTCAGGTTGGTTCTACCTTGTGAAAGAACCCGGTGTTTAGCTTAGTACCGGAAAAGGAAGTAAGCGACGTGTAAAGGTTTTCTCCGCCTAAGAAAGGGAGCTTGTTGATCTAGTGAAGTAACTCTCGAGTTGGGTACTCGGGGAGTGGAGTAGGGCGGAGAGGAGCTCCGTGACCGAACCACTATAAATCACCGTGTTCGGTTTGCGCTTTCTTTTACTTATCTCTTTACTTTTATATTTGCATTATGTGATTGCTTGTGTTGTGATTATGTGATAATACTTGTGTGACAACTTGGTAGACA
Source organism: Artemisia tridentata subsp. tridentata (assembly GCA_021014915.2). Lineage (NCBI taxonomy): Eukaryota > Viridiplantae > Streptophyta > Magnoliopsida > Asterales > Asteraceae > Artemisia > Artemisia tridentata. Next base: position 63,869,660 of record CP139504.1, on the reverse strand, counting down.
TAAACTACAACAGACAGTGTTCATATTAGAACTAGCCGAATTGGAAATTTGATACAACAAGTTTTAAGTTTTAAAACGGTAAACGTATTCACCCCCCCTCTACGTTTTCACAAAACTTTTTATTGAACTCACATTATTTTTACTGCTTTATCATAAACCTATGAACTCACCAACCTCGTGTTGACACTTTTAGCATGTATTTTCAGGTTTAAGGCGATAGGCTAGTTGTGGAGGCTTTTGGCATGACATGGCATGGTCATAGAAGACTCTGATGCATTTGGGACCGCTTTATTTCTTTTATGGGCTTATATTTCCGCACTGTTTTTGGAATGCTGTAAACAAAATACTTTCGAATATGAAATTTCTTTTAAACGGTTGAGGTAAAACTGTTCTTTGTACTTTGTGTTGTGATACCAATTTAGTAGCACCCAAACATGTATGCTTTCGCTAAACTAGATTTTGGAGGTGTTACACTTGGTCATGTCAATTATAATTCCATCCGTCGTTTAATGAAATTAAATTGTATACCTACATTCCATATTGACTCAAATCACAAGTGCGAAACTTGTGTTGAAGCGAAAATGACAAGATCGTCTTTTCATTCGGTTGAAAGAAAAACCGACCCTCTTGATCTAATTCACACAGATGTGTGTGATTTAAAATCGGTACCAACAAGAGGAGATAACAAGTACTTCATCACTTTCATTGATGATAGTACAAAATATTGCTATGTGTATTTACTTAAAAGTAAAGATGAAGCAATAGATAAGTTCATTCTATACAAGAATGAGGTTGAGAATCAACTAAATAAAAAGGTCAAGGTAGTAAGGAGTGATAGGGGAGGTGAATATGTATCTCCATTTGCTGAATTTTGTTCTCAACATGGAATTAGACATGAGTTCACCGCACCCTATTCACCTCAGCAGAATGGGATTACTGAAAGGAAAAACCGCAACTTGAAAGAAATGGAAAATGCCATGTTAATAAGTTCAGGTTTAAATCAGAACATGTGGGGGGAAGCCATTTTATCGGCTACTTATCTTTTGAATAAGATACCTCGTAAGGACAAAGAAGAGACCCCCTATGAGCTATGGATGGGACGAAAACCATCTTATAAATACTTACGAGTGTGGGTGTGCCTAGCCAAAGTGGCAATTCCGGCACCTAAAGCTCAAAATATAGGACCTAAAATCGTTGATTATGTATTCATCGGGTATGCTCATAATAGCAGCGCTTATCAATTCCTTGTGCACGAGTTAAAGAATCCCGAGATACACAAGAATACTGTTGGTCCATGAAATTGAGTAAAACAAGAACAGATTCATTGATAATGAATAATTGTTACAAAGATTACTCAAAACCCACTAGACTACATGATAACATCTTCAACTTCTTAAAGGGGATACTTTCGGTAAATATCCCCTTTGGGTGACAAATAAACTCTCATTGATCCAAGCTATGCTTGATGATTCAATGAGAGGATGATCCTATCAACTAATACACTTTGTGTATTCTTTTGTTTGTTTAGGAAAACATACAATCTCTATTACAACAGACACAATATTAACTAAACAAAGACATGTGGGGTAGGTATGAGTAGACATCCACTTGTTGTGAGTTGTCATCCACTTGGTGTGAGTTGTCATCCACCAAGTGGTCACTCTTCTTCTTCCTCTTTTTTCTTTGTCTGACTTCTATCTTTTCTTGTAGAAGTTCGCGCCCATATTTATCAGTCTGCTTGTAGAGATAGCATCTTCAGGGTCACTGGGATATTTGTCAATTCTCAGTGATACTGGTGTTGTTTGTAGCTCGTATACTTTACTCACTGATACCGTATCAGTAAGTAAAGTGTTTCTTCAACAACGAGCTTTTTACAACACTCACTGATTTCTTTATCAGTGAGTAACCCACTATTTTCTCAGTGAGTTAGGCTATTTTATGTTCAAATCTTGTCAGGGTAATTGGGTCAAATTCTTGACCCAACAATCTCCCCCTATTTGAATATACAAATAGCCTGGGTTCAAACCTACTTGTTCAGGGACTTGGGTTTAGTTCCTGAGGTTCAAGGGTTCAGGGACTTGGGTTTAGTTCCTGATGTTCAGGTTCAATGGTTCAGGGACTTGGGTTTAGTTCCTGAGGTTTAAGGGTTTAGGAGACTTGGGTTTAGTTCCTGAGGGTTCAGGGGTTCAATGACCGGTTCAGTGATAGGGTTCAGGGTTCATGGGGTCCTGAGGGTTCACTTTGACAGGTTCATTGTTTGTCTCTCTGAGAGGGTTCAGGTTCTTGGGGGTTCAAGGTTCAGGGACCTGATGGTTATGGGGGTTCAGGTTGGGAGTTCAGTGACCTGACCAGGTTCAAGAGTGACATAGTTCAAGGTAAACTATCCACTGATACTTCAGTCCACCCTCATTTCTCTCAACTTCAAAACAAACCACTGAAACAAATTTCAGTCCCTGATGAGAAATTTTTTTTTCTCAATCTTACCACCTCAACTCTTAGGACTCTTAAGAGACTCTTCTTCAGTGATATTGAGTCTCTTTCAGTGACACTGAGTCACTTCTTTAATCCTCCCAACTCCCTGAGTTCTTCACTCAGCCATTTCACAGATTTTCACTGACCTGGGTTTAACACATATATCCACCATTCGTTGGCCTGAGTTTTACCAGAAGCCTGAATAACAATACACTCCCTGATGTATCCTAGGATTCAAGTACCACACCCTGATTACACACTCAGTTTTTATCTTCACAATTTCAATATCAGTCTTACTAAGCGTCCCAACTTTTTCTTAGCACACCCTGAGTACACCACATTCGTGTTCTTCAGAACACTGATATACCCCATCAGCATACCCCAATCATCAAGTGATCAGTAGTCTTCTACCTCAAAGTTTACACAACATCAGTGACCTAGATTTAGAATCACGAATTTAGGGACTTGTATGGTTTTCTCATAACACGTTCACATTCCCTGAATACTACCCATATTCCACGAAACAGTTCAGGCTAAGCCCGAAACGCACCATTCTCTCCATCTCTGATTTTCTCAGCTCCTTGTAAAGCTAAACAGCCCCACAAACATATCATATTTATTCCTGATTTCTATCAGACCCTATTCATAGCACCTTCTTACACCAAACACAATCAATATACCATTTTAGCGGCTGATGCTATTTCACCAATCAACGCCATGCCTCATCTGACCCCATGAAATCACTACCACCGTTCTTCCATTACCACCAGACACCTCAACCTGACGGCACAATTAATCTAACAGTAGCAATATTTTCGGTGACCAAATACCGAAAAGATCATCGACAAGTCATGGCAGTTTTTGTTTATTGATTTAAGTTGGGTGGTTTTGACTTTGTGAATCGTTTGGTGAATGAACAATTAAGATGGATCTTTGATAGATGGTGATTCTTTGTTTGTGAAAATGACGATTGGATTTTTGTGTTTAGATCGAGAGTGGGATTGATGGTTTTTTTGTTTGTTCCGTTTTTTTGCTTACTCGATGAGTATGGGTGTTTAGATGTGATGTATTTGATGATTATTTGAAGATAGATCTGGGTTGTGCCTTTTTTGTTTTTGTTTTAAAGGATATTCACATCTGTTTTTTGTGTGGTGGGTTTTGTGTTGGGGTTGGTAGTTTATCATCTCTTTGAGTGGGTGAGGATAAAGATGATAGATCTGGGTTTTTGGGTTAATCTTATTTATGTGTGGATAAGATTTTTTGTGTGGTGTGGGGTATGTTGGGTTTTGTGTGTGGATAAGATTTGTGTGGTGGGTGGGGTTTTGTGGGGTTCACAGGGAGTGGTTTTGGTGTTTGTCAGTCACCAATAAATGTGTTTCTCCCCCTCAAAAATTGCTATAGCAGTAGCAGTTTTTGAAGATCACATTTATTTTTTTTATTGAAGAATTGTTATCAGTAATCATTGAACGGATCTGGATCATAAGAATAATCCACCCGCTCTGATACCACTTGTTGGTCCATGAAATTGAGTAAAACAAGAATAGATTCATTGATAATGAACAATTGTTACAAAGATTACTCAAAACCCACTAGACTACATGATAACATCTTCAACTTCTTAAAGGGGATACTTTAAGTAAATATCCCCTTTGGGTGACAAATAAACTCTCATTGATCCAAGCTATGCTTGATGATTCAATGAGAGGATGATCCTATCAACTAATACACTTTCACTATAAACACTTAAAGCATACTTTGACACAACGATTGACCACCAAATCGATAGGACAACCTTAACATACAATTTAACACTTGATTTCACATTCCAACCATTTAAAAGACTTCCGGGGGCACAACTTCGACCTGAGCTCGGTATTCTACCTAGCTCTACTTTTTTACCCAAACCTTCTAACCTTGCATATATCCAAACCTTGATCCTTAATCCAGGCCATAGCATCACACATGAGCCTACAAAACATTAAACACTTAAACCGAAAGCACGAATGCTTAGTAAGTAACATGGGTATAACTTAACATTATACTTCATTCAACACATTACATATTATACAACCATTAATCCAAAACAACATTAACATAATCACATACCTTGACCTCTTAAAGCCTTAGCCTTCCTTATTCCTTATTCCACTCTTGACTAACCCTAACTAACCTTATATCCTCTTACACATAAATACCATTATATTAAACAACCATAAACCTTAACACATTAAGCCACATAACACATAATGCATAGAAATCATTATAACTTTACATTATATCGGTTTACTTACCTTGAGTCCAAGCTAAGTCTAACAATAACATCATCATCATCATCATCCTTATCACCATCTTCCATCATCAACATCCTTTGTCATTAAAATCGAAACCTATTAATAACACAACATTATGATCAAGGGTTAACATAACCCTTTTAAAACATACTAATCTTCCTTTTTACATCATCATATGATCATACTTTGATCATATGATGAAATCCCACTTACTCATAACCTTAACTTCATCGAATCAAGATTATAGATTGGTTACTAACCTTGTGAGAACACTAGCTAGGTATAAAGGCTTAGGAAGCAACCTTAATTCTTCTCCAAGATCACCATAGCTCCACTTTTCCCTCCCTTTTTCCTTCTCTAAACCGACACACACAAACACACACAAGAAAGTGGTGGAAGCTTGTGGAAACTAGTAGATAACTAGATATTTATCTAGTTACTTGCACTAGTTTAGCCAAATGACAACATTAGTCCCTCAATTCCTTTTATTTCTACTTTGGCCACTTAACACTTTATAACTTGTTTACCACATGACAACTTTAGTCCTTTAGGTCCAATTCCATTCTAGTTGCTACATAATACTTCCCATAACCATATAACACCTTCTTTGACTATCGGTTTTGACTATAACTTAACATTCGTTGACTAGTCAATCACGTTAAACCTTAGCAAATTCCATATAAGGTGGGGCCTATTTGTATTCGGGAAACGAGTCTAACACCTGTAACATTCAGTGACAAGATACGAGGTTAAGCCTTGAGCTTTTAATGATTTAATAAGAAAGCACCTATGTGAGAGAGAAGTGGGGTCGCTTCGAAGGGAAATGTGGGGGCGCATTTTCTAAGAGCTCTTGCAGAACCAGGCTAGTGTTCATGACCATAACGAACACGACTATGAGGAGTTGACAGTGTTAGGAAGAGTCCTGTGTGAACATATATATTGTCGTCTACACAAACAACAGATCAATTCAAAGACACCGCGTTCTACTGACAGCTAGGAGGCTAAGTATATTTCACAAGGGAAGGTTCAAAGGGTAACACCTACCTATTCTATGCAAGACTCGACCGCTGAAATTTTATTGGAATTTTGTGAGTTTCTACTCGATCTCCATTCATGTGGGGGATTGTTGGAAAATTTAGTGAAAAAACGAGTTTTTCATTAACTTTGGACATAGATAATTATTAGTGAATATAATTATTATGATTGAGGCATTATAAGGTTATGTAGTCCTTTATGAGTGATTCGTAACGAGCCATTATATGTCCAAAAAGGAGATGAATGAGATATCGAGTCTCAAAGTACGATGTTTGGAATGGAACTTAAGGAAAGATATGTGCAACTTAGTATCCTGGACAATTATAGTTTGGGAAAATGATCTGAAAAGGCATCATACTTGCCACTTTATTCTTTTGTACGCATTATACTTTTTTTTTCCTATAGTGGGCACATACTCCCTTAATCAGCACTATTGTAGCCATAAATCTGACGTGGCATGGTTTAATCAAGAGTTAGTTACACAAATTTACATAAATCGTCCCTGTAGCTCTAAACGATTACACCATTCGTCCTTGAATCGTTACTCCCAAACTCTCTGAGTCACAATCATATTGATTCTTATCAAACCTATCATCCATCTCACCCCGAAAACCACACTCACATTCCCTGAAGTTAAATCAGTGATACCTCTGACTCAACAATATTATCCCAAACAACACATTCGATTCAAACCCATTTTCATTCATCAGTCTCCTTGATACAATCCGTATCACTCCATTAATGGCTATGCCATCCGTATCACTCCATGAGTATACTATCAGCCCAATCACATTACCACCTTTCCTTACATCAATCACTACCCTCTGTATGTATCCCGTATCACTCCATGTTGACCTTTTTTTTAGTCGGTTATGTAGATTCGTTTTGACCGGATTTGGGTGTGAGTGTTTGTGATGTATATTGACCGGATCTGGGTGTGAGTGTTTGTGTTTGAGATCTGTTTTTTGATCATATTTTTGAGTGTTTTTGTTTTTGTAACAGATCTGGTGTTTCTTGTTGCTGTGATAGGATTGTGATGATTTTTGTGTTTTGTTTGGATATGATTTTTGTGATGAATATCTGGGTTTTTTGAAACACGATTTGGTTTTGAGTGTGATGTGGTGTGAGCTTTGAGGGTTGTATTTTGGCAGTGGTTGTCAATGGGTTCTGTTCATTACAATTAGGTCAAAATGGAAAAAGGGCTGTCAATGGTTAGTGGGTATGCGATGGGGAGGGTTTGTGGTTAGGCAATGGGATTGTTTAAGGAGGTGGTGAGGGATGGGGATGAGGGGTGTGATAAAGAGCTTGTGGTGACGAGTGTATGAGGGGTGTGATAAAGAGCTTGTGGTGACGAGTGTTTTGAGTGTATTTGATGGATTTGAGTGGCTGCGCTTTTTGGTGGTGGTGGAAGCGGTTACGTCCGATTTAGGTGGCGGCAGCGAGGGCAGATCCGAGTGGTGTGTCGACGGATGCGAGTGGTTGTGGT